>CM050404.1:128771819-129249319 GCA_027580255.1 Therioaphis trifolii
TTTTTTTATTTTATTTTTTTGTTTTTTTTATTTTTTTATATTGAAACTGTTATGTGTCTTATCTAACATTTCAATTTCCACACATTTTTCTTGATAGAATTTTTCTTTGACTTTTCTTGTTTCCCTTCGCATTATTGTATTCACTTTCTTTTACTTTACTTCATTTACATTCTTGTATCTTCGTCTTTCTTCTATGAGGTCTAAAATATTTTCCGTGATCCATTCTTAAATAATGTTTGTTAAATACCTGCTAGGTTATTGGCTACATAAATACAATGGCACACATAACCCATACAAATATTGGAGACATGTTTTCATAAAAATAAATATAAAAAAAGAATGGTTAAAATGCAAATGATTTTGTTGTTTTTTTGATATTTAAAATAAATAGTACCTACTAAAAAAGTAATGTAATTATAACTAGCTGATTTTGAGTAAAAAATTATAATGTAACACATTACTTTTGTACTGAAGTAATTTACAATTAATCTAGTTACTTTTTTTATTTTATGACTTGTACCTATCATTACTTGGTTATTTTAAAAAAGTAACCTATCCCATACCATTGATTATGAATATTATATAATCAATGCCAATACTGCTTATATTAACTTCATGTGTATAGAATTATTTCTGTGATACTAGTACCAATTTTATAAATAGCTTGTGGTTTAAATTCAAGGCTAGGGTAGGAAAAAAAAAAGTATTACCTCATATAGTGGAAAGTGAAACTAGCCTCGAGAAAGCATTCATGGTGTTTCTATGTGATGGGTATGCAGAACTACCGTATCATAATGATCACAGAGAAGTTTTCCGATTTCACCGTAAACTGGCTCCATTTAAAATAACATTCGCTGCACCACTATCAAGTAAGATAAATTATTATTAATTAACATGTATTATTAATGTATAAAATATTGATAACATAATTATACAGATGCCAAAAAAGCTGATGAACTAAGACAACTTTCTGTTTATTTGGGATTAAATTTGAAAAAAGCTGGAGTGTCCACCTTAATAGCTCCCAACATAGCCAAAAAATCTCTTGAATCACAGTTTACAGATTCAGACTGTCTTGGCATACCCTATACGGCTGTACTCAGTGACTCTACATTAGAAGACGGTATTATAGGACTCCGGAGTATTGAAACTACTCTAGAGGTATGAGTAACATTAAATATTTTTAGTATTACAGGAACAGAAAACGTTTGATAAAATATAGATACTGCATAATTTTTTTTGCTATTTCACTGGCGCCAAATGATTTTGTACATAGGGAATTAAAAACCCTATGCATTAGTTTTTCTTATTGTCATTTTCTAAAATATTAAATTTTTTTGTTATAGGAAAAAATACACGTGGCAAATTTAACTTCATATGTTGAACTTCTCATCAAAAATTACTGATTTGTGTTACATTTGTATTAATTAATTTAAATAATATTTATAATTTATAAATTAGACATTTATATAAAAAGAGATTTCAAAACAATTAAATAAACAGAAGTATAGTATTTAGCTAATTAAAATTGTATTTTTCTTATTCCTATTATTTCTTTTCATTAAATACTATAATTATGTATGCATTTTATTTATTATTGAATAAGTGAATTAGTTTTCAGATGAAAGAGATATCAAGTGTGTAAGTATCTGTTAAACAGGTCCAGGTGTATAGTTACAAGGTTTGTTGTGACAGTTTACTGTTTAATAAAGGGTACGGCTTTAGTAATTATCTTTTTGAAAATGGAATAACTCATTGAAAAATTAATCATATTAAATTTTTTTTGTGTATTTACATTCATACAAGTCTTCAATTTAATGGTAAAAATCATATCTGGCACATGACCACTTTGGGCAGGCCGTTATCTGCTCTTTTAATAGACAATCACCTGGCCCCAGACATCCTGTTAATTTCACTGTCCAATTTCTATCTTAAGATCGACTGGTTTGTGGTTTGCTCTCATATACTTGTGATTTGACAAACCCCCATAAAAAAAAATCTTAAAGAATCAGATCATGTGATCCAAAGGGCCAAACATGTTTGCAGCAAAATGAAATCATGGTCAAGGAATTTTTTTACAAAGTCATTCTCTCTAGTAGTGTAGAAAATTGCTTTTCTTGTTGAAATCACTAGGTCATGGGATCTTACCTTTTTTAGATATTTTCAGACACATCCGAACATTATTTACATTAATTACAGTAAATGCTAATTCCAATTCCGTTTTAGCCTGCAAGGAGGGTTATCGGATTTGTATGCTATGGCTATGTTTTTGATGAGGGAATTTATATTTAAGTTAAATTTTGCACGAAATCGGTTTTAGTGAAGTTTGGCGAATTTGGTGACGTTTTAAATTTACTAGTATCATTGATTATAGAATAGAATATCTATTCTATAATCAATGCTAGTATTTATGAAGTGAATACAAAGGTATTTGGTTTCATTAAGATCTGGTATGTTTTAATATTTTAGTTTGATGAATGAAAATGAAAAAAAAACAGGTGTTTTCAGCTGTTGGATCAGATATCAATGAGGTTTTGATGTTTTTGGAGGTGATATGCTCCTATGTTTATATCTTTGTTGGTTGATGAAATAGCTGTGTCATCAGCGATTTTAGCCAACAGAGTATTATTAGTTTTCAGGATATCTGCAGTACAAATGTTGGATAAATTGAGAGAAATGTACCACACTACCACCGCCTTTTAATACACTTTAATTTATGTTATAGAGGGGAAAATGTCATTTCCGCGTCTAACCTTGAATTTACTGTTTTTTTTTTTTTTAATTTCCTTTGAGAATCAAATAAAATGATACTGGCCTAAATTGTTTTAATTTAAAACGTAACCTGGTAGTTCCATGTAGGTTATTATGAAGTAACTATGATTTTAGGTTTACATACTTTTCTTATTAAAATTAGGTGTTAAGGAAATATTCTAAATTGAATACAAATATGACTGCAGCGTAGAGTTTTAAATAAATGTTAACAATTATACCTTTTTTCGGAGACATTGTTTAGCACTTTGTTATTGATTAAACCATATCCTGTTGTTTTATCTAGTGATATTTTTTTGTATTATACCAAAGATTTCTCTTGAAGAAATAGATTCAATGGGGACTTGGGCACAGAAGATGTGAGGAATTTTAAATTTTACTTAAATGGTCTAAGTCTGGTCGTAAACACTGATGATTTTAAAAAACGTTTTCTAATGTTTTCCGAAAGTAGTTGATTTATCAATAACAGTTATGGCCAATATATTATTATTACCTACTTTTGAACTTTAATAATAGGTGGAATACTACACGAATGTATTCAACGTGTGTTGGCAGAAAAGATCACACAATTACAACATGCAACATGGATTAATTTAAGAAATATTTAATATAAAATGTTAGAAATATGATCTTTTAAAATATTAAAAATATCTACAACAATATTACTATTACATTTTGGTAATGTATTTATAAAAATTTCTACAATATAACAAAAATAAACTAAACATTAGTCATTCATGGGTTGCCGAAAAATATCCCATTATTACTATATGAATTAATAATAAACAAGAAATCATGTGTATAGCATAAGCTTGAATTATTGTAGTTATATAACTTGGTAATATAGACTTAGATAATTCAATGTTGTGACTGTCATGAATCAAATTTTGTGTTTTATATTTTTAACATGTAATCAAATATAGGTACAACATGTACATATGTAATATACCTATTGGTCATTTTTATTGCCACATACAAGAAATTCGTTAAACACGCATATAACACCCATGCATATTTCAATTAATTATTATCGCGTAATAAAACTTATGAGGTTTATCATGATAGGTTGGGTCATTAATTAGGGTTTTAGTAATTAGTTGTGACCATGCCGTGGTCAGGTGAACAACATGGTTTTGTGATTGAGATATTTTTCAAAAACGCCGAGTGTGAGACTGCGACGCAGGGGGCATTTTGCACTCGGTTTGGATTAAATCCAAATAAAATTGTTCCTGGTCGGAAAACGATTTCGTATTGTACAAATTAATTAAACAATATAATTTATTTTATAACTGTAAGGTAAGTTGCCGTTTTAGCGTAGCGCGGCAGCGTATCAGCCCGATAACAATGTGGCCTTTTTTAGCAAGGCTTTCCGCTTCGGACACTTTTAGTTGGGCCACTGCCATCTTGGACCCATCAAAGGATGGAAGTTGTCGCAGCACTTTTACAGGCCCGTCATTTTGTGTTGCCTTTCGTATGGCAGACTCTATGTCTTCATTTGTCGTTTCTGAGTCGATGTCTTTGATATCCAGTTTGGTTGTCATCGGGGCTTGCTTGACCACTGACTCCTCGCCAAGAATACCCGCTACTGCCACCTGGAGTTTCGCTCTTCCTTCCTCTTCTCTTCTTCCTAGTTGTAGTATCAGTTCACCTTTTCTAGACCTTTCCATTGCTCTAATGTTAACACCTAGCGCTTCCACGCGATATTGGATTTTAACGTTTTCGTTATACCTGCATACGAATAACCGATTGACGCGGCACTCTCTGCCTCGGTATATATGTTGCCGGTCAAGTATAGCGGGCACAATACTCCACGCGTTCGACCCTGAGATTATTTCACCAGCGATACGTGTATTCAAACACAGGAGTTGTATGGAATCGTAACACACTAGACTATTTTGTACACTTAAGTACGAACAAACTTAAAACAAGTAGAATCAAAAAGAAAACGAAATATTTAATAGGACGAAACACAATAATACAAAGGAAATCGACAGTGTATTGGCATTTGGCGTGCACCGTGCGGACCAACGACGGCTGGAAAAGAAACGATTTGTCCAGCGTCGGTAGCAAAATAAATATTTGTTCAGCGTCGGTCGAAAAGGAACGATTGTCCAACGTCGGCAGGAAAAGAATGAATTTTTCATAGGTCAGGGTCGGATTCGGTGCGCTATGTGTCGCCGGCAATCTGAGCCCCCACCTACGTTCTTGGTGAGAGGTTGATTGTCGGCGCTATCACGCTCCGCTTTGGCGGCGTGCATGCTAAATAGACGCGACCCGCGATAATCGGCATACATTTGTACCTGCGAATATCACGGACCGCGTCACAATATTACATTATAATATGATTTTTATAAATAAAATTTTAAGAGGACCGTATTTATGTAGGACGTTCTTGTCGGGACTGAATTGATTTTTTTCCCCCCGAAACCAGTTCGAACCAAAATAATGTGGTATACCTAAGACCTAGACCGGACAAATTTTTCCCAAAAATGTTTGAACCGGACTGGACTGATCATTAATCTATTTTTGTATATTAAGACGGGACCGGATCGAATCAGGGTCCGGTCTAGTCCGGACCGGACTGATATAGATCGAATCATGCAGAGCACTACATTCTAGTATGTCCGAAATTTTTACCTCGGAGGTATTTAATTAATTGTTTATTTGGTCTAGATTCTTCGAATTTTAAAAATTAAATTTACTTTGGAGATATCAATATTATTTATGTGGAACTCAAGGTTAGGTGATCAATTTCCTTTTTTATATGGGTATTTTAGTGGGCTTAGGTGGTGAAGATGTTTCAGAATGACTCGACGTGATTTTTTCTGTTTGATTTGATAGGACTGAAAATCAATATTTTTGAAGAATTCTCTGCCTTAGTTCTGCTTCAGAGTCAACTTCCTGATGGTAGACTCGTTCTTTAAGGTAACCCCAAACTATTCTTCAAGCAGCTGATGAAATACGGAGAGTGGTGACAGCAGGTGAGTAACTGGGAGGCAAGTACGTGAGAGAGCACGTGCTTGTTTGAGGCGAAACGGCGGACACATTGAACAGCTTTTACAATAAATGTAGATGAACAAACTATTTTGAATCTCTTGTAATAACATTTTTAAAATTGTAACAAATTTAAGAAAATCAGTTTACCAGGTTTTGTATTTATTGCTAAGAATTTGTTAACGTTTTTCCCGGTTTTTCCACACATTAGGTGGAATATCAGCCCTTCAGAAAGGTTTAACGAAAAAATCGAGTACACTGTCGAAAAGCTTATAACGTTTTGAAGTTTTTTTGAAATTTGCACCTACCTGCCTTAAAAAAAAATTGTTGTTTGATAAAACTGAATTTTTTTTAAAATTTCGACATTTTAAAGTTATAAAAAATGTGTGTTATTTTTTTACCCAAAAAATCATGTGGGAATCTTGTAAGTTATGTCTTCCTAATCCCAAATTTATGAGCTTTTCATCGATGTATTCAATTTAATTGTAGTACCTACGGTTTAGTAGATATGAACATTATTATGAATCAAACTTGCGTTTTACAAAAAAACACAAACATGAAAATTATCACCCTTATTATTGATAATTCGACTATGGTCACAAGGACTTTTTTTGTTCCATTTGAGGTGTAGAAACAACTCTAGAAGTTTGACACATTTATCGTGCAACACCCTGTATATATGGGTCCGTATTTTAACTTATTTTACTAGAATAAAAATGTTATTTTTTCTAAAATATGTGATTAAAAAAAAAAATTTATGTTTGGGGATAAAAAAATATTACAACGTAAAATATTTTAAATTTGCATGGTAAAACTTGTTATGATTACATTAGCTAGCTGCTAGATGTTATCGACTACTAAAGTAAAAATAATAAATAAATATTGCAATTATCTAAAAATAGATTTTAGATACAGCTATTTAATGAAATATTATATATATAACTTGGAACTAGTTATAACTTATACCTACCACTGATTTCCGTGATACTATTAGAAACCATTATACGGGACACGGGTTATGGAGTTATTTTTGCATTTTGTAAAATCGAAAGTAAACACAACAAACAGATATCTACTATTAATTGTTATAACTTATAATATTGAAATATTATGATTTGACTGATAACTAAAATAAATATTATTTACGAGTTATTCTACAACAATCACTGTCCAGTACACCAGTGTTCACTGATTACTGAACCAACGTTGTTGTATTATTTTATTTTTTTAAATTAAAATCATGCCACCTAAAAGCGGTTGCCAAAAACGTAAAGGAAAAATTAAAAACGATTTGAAACTGAAGAAAATTCGAGGTTCTTTAGACAAATTTATTCTACCCAAAAAGTAAATTAAGAAATACCATGGCCCAAGACCGTCTGGGATCATTAATTTTACTTTTCACAGAACAAGAAATGGCCTCTAATGTTGAAAGTAGATTTGGTTATAAATTAGTTTAGTAATTTAAGTAATAGGCGCATGTTATTATAAATTTATCATTTTTATATTAGAATATTAAATAAAAAACTGTAAGTACCGTTGTTGTGTGGAGTAAAACGTTTTTTTTTATTTTCAGTTTTAACTTCAAACACCGTGAAATAACCGTTGTAAGAATATATTTTTATGTTTCTTAGGACATGGCTTGAAGCTACGTGTGGCGTGTTGAAAACCTACGGTGCAGAAAAAAATGTACGACACAAGCATTATTTAATACGCTTTATTTGCTTCCGAGATAGTATTCGTATGAAACTTTTTATTTATTTTTCACAACACAAACAGCAAAAATACCAGTGGGATGTGTTTTGTCGACGAGATTTATTTTTGGTCAGTTTACTCCTGTGATGAGTTCATATTCCGGTGTGCGGTGTATTGTTATAAATACATACGGTGGCGTATTTACGGGGGGAGATCCGAGATCATTGGGTTTGATCCCATCCCCCCAAGATTTGAGATGAACACTTTTTTTATTTAAATCTTAATTTATTTTAGCTCTATTCCTCTTTGACACTGGTAAATAGTAATTTGTGAAATATTTTGATTTTTTGACTAGCAAGTTGTGGATGAATTATCTAAAAATCTAGGAAACTAAATTTTGTTGTATAGAACAAAAATGTAATATAATTCAGAATAAAATACATTGTTACTTATTAATATCTGTTTACTATTAAATATAAATTATAATAAGTTTTTTAAAAACATATATATATATATATATATATATATAATTGTAGTTTTATATTTAATTATTTAAATGCGAAATTAGAGTGAAAAATAATCAAAATTTTACGGGGTTTATTTGTAATTTATCTCATTTGAATATGTGATCTCATACTTCCATGTATTTCGTAACTCTTTTGTAACTTTGTTGTAGTGCCATGGAGCGAAGTCCTCAAATTTATACAAATCCAGTATATAAATCATACATATGTCCAGTAGTCTTGCATTCACTATTCAATCGATAAGGTCGGAGAGGCGGATGTTGGAAACTCGGCACACAGTACACCTACAAGTTAATTAATACTAAATTATCATTTGAAAATTTGACAAAGTGTTTCATCCGGAAAAACAATTTACTTTGAAAGTTTGTGAAAAATTGTGTTCATGATTGATTTTTAACTTGGATATCCTCGTGCAAGTATGGTTTGAATGAATTTTTTTTTTCATGTAATTTGCAGAGCTTCATGACAACGCATAATTACCTAGACAACAATTTCAATGAGAGAGAAAACCAAGTATGAACAAACATTGATGATACAAATGATGTCCATGATTGAGATTGTATATCTTTCTTCTCAAAATTAAAATAATAATTGTTTATAGTTAAAATAAAGTATTTTATGATTATATGATGGCATACACAACCCAAAAAAAAAAAAAAAATTATTTTATTATTGACTTTGGATACTCACGTTGTCAAATCCTAATATTGCGAAAATAGAATTTGGAAAAAAACTAATTATTTATAGAGTTACGGGGCGAATTTCGAATGCCCTATGACGTCATTTTGCGTCGGTCCGTTTCCGAGGCGGCACCGTCCGCGGGGCGGCCAACGTTTATCAACCAACAATATTAACATCGCCGATAAAATACTATTATATATAATATTTTGACTGTTTATAAATTATAAATATAACAATATTTCTAAATTCTTATAAGTTATAAATAATACCCCATACTTCCTGTTTTTCGAATAACGCATTATGACAATAGCCAATAGGTATGAAGTTTCAAAAATACAATTCATTTTTTCATTCACTTTTCGCCTAATCAGTAGTCGGTAGTTCGGTACATACCAAGTACACTAGTACGTCGTGTACTATTATATATGCTTGTGAATAACACTAGTACCTATTTATATACATTTTACATTACATTTTCAAAAAAATATGCCGTAATGTAGTGTATTTGGTTGTAGTAACAACAAAGGAACGCATCGATTTCCTAATCGCGATAATTCACCAGTGCGTTTTAATAAATGGACCAATTTTTGTAAGCGCCAAACATTTTAAACCAACCAATAATTCTGTGATATGTTCCAATCACTTCACAAGTCTAGATTTTGATGAATCAGATATTTTTAAAACAACAATTATTGGGAGACAAATACAAGTTAAGAGCACCCCGTTTAAAATCAGGTACAGTACCAACAATATTTGTATTAAATAAAGATAAAAATAGAGATGATAATACAACAATTAAAAAAATCCCGTTCTGAAAGAATAAAAAATCGAGAAAAAAAAGATATGGTTGAGAGTTTAATTGCTAAAAAATCAAATATTGAGTCATGCAAGCTTAATAAAAATGAGGAAAAGTCAAGTTTTATGAGGATAATGAAAGTGATGTAGAACAAGAAGACGTGTCATTTACAGATAATGATTTTAATGACGATCCCGATTATGAGTGTGATAAAGAAGAGGAAGACTATAGAGAAGAATTTGAAGATCTTGAAAATACCGATGTAAAATTTGTTTAGTATTTATTAATTCATTACTATCACTGTTTACAATTTGTAATATTTGCAAAAGTAAAATAATAAATAAAAAATGGTACGCAATTGGTGCAACGATATGTGCAAAATCAGAATGTAGTGAAGGTCACTTATCAAGAAGGGTTTCACAGCCTGTAAATAAACAATTTCTACGGGCCACGTACATATTGCTACATCTATACTTTTATCAGGTTCTTTATTTGCAACGTTTAAAGTATTTTGTTCAAGTTTAAAACTTGTTATGTTCAGTAGAACAACATACGATAAAATTATGAACAAATATTCTTATCCTCTTATCGAAAAAATATGGGAGAAAAAGAGAACAGAGCAGATAAATGATGTCAAGGAAAGTGGACAGTTATGGATTGCTGGAGATGGTCAGTACGATTCTCCTGGTTTTTGTGCCAAATATTGTACATACACTTTTATGGATATTAATTCTGGATGTATTGTAGATTTTCAATTAATTCAAAAAAAAAATGATGCCAGGAGATTTAGAAAAAAACGCATGCAAACAATTGAATGATAAACTTATAGGTACCGATAAATGCAAAATTGATTTATTATTAACTGACCGCCATGTAGGAATAAGGCATTTGTTAAAAACATGTTACCCAGAAATTACTCATGAATTTGATTTATGGCATTTATCTAAAAGCTTAATGAAAAAAATTTAAAACTATTAATAAAAAGTACGAAGAAGTTTTGGCATGGAAGCAATCTATAAGCAATCATTTATGGTGGTCGGCACAAACATGCAATGGCGATTCTGAAGTATTAGTCTCAAAATTTACATCTATAATGAAACATATTAAAAACGTTCATGAATGGGAAGAAGATGGGGTGAAAAAAACGTGTGGACATCCAACATTAAGTGATGAGTACAAAAAACAAAAACTATGGTTACTTCCTGGTTCTAAGCCTTATGAACTACTGAAAGAAATAATTTGTAACAAAAAGTTTTTGACCGATTTAAAGCAAACAAAAAATTATACTCATACAGGGAAGATTAGAGTCTTACCATAACTTAAGATTAAAATATGTTCCAAAACGAGTACATTTTTCTTTTAAAGCGATGTATATCAAATCAACCATTCCAATAATTGCGCATAAATCTAATATAAATAAAAAAAAAATAGGATAAAATTAATCAGTTCCTAGACCTACTGGAAAATGGGTTACCAAAAATATATATGAAAAAGGTACAAATAATTGGAGAGATGAAATAATTAACTTAATATTGTATCATTTAAACGGAGTCGAAATGTCCCCATTGAAAACACCACTCAATTTAACTCTGCCTAAAAATATCGCACCTACAGATCGACCTGCATTAGAAATATTGCAAAAGTCTCATTATTCACGATTTCAGTAATGGTTGAATATTTTATTAATATAAATTAAATAACAAAGTTGTGTGTTTAAATTAAGATATTCAAAATTAAAAATATTTATTACACTTGTTTACACTTGTATATTCTTATTCACAATATTGTTTAGTAATACAGCTATATTGTAACACAATATTGTTTATGCCGGGAATGTTTTTGAATTTTTGAATCCTACGTATATTCCATTTGGTTCTGGATATTCTTTTCTAATTTTGCTTACAACACATGAAGGCAAAACCACTCGGTTTCCTTTTCCCATAGCAATCCAAGAATTGACCCAGGACGTATACTGTTTGTAGCAAATAAATCTCCACGTTTTATTTTCAGGATAATGTTTCCCCAATTTTTTTTTATTAATTTTTTTTTTAGTTTTTAGTATTAAATTGTGTCTAGTAATGTTTAGTACTTCCTTATCCAATATTAGTTTCGAAAACGAATGATGTAACGTAATACATTTTCCTTCTTGCTCTCGTATTTTTTCCAAATTTGGTAACTCATTGCAACATAAACATTCGATATCACTAAGCATGTCTTTACAGTATCCACAAGAACACCAATTGAAATTATTTAATCTACCTTCATAATTAACAGCTACAGAATTGTCATCATCTTCTTGTAAATAACGCTCTATACCTTCAGCGTCAGGATCAAAATTGAATGGTATTAATGACATAGTTATTTTGTGTACTAGTTTTGAGTTTTATAATATCAATTTATTAATAATATTATATTATATTTCACTAGGTGTCTAGATATTATATACGAAAGTAAAATATATTATAACAACTAAAAATAAAATACAGCACGGCACTTCGACAAAATAACGACAGTCTATGATAAACATCGGCACTGGACGGATGACTATTGACATTTGACATTTTGACAATAATAATATTGTAATAATAATTGTGATCGTTTATAGCCGCGCGCCGGTGCTGCTCGGAAACGGCCGACGCAATGACGTCATAGGTGCATTCGTAATTCGCCCGTAACTCTATAAATAATTAGTTTTTTCAAATTCTATTTTCGCAATATTTATTTGACAACGTGAAGTATCAAAGTCAATAATAAAATAATTTTTTTTTTTTTGGGTTGTGTATGCCTTTAATATGGTTCAGTATTATACCGTATCAAAATAATATTGCAACGCCTCGTAACTGAATACGATAAAGGAAGGATGTTTCTCAGTTTAAAAACATAACGTCTTAATCGATAAATACGTAGAAACGAATTTTCATTTAATAAGTTCTGAAATTAAAACGATAACACATTTCTTAAATTAAATCGTAACCGCATCGTGTAAAAAAAAAATCGATATTTCTCCATAGATAATTTGCGTACTCACAATCTCATCAATATATATATATATATATATATATATATATATATATATCAATAAATAAATAATCGTTCAAGTCTATAGCGTTGACACTTACATTATTAGTCGGGTAATCTAATCAATACAATTACAGTGGTCTTCAAAAGTAAATCGTTAATGTCTAACGTAGTTGACCACTAGTTAGCCGACCTAATCGTTTAAACGTTAAATTACATCAGTTATTAGTTCGTGTCTCCGTTGCTCGAGCTAACTATTGTCTGTTGATAACGTTTCTCTGCGTGGAATACAATTAGAACCGGAGTATTTTGAATGTTGTTGATGAACAATTTCCAACATTAACTTTTACAGTAAAAAAAAAATAAAAATGTAATTTGGTTTTTTTGGCTTTGAAATTATTTATTGAAAACTATTATAAAGTAATAAAATACGATCAATTTATCACTATTAAACTTGCACACTTAAATTTAAATATAGTTTGATTTTTTTTTTCAACTTATCATAAAGACGAAATGATAAGTGAATTCCATCTAATATTAAATTCATTATCATTTGTACGTAAATATAACAACACAATACAATAGTCTATTACTTGTAATCATTATCAAGTAAAATCTTAATTGTATTTATATACTTTCGGAAGTTACAATCTTTTCTTGTTTAAAAATGTATATTAAATGCATTCCAAAAGATTTTGGATTGTTGGTTGGAAAAAAAAAATGCTCGTTAAAAACGATAATTAGCTAACATCTATCGATACATTTGGTACGTAATATGTTCATAAGAATTACAGTAATATAACTCGTTAAATAAGTTCGAATATTATCAATACAATAAGTATCTAATAAGAAATGACAATCATTATTTTATTATACGTTATTATTTGCAGGCCAGAATTTTTGTGTTGAAATGACAATTAATTAATTTAAAATTATTTGTTATCATCAAAGGCACTTCTTAAAAAATCTATAATAGATAATATACCATTTTTCATATATTCGACCCGTCAGTCGTCACTAATAGGTATAAATTTATATGAACCCTAATAATTAGAGTTAGGATGTTGATGACTTTTGCATTTTTTTTTCCTTTGATTCAATACAATGCTATCCTAGCTAAAAATTTGATTCGTGCTCTCTTGATGCAGAATATTCTAATTTTATTTTGCATCTTTTGCAGTTTTCGGCATTTTAAGCTATAAATGCATTTTTTTTGTTTTTAACGTCATTTTTCAAAATTTTTAAGACATTTTTTTCATCTTTTAGGTCATTTTTTGTAGTTTTTGTACAATGTGGGGAAATTTTAGAGTTTAGAGCAAGTGTTGAACCCAAGTTTGGAAACAAATTTAATTTATTTAAAATCTAATTTTGGATTTGGACAAGTAGTAAAAAATTACTATTACACCCATTATCACGTCCATAACTCTAATACAAATTATTATTTATAAAAAAATTTTTTTTGACTTACTTAATTAGTTTTTTAGATCATTTTTAAGGTAATTTTTTGAAGTTTTAGGGCATTTTTGCACTTTTTTTAGAGCATTTTTGCATTTTTTTTTATGACATTTTTGCGTGTTTTTTATGGTCATCAACATCCTTACTCTACTAATAACATTATAACTAACGATTTAGAGGATCACAAATGAAGGAAGGGATATTTTTTTCATTATTGTTAACATAACTGTCTAAATAATGTCTATGTTATTGAATGTTAATGAAAAAAAAAATCAAAGTTTGATATTATTTGAAAAAATCTGGGACTTATTGCTGATAAATAAATTTCAATGACAACGTTTTTATGCATTAGTGCAATTACAAATTAAAAATGTAAATGTTCAAATAAATACTTAAGACGAATTATTTATAGTGAATTTTAAATTCGATCAATCATACAAAATTTCTTTTCTAAAAAATGGTACAAGAACATTTTGCATGAAAACCAATCTGTTGATAATTTATTCTTAAGATACATTATTGTTTTGTCGATAAAATATTCTAGTTATAATTATTATATTTGAAAATGAAGTTCCACCCAAAGTGATCTATCCTAATCCAATGATTAATCATAGCGTTCAACCTTATTATAATTCTTAAAGTCTTTCTAAGCAATCTGTGTATAGTATAGTGAATTCATTAAAACATATTCTTTAAAGTGGCCTGCCCAAGACGCTTTACACTCACCAATAATATTTTTTCCCGATAAGTGAAGTGAAGTTAGACAAAAGTAAACTATTATTATTTGATCGGATTTTTTGAACTTTATTAGCTCGAAATTAATTCGCTTTAATGAACAGTCGTTTAATTCGAATGATTTGATTTCATTACATGCATATTTGGGAGGGGGGGATAAATTATCAAACAAAAAACGTGAATAATTCGATTAGGAAAACACACATAGATCCGGTACATAGGACGATTACAATAAGTTCAAACATAATTCAATCTCAATATCTCAATACAAAACTTCATATCTTCGAGTTCGATTTGTTTTATGTACACTCGTATTATTTATTACTATACCATCATTATTACATCAATGATTTCAAATTAATTTATAAATAAAACTATCGTTTAAAATATACAAAAGACGGTGTAAATTAAATATTTGTAATAATATCATATTTTATAAATTATCTGTGTCTTTTTCTTTTAATAACTATTTTAATTATTTGTTTCAAATGATTTAAATATAAACTCATACATTTTGAATAACGTATTATTTTACTTATATTATTTTAATGCTTACGAAGCAGCACATTTCTTTTCCAAATTACGAGAGCCTATATATCAAATTAATTACCATCCTTTACCAAAGATTTTTTAGAAATTCAGACCATCGCGTCTTGAATTTATCTTTCTAAAATGACAACAGAATAACATTTTGTTGATTTCTCTCCCATCACAATGCGTTGATATTAATTGTACATACCTACACTTTTTAGAACATACTTCATTTCACATTAAGGTCACTGGAAAGTGATATTAAACAAGGAGTTAAGTGTAGGCAATCATAGTAATTTCACTGTAATAATGTGTCTTCATAACGAAAACTTACACGAAAACAAGCCAAATTAAATGAGTAATCTTATTGCAGTTTTAGAATGAAAGTAATCATTTTTTTTCCTAATACATTGTCACTAAACATTAACTTTAAACCCAATTACTTAGAGTTGTTCGAGAAAATTCTCAAAAACAAACAGCTTTGCAGCTAACTATACTTATTTAAGTTGTCATACAAAATTATCTATTTATAATTATTTTCCAGTACCATGAGTAGGATTAAATCTGATATATTATTTTTTCAAACAATGTGAAATATCTCAGTCACCGAAAAAACAGCAACTAACGAAATCATAACTACACTGGAGAATTAAGATGATATAGAAATCAAAATAAATTTAACATGGGAGCAAGAGACGATATTTAAAATGTATGTGTATATTTTTTTGTTTCAACCCTGTCAACACAGCATAAAAATGTAAATAGTATTCAGTTCAATGATCGAATATTAAAAAGTAACATTGCGATTTTTTTTCAGCAATGAACTTGTATTTATTCTTCTTCCACATCACTGCCCATGCTCATTGTCAGTTTCACAAGAATAAAAAAAAAAAATTACAGCACAAAAATTAAATTAAAAATCTTGCAATAACAAAAAATAAAATAATACCATTTATTCTCAGTTATTAATTTATTGTATACTCAATCTTCAATTCGTATTGAATATTTTTAACTTTTTCTTTTCTTTATGTTACCGTATATTAATGCTGACAATAGTTACTTTCAGACAGGCTATTTGGCTCAGTTATTTTTATAAAATTGATATTCAGAACTTGTTTATCTTCTTTTAACACGCGTTAACATTTCCAACATATTTTATAAGATATTGATTTTCAATTTCAATGTAACACATTTATGAAATACCATTCTGTTTGAAATTACTGGTGTCAATACATTTTTGATAAATCATTTTATTAGTTATCGTATTTTTAATTTTATAAAATTAAAAACAGTTATTATAAATTTCCGATGAATATTTATTATTATTTTGTTTTATGGGAACACTTAATGTAATATACACTACATATTGTCGTATTGGTAACACGTGAAATGAAATCAACTTGGACGATTTTTAAAAATATAAGTATCGTTACATATTATTATACTACGGGGGTGGACCTTAGAAATTTAAATATCATTAATACCAACTGACGTCAAAAACTAAAATTAATACCTTAATGACTTTTTAACACGTTGTAAACAAAACTCGAGTCTTTTTTTCAAAATTTAACGTCGATTCAGTCGACGACAAATCATTATGTAATCTATGATGACAAACTACACGAATACGCTAATTGCCTGCAACGCGTCTCATTGTCTCGCGTAAGCGTACATCGATACAGGATTCGCATTTTGCAGAGTTACCATAATTAATCAAGCACGCGTTAGTAAAAATTACACACAAATCGTTCAGTTGCGGGTGTTATTTATAGCAACATTATGTCCGGCGAGGCCGAAATTTCGAAAGCCGACGCGTCTGATAATAACGTATGCGGTGCAGCTGACAAACACGATTTACCGTTTTCTCATAGCTTACACGGCCGGCGAGTGTTTGTGCGATGCATACCCGATGACGAACGTCGATAAAAAAAAAAAAAAAAAAAAAACTATAGGTACGTGAGACGCGTCAAGACTGCAACGACTTATGAACATATTCCGCGATCGCGTCGGACCAGCAAAAACCACTGGACGTATGTTATTTTAAACTTTAAACATTTACTTTTGCATCTCATATAGAATTAGCCGAAGGGGGAACAATCGTGAATCGAAATTTCCGAAAAAAATTGCTCGACTGAGATAAAAACAGTGTTTTTGAAAAACTAAATACTTGAAAATCACGGAGATAAAAAAAAAAGTCAAAATTCTGTTCCCGCACAAATTTAGTTTTATCACTCGTACTGTTTTGTAAATTGTGCACAAAGTCAGTGTAAGATTCAAATTGACGTGTTGTATACAACACAGATTTCAAAACTGGTTGGACATAGATGAAAAACTGCACAGTGCACCATAAGCGCGAAACGAAAAAATATTGAAGGAGGGTTGTAGCCCCTGTGTATTATTTCAATAAGCCATTTAACATAGTTCCCTTCGACCAAAGTTTTAATTTTGTATGTAAATACACATACATCGGTAGGTACTTAATATTTTGTCGTATGTATATATATAGTATATTGTCGTTACTAATTTTAAACATCGTAAAAAGGATTAATTTACGATATTTTTTACTTTCGATGATTCTGGGAAGACTATCTTCCACACTAGAGTCCAAGTCCCTCGAACTGTTAAAAAACAAAAAAAACAAAATTAAAAAATTCACTTGTGCATTACAGTTTAGGTACGTCACAGTATGAGTATGCGCGCGCCTGTTAATTGTTCAATGTACGCTCGGGTATACACTTGAAGTAGATAATATATTTAAGATATAAATACGTGTTTGTGCGCGCGGAGAAAACGAAGCGCGTGCACATCATCTCCGCGTCTTGGGCACCGAAAAACGTTCGAAATAGTATTATTGAATTCGGACAAAATTACCGGGTGTCCGTCGGCGTCACGTTTCCCATTTTGTCGGGACCCCGACCGCGTGGATATAAGTGCAATAATGATACGTAACAATCAGACACACACACACACACACACACACACACAACGTGCCAAATATCCGTGCGTGCGTGTGCGTATATTCATATGTAACTAATTTATGCACACTATAATACGATTGCGCTCTGTGATCTCGATTAAACGTCATCGTCGCCGCCGCTGTCTTAATATTATAATAATGTACAGCCGTCGTGACCGTGTAAACCGAACCGAATCGTATAATATGTATGTGTACGCGCGAGCATTTATATTTGAAATTTTATCGTGTGCGCGCGCGCGTATATACATGGGTACACCACGAGTGTGTGTGTGTGTGTGTGTGTGTGTGTGTGTGTGTGTGTGTGTGTGTGTGTGTGTGTGTGTGCTGTATACATGGTTTGCCGTACAACGCGATCATTACAACATAAGCCGTTTTTTACGGTGGTGCTCAGACGGAAAAACGGCACTGAAACAAAACAAAAACAAAGGAAAAAAACACACCGAAATTGTTCTGTAATAGCGAAATATTATTACACGAACAACGAAAACGCTAGTATATAATTATCATCATCCGACAAATCGCAACGCTGTATTGCTGCGGCCAAGACGAAAACGTTTCCTATACTTTGGTTTTATTATTATTATTATTATTATATTTAACAGCGGCACGTTCCTGTATTGGGAATTATAAAGAAAAAGCAATTCCGTCAAAACTCCCTCGGCGCGGTGGAAATAAGGTTTTGAAAAAAAAAACCGAATGAAAAACCACTCGATCAATATCTTATGTGAATGTTATCAGTGACAATATATAACGAGTCCTAAAAGGAAAAAGGACAAGAGTGATAATTTCGACGACATTTTTACATAAGAAAAATTAAGAAAAGTTAGCTTCATCAATGATTGAAAAATGTAATCGACTACTTTATAAGATATCAACCACTTTTACTCCAATAACCATTTGTTAATTATAGTTTAGGAAGTGTTAATTTTTTTTTTAAATATTGGTTTTTTGTATTTTTGAACGTTTTGTCTAATTATTGTCACTTGCGCCTTTTTCTTTATTAATGCTCATATTACATCATATAATATGATATGATAACATTATTACATGATGAGACAAGCGTATCGAAATTCTTCCGTGTAAAGGAGTTTTACGCTGGGAAAAGACTTCCAAAAATGAAAAATAAATTATTCGTTTCTAAATCTATTTAACTTTTGTTCGATGCAAGACGATTAATAATTTCTACGTTATGCGTGGCGTAATATTTTTTGAAATGTACACGTATCCATACACGTCATAGTGTACGTTTTGTTAATAAATAATTAAATTTGAAAATTCGTCGGTGACATGCAATATAGGTATTACGGTTGGGGGAAAACTGGAGAAACGGATTTACACGACGTGTACGAGTGTACGACACATAATTATAGCGTATGTTCAATATTTATTGCGTTTTCAAACATATCGACGGTAAAACGCCGATATTTTTGCATACTACCTACCTATCATTTCGACGTTTCGCTAAAAAAGAAAAAGCCAAGTACGATAAAATAATGCCGATCGGTGTGTTTCATTGACGAGCGATCGAATCATATACGAGTACGTAATGATATCATCATTCACCTACGTGATATTATTATAAAATTATGTATTTTTAAGAATTGAAATTAAGTCGACGCACTCTCGCGATAATCGCAAACCCGAGAATAAGAGAAATAAATAATGATTTATGCGCACAGTCTATAAGTTTGTCACTAGGAATAAAAATTCAACGACGATAACAAATAACTTTTTTACCGTCTGTAACAATAATTTAAAACCGATGCGTGGCGCGACGCGTCTTGCGTATACAGCAGCACTGTGCACGGTGCACATTGCACACCCATACATCGTATTCATAACACGTCTGCATTATTGTAATTTTTATTATTATTATTATTATTATACGCAGGTATGTAATATTGTAATATTATGATGTGATATGTTTATTTTTTTCCCGAGTAGTCTTATTGAACGACGCGCATTGTCTTGTCCCGCGGACATGAAGTAAACGGAATATTTAAATTTTAAATTAGTTTAATTTATATCCATCGCCGGTATACTGGCTGCGGCACAGCCGCCAACGCCATGTTATAATAATAACACCGCTCGGTTTCGCCATCTGTAAATATATACGAGTATATATATATATATATATATATATATATATATATATATGTTATATATGTATATACGTATAACTCTCGGCGCGGAGATTTATACACATTATATGTCTGTGAATTTTTATTTTATTTAATTTTTGTTGCATTCAAATATAATATACGTATACGTGATGATAGTCTATGTGTTGTATTCGCGTGTGGAGTAGCCAACCGTTGAGCGAGATCAACGCGGCGTGTCGAACGCGACCATAAATCCGCGTGTAAAATTCAAAAAAAAACACCGTATCGAGCAAACGTTTCCTCCCCCCGCGTTTTCTCGGTTCAAAACTGCGGGGAAACATATTACATATTTCGACACCGTACCGTACACGATACAGCTCTGTGCACGGCGTACGAGTGCAGCTGCAGCAGCCAGCAGGTGTCTCCGCGCCGCGCCGGGTCGGCCGCGCACAAATTTGCATACTTGTGATACAAACACACGCGTATAGTATAGTACGCTACTATCTCGTATTGCATAATAAGGTCGACGTTTAAGTCACAGCGTTTTACGCGTGTGCGTTAATCGAATCAGATTTGAATTGTTTTTTTCTCCGCGACAGAATGATTTCGGACTCGTGCAGAACGCGTTGCGCCCGCCGGTGATTATCAGCACGCAATTAGTCGATATCGTTGCAAAAAGAAAGGAAAACAAACGCATTATAATATAATATATTATGTTTATTACACGTAGTCTTTAACGATGGCACCATAACGTCGTAATGCATACATTTTCGGTCAGAACGCCGAGTAGTTCGACGACGGCGGTGGTAAACTATGTTACCGACAAGGCCCGATCGATCCGACCGCTAGGTAAAGTTTTTCTAATTAATATTCAATAGGATTGTCCTCGTTATAAGTTGATATTCGCTTAAAGCTGCAGAACATAATTTTATCTAAGCTTATTTGACCAACAATGAATTGTACGACCTAGGATAATTACGTCGGTAAAATCTGATAAATTCGAGAACAGAAAAATACAATTTATAACTCGCTTATGAATGGAAAACCAAATTATACATATAATATTATATGAGTATAGTAAATTTAATTTAATTAATTTTTTTAATCGTGTTAAATCTGTTTGATTTGGAATAGAACGTGGTTTTTAATTTTTAATTATATTTAAATAAAAATAATTATAGTTTCCTGTCGTGAATTTATCAGATTCTAATGATTTAAATGCTTACATGTGAACGATGAAACGAGTTTTACCGAATCGTTTTACATATGAGTCCTGTTAAAATTATGTTATTCAGCTTTTATCGAGTATACGATGACAAGTAAATCCTAGCGTTACTAGACGAATTCAGCTGCAGTAATAATAATCGCACTCTGTCGGTAACATGAATACATAATAGGTAGGTACGTGTGCTGGTTAAAACTGCAAAACGAGACTTTTTTTTTTTTTTTTTGGTTTTCGCGCGTATAATTAATATTGGCGACGGCTTTCCTGGAAAGCGACGAATGACGAATAAAAAAAAAAAAAAGAAAAAGAAAAAAAAATAGTCCGATTCGACCTTGCAAGGACGCCGGGCCAGTGCACTCGTTTGACCCGGCCTACCTATCCGGCGGACGCGCGGATACAGGTATAATACGCCGTGTGTAGAAAACGCGCGCGCTACGCCGCCGTCTGAATGCGCGTGTGCGCGGCGGCACTCGACACTATATCCGGCACCCGCGGGCCGCGGCCGACCGTGTACGCGCGATCGCACGGCCGTTAATTGCACGCGACCGCCGCCGCGGCGGCAGCAATAATACAAAAAGTGTGTAATGCGATATAATGTAATATGCCGCGCGCATCGCGCCGCTACAGCTCGGGTGACGCCCGAGTCTCACCCGGTGTATGTTTTCGAATATCAAAACGGATAAAATAATCGTGCGATTTTTTGCCGTTCTCTCGCCGTGCGCGTCGTGAAAATATTCCTATCGAAACGCCCGTCGAGTGTCTTTACGAATAAAAACGGCCAACAATGACCGTATTGCATTTTCGAAATTAATCGCATATCGGACGCGGTGAAAAAACTATAACGTACACACAATTACCGTTGAATAATTAATAAATTAATCGTTTTCGTCTCGTCAAATGAAATGACCCAAAACATCCAAACGGAATTATGTTCAATCAAAAAAAAAAAAAATGTAGAATTTATGTGGGTACCGTCACACACCGGCATTGCCGGTAACGAGATGGCCGATAAAACAGCAGATATAGCCACCAAAACAATTTTACATTCGAAAATCACTAACATACCGCCAAATGATATCAAAATGTCGATAAATAAAAAAATCAACACGGCTTGGCAAATTTACTGGAGTTTTGTTCCGCTTTCCAACAAAATAAAAAAAGGTTAAAAAATGCACCCTAAAGTGGCACATTCCCAAAAACCTAAACAGAAGCCCCTCTAACTAGAACGAAAATCGGACACTCTTTTTAGATAGATTTTACAAGGCTAATAACCATTAGATGTCGAAGCCTTTTTTTTTCTTTCAATAAAAAAAAAAAAATTAATCGTTTGAACGTTTCCGAGTGAAACGAATATTTTTACAATTATTCAATTATGGTGTATAAATCAAAATTATTTTCGATATTTCGATGAAACACTGGTTTGCAGTTTGCATCCGTCTGACGCGTCCATAGAAACTTTTTTTTTTCTTTCAAGTTCGATTTCAACACAAAGCTGTAAAATACTATTTCATCTTTTTATTATCGCGTACAGACTATAAATCGTTTTCTTTACCTGTATAGTGTCCCGGAGATACGGGGTCAATACGGGGATTCGTCTTCTAAAAACGAGACGTAGGGTCTGGCCAGAAGTTTTTCGGGACAAACGGTTCGACGTTCCAAAAAGAGACAATGCCGTTTCTCAATGATCGATCACACACTATTTCGTGTGATACGAATCGAATCTAACTATCCGTGTCGTTTTAATTGATCAAGTCAGCGACATATTAATATATTATGTTAGTGTGAGTTTATATATATATATATATATATATATATATATATATATATATATATATATATATATAACATTATAATTAATAATTATACACACACACACACACACACACACACACACACACACACACACACACACACACACACACACACACACACACACACACACACACACAAGTGATTACAATGTATAACATCAACGCACATAAATGCGGCCGTAGAGGTGTCAAATTAGTGTACACAACTATAAGCGGACGGCCAGTAGAGGCGACCGCTCTCCATTTCCGTGCGGTACGGAGAAATTCGGTCGCGAATATGTTTCGTTCGTTCGCGCGCGCGAGCTCCGCGACCGGTTTGTCCGAGGATTCTGATCGTGTGCTAAAAATATCATGTAGAAACACGCCCACTACATCTTAATGTTTGCTGCCGCCGTTGCTGCCGGTAATAGATCCAAAACGACACCCGTCCGTCCGTTTACCACGCGTGTACGTACGTGTCTGCAGTATGACCTTTATTTTTATTTTTATTTTGTTTTTTTTATGTTTTTTTTCATCACGACGACGATGATTATAACACACACACACACACACACACACACACACACACACACACACACACACACACACACACACACACACACACACACACGTGTATGGACGTATAACCCGACGAAATAACGGTCATTACAATACTCGCTGTGTGCGTGATATACCTATCCGGCAGTAGCCGAGGCTTTCGACCGACGGGACCGAAAATATCATACGTCTGGCCCCAGCGACAAGTTCCGAAAGCATTTGATAGCGATACAATTTACAATTAAAAACTTGCTCGATTCATAAACATGAAATGTCATAAAAAATATGACGCACAAGTGAATAATAACAATACAGTAAGAAAAAGCGGTCGTCTCTATCACATAGAGTCACTGTCTTGATTCAGACTAATGTTTGTCCGTTTTTATTATTTCTAATTTATATACTTCGAAATTATTATCTTTTCAATGTTTACACACAAATAATAGTATTGTTCGTTTTTTACCACAATTTTCCTTCGGCGTCGGTCTATTAAAATAAATAAAAAGTAAGTTATTTTTGGATTTGTTTTTTCTTGAATTCACCATGTCTACTGTTAATTAAATCCTCTCGATTGGACTAACGACCCGATTATCTCGACGCTTGAATCTAAACTGCTGTGCTCATAATATGACAACAATAATACGCATAAAGGTATCGGAACTACTTTATTGCGGCCACCCCTTCGTGGGTAGGGGGGGGGGCTCGGGTCCGTCTGATCAATCGCTGTGTTACTGTTTCACGAGCAAATGCAAAGAAAAGTGATTTCATGAGTGCCCCGCGTTTTCGTAACCAAAGTGAAAACGTTGAAAGCGTTGCAGACAACAACCGACAGTTTTTACATCGTACGGACTGTATGCCGACGGATAATATGAAAATTAATTGTAACAATAATAACACACTGTAATATAACATTAACGACGATATATCGTCGTGTAACAGGTAATAATAATATAGACGTGCGAAAACCACATGTGCCCGCGCGAAACTAGTGCAGCTGTTGATAATAATTAGATATTATGACGGTGTCGTCTCGTGGCGTAGTCGTAAACGGCGAAATTTTCGTTTCGTTTTGTTTTGTTTTTTTTTTTTTTTTTTTCAATAAATTTTCTGTTTTCCCTTTTCGCACATCATAGCGAGAAAAATATAAAAATACAGACGCGTCGCATCCGTTTAAAAACATAGATAGTATAATATATTACGTATACGTGGTACGACGCGTGGAGAAGCGTAGACGTGGAGACGACGACGACGACGACGACGACGACGACAATGGAGACGACGCATGAAAAGGATTTCGCGCGTGCTGTGCGCGCGTATGCCGTTTTCGACATAATGAGCGAATGTTTTTCTGTAAAAAAATTTTTTTTCTCCGCATTTTTTCTCTCTTACGATCGTGATTTTTCTTGACGCCTCCCGACCGCCTC
Source organism: Therioaphis trifolii (assembly GCA_027580255.1). Taxonomy (NCBI): domain Eukaryota; kingdom Metazoa; phylum Arthropoda; class Insecta; order Hemiptera; family Aphididae; genus Therioaphis; species Therioaphis trifolii. The sequence goes on from CM050404.1 coordinate 128,797,091, forward strand.
TTCCTCGTCCGCCCTGCTCGCACATCAGGCGTAGGCAATCGCCTATACACACACACACACACACACACACACACACACACACACACACACACACACACACACACACACACACACACACACACACACACACACACACACACACTCACTCACTCACACACTCACACGCACGTCATACACATATACGTATTATATACCTGGTTGTATATTACAGGTATGTAGCAATTACCTGTACCACACGTCCGACTGAAACGTTCGGCACACACGCGTAATATCGTTCGTAATAACCCACGTATATGTATAACACACACATACACTACGCGGTCGTATATGGCGTGCCCCAGAAATACAGGTCATCACTTAGTCGTCGTCGTCGTGACTACCGTTTGTGATTACAGTTGACGTTCATCAAAAACACGGATATATTTCCACGCGGCGCGATACCCATTATCTCGCGTCCATTGCAGGCCACCGCGCGTCAGAGTAACATTTTTCACACGCGGAAATATTCACGTGTTCAAACCCTCGTGTTCCATGCCTGCCTGCAGTGCCGCGACGTCGCCAGTACCGTCGTTCGATCATCCGATCTACCGAATCGGTCATATAGCGTGACATATTATAAAGGTGTGATTCCGGCTGTGAACGCGAACGAAGTACGAACGCGAATTCGGAAAACATTCGGTCCCAACCGTGCAGACTATTCGTTCGTATTCGTTCTTTAGCATTCGTCAGCATTCGCTTGCTTTCGCTCGGAATTTGAGTTTCAAAATACTATTTAGTATAAATTCAACTGTTGTGTGAACAACTATAGCGCACGATGATTTTGAATACTGTTTGTGTTTTTAAAATTTTTAATAATAATGTCGTCAAACGAGAACGATCTTCTAACGGCGTGTGCTAGTTTCGTGGTCATGAAATCATTAAATAAAAAATGTAAAGAAAGAAAAAAACGGCGTTGGTGGACGACAATATTATATCAAAACCGTCATTTACACGGAGGAAGTATTTTGCTGAAAGATCTTCAGATGGGAAATAAAGAATAGGACGTGCTTTGTATAAATTAATTAGCGTGATAAACTGATCGTCAGAGAAATCCATAGTTTACAAACTAATACTCGACTACCTAACAATTAATTTACAAATAAATGTGGCGCTAAAAAACAGTTGATTATTAAACCCTCGAATGCAGCAGCTGAACACCGCGAGCGAATCTGTTGTGATGGGGCCGAATGACGTTTATTCTGAATGTCACTTATTTCGATGTTGCCGCGAACCGATCAAACTGCACCGAAGGCGAACGGATGGTACAAATGTGGCCGTTCGTTCGTGTTCGGCGTACTGTTTACACTTAATCGTTGGCAAAACGAATTTGCGATCGTAATGTAAACGCACGTTAACGAGCACGAGGATCCCGGCGAGCCGAGCGGAAAATGTTCGGAAAATCAATCGATATCGGCATGATCAGCCGCCGCATTTTACGTACGGCCGCCACGCACTCTTGTTGAGGAACGAACGTGGTGTGATAAATATTAATGTACACGTAGAACTACGTTTGCAGGCACCGAGTGCGGAGGAAAACACCGCGTGTCCGTGTTATATACCTATGCATATAATATATATGCGTTGTATAATTGCACTTTGACCGCGTGAAAACGGCGAAATAAATAAAAGTATAGGTATTTACATTTGTTTGAATCCAAAAACATTTATTATTGATGTGCTGGATAAGACCTGTTGTCAGATTCGTTTCAAGCGTTTTTTTTTTCAAACAAAACTTGTTTATAATAAATCAAACAGATCGGCAAGTAGTGTAAAGACTAAATAGAAAAAAAAACAGACAGAGAATGTATTTTTTATTGGCGGTATGACATTTAAGAAAACAATATATCTATACATTTATCTTTATACAATTACACTTAACAGTAATCACTGCTCAAAAGTAATATATTACCTATAGTAATGTAATATTTTCTAGCAAACTGCATACAAAAAAAAAAAAAAACTGAATCATAATTTATGAATGCGAAATGCAACGATTGTAATTACATGTTCTAATCGTACATTTACATACACTGCAGTTGTAAATTTGTAAATTCTATGGTATAATTATACTTTATTTTTATCGCAATTTACAGTTTTAGATACGCATACTATTAGCAAGTAGAGTGTGATAGTCTCGTATGTAGGTACTTGTTCATAAATGCAATACAATACGGTCGCAAGTTTAATTAATTAATACATAATTAAAAATTGCGAGTTCCGGCAGTGTAATACGAAACTGACCTACAATACAGAAATAACATAAATGTTAAATTATATTTTCGCGAAAAAAAAATAACGAATTTCGTTGCTACACCGTATTTGTGTGTTCTGTGGCGATGTGTATTTTCAATGCCTGTGCACTACCTGTTCTTAAATGAGTTCTAGTTCGAGCCTTCGTATAATTTGTTTTAATGAATAGGTATACCGAGAAATACTTTTTCTTTTACAACCGTAACCATGTAAAGTCGACGATAATAACGGAAAAAAGAAAACTACGGTTTTACGCCTTCTGGAATGCGGAATGATTATTGATCTGACAATTTTTCAAACATCGTCATTCGTCTCGTACAATTGCACCGTAGATACGCCGCCGCCGCCACCGTCGCCGCAGAGTGCAGCCGCGGCAATACGTCGCGAATCGATTTATAGCAGAATAAAATCCCGTTGCCGGTCGTGCACGTTATACCAAAGTTGGGTTAGGTTAAGTCTACCGCAGAATAATTTACATTCACGACGTAGGACGATCGTTTTCGAGGAATGCACAACGCACATATTTAAGTATCGTACGAATTATCTACACGAACATCCCTAGAAAATATTATATACTCGTATATTATGATTTGGGTCATTTTATTCACGTAATATTTGAAAATATAGTAGCGAGTGAAAATTCGGCCACAAAGTGTCGGGGCTGTTGACAAACAAGGGGTGAGATCAGTGCGCGAATCGTTTGAAATTTAAAATTTCTGGAAAATCTGTCCTAAGTTACGATTTTTACCGCGACGCTTCTGGGAACCCATTCAACCAGCCACATTAAAATACGTTTCAATCGGCCGTTCAATCAGGTGATTGTGTATTGTTACGTTTTACGAGAACATAATCAAATATGTGAATCAGAATTGAAAATCAATAAAAAGGACTCGACACGGTTTTTCCCCCGTGGTATCCACACGCCATGACGTATGTTAATAGCGATTCGCGTGCTTCAACTCACGTCCGTATACAATTGTACTGTATACAGACGAGTATGCGAGACGACAATATAAATACGAAGGAATGTCCGTCGAATTTATTGTTTTTATACAACATTTGAATATAGCAGTGCGCCCATTTAGGACGGTTACTAAATTGTTTCCAGGATTTAAATTTTCGATCGATCCGTCCGAGGTCAGTTGCTAATGATGCTAAAATAATTTGATTTCCTCGCCGGGCTTGTCTCCCAATAGAACCTCGTGTAGTGCGATTTTATAGGCGACAATACGTTTAATGTGAACAATGTATCACAATCGTTAAAAGCGAACAAAAGCAATAGTACGCACCGACAGACGGTGCTAATAAAACAAATAGTAATCATATCGTCAATAGAGAATCATTCAAGAGCAGCTTGGGCGCTCGTTACCCGTACGCGTATCACGAATGGGGATTGCGTATTTCCAAAATAATTTTTGCGTTGTGGAATGTTGACGACGAGAGAAGAATATTGGACGCGGCCGCGTGTGGAAAAAAGTCGAAAATTGATTAGAGAAAGAATAGAGGAAGCTGCGCGTAAGCGGATATTGGGGGGGGGGGGGGCTCCAGGACGTTATCAAACTCTCTCGTAATATTTTTATTCCTCTATTATACTTAACTTTACCGATAATTGTTCCACCGTCGCTAGCGGTGTTAATGTTCTAAATTTAAAGTGACCGAAGAAGCTCGTTGCCTAAAAATATTTCCTAATATTGTGTTGATCGGTAAAGTAAAAACGTCAAATATCCGCCAGTCGAGCTCCGCGATGTAGTTAATATATAATGGTGTTATAATATAACGATAACATAACACTAACCATAGTTATTTGTACTTTATCCGTAACATATATATACAGTAGATTCTCGTTAAGTCGAATCTCAAGGGGAACAGGAAAAAGTTCGAGATATCGAGTTTTATTAAAAAATTGTATAAAATTTAAATACATATATATGTATGGATATGAATATTACATAATACGAATGCTTAAAATCCATAATTCCATAACAGAAATAATTGAAATAACTGAATACATGATTGAACGAATAATTTTTTTTTCTATAAAATCTGTCATTTAAGTTTGCTTATTATTACTTCTTTCTGCCACGACGTCTTTCACTGTAGTAGTCTCGACAAAATTCCTTAATATTTTAAAGCATGTTTAGCTTGCTAAATTGTAACTTCAAAAGTGACTTCTTCCTCATTTTGTGGTTCATCTTCACTATCGCTGGTATTTTCGGTGGTTTCTGATAAAATTTTGTTATTTGTCCATGTTCCGCATACGTGTAAAGCAGTGTTTCCCAACTGGTGTTCCACGGAACCTAAGGGTTCCGTGAGCCAGCGCCAAGGGTTCCGCGAAAACATGGTGCCGGAAGTATCCGACAATCCTCTCATTTAAGTGTAAAAAACTTTTGTCAGCATTACAACTATAGAAAAATATGGGGGTTCCACAAAAAGTTCAAGCTCCTGCAGAGGTTCCGCGAGTAAAAGAAGTTGGGAAACACTGGTGTAAAGTATAATCCTTTTCCACACAATGTGAATAAAATATTCTTTGTGTACTCGAGATAACGAAAAACGATTAATTTTATATCGAGATATCGAGAGCAAAACACTATGAAGTGTAATAGTAGTTTCAAGGGGAATTCAATGTAGTTCGAGATAACGAAAAATTCGAGATAGCGACGTTCGACATATTAAGAATCTACTGTATATATATTATATATATTATGTACGACATGCGCGCGTATCGTATTATCTCATGTATATAATAATAATAATAATAATAATAATAATAATACATCTGTGTGTAATATACGTGCAGATTTTTAACCGAGTGTGTGTGTTCGTACAGGTCGTGGCGGTTATTATGGATCTCACATACTTGATCGTTGCCGTATTCGGAATGTGCGTCTTGCGGCCGTGCCGTTCGCTACCGACCGCCGCCGCCGCCGCCTCAGCTCCTACGCCTACCCCGTCGGAGCCGTCGCTGCAGGTCGCCGCCGCCGCCGCCGCTGAACCGACCGACAATAGCAAAAGGTCCAGGTCGCTGTTCCAGTCGCCGCCGCCGCCACCGCATCAGTACCATCATCATCATCAACATCATCTCCACGGCGGCGGCGTCGACCTGTACAACGACGTGATGGACGACCTGCCGTTTTACTTGCAACAACAGCAACAGCAACAGCAGCAGCAGCAACAGCAACAGCAACAGCAGCAGGATCCGATCGACGAGAACGATCTGAGCGCCGACGACGACGACGAAGACGACTCGCCGCTGACCAGCAGGGCGCGACCCTCCAAGCCCGACTCGCCCGTCTATTTCATCCGGTTGCCGCCGCAGCCGTACATGTACGTGCCCGGCTACGGCTACGTGAGCCAGCCGACCCGACTGGAGCCGCCGCCGTTCACGCAACGGCCGCACTCGCCGTTCCTCAACCTGCCGCTGGGCTTCGTGTCGAACGCCAAGCCCGTGGGCGTGTACACCCTGCCGCAGCAGCGCCCGTACCAGCCCCAGTACCAGCAGCAGCAGCAGCAGACCAGGCCGAAACCCAACAGGCGACCGCAGGTCCCGTCCACCGCCCCTCCGCCGCCCCCGCCGCCACCGCCTGCCCCGACGCAGCATCAGCAGCAGCTGCCGGACTCGCCCGTCTACAACCTGGACAAGGGTCCGTACGTGTTCAACGGACGGCCGACAGACGTGTTCCTGTTGCAGAACGCGTACGACAACCTGTACTCCGAGGTGTTGCAGAACATTTACCCGTAGACGAGAGACGTACGCGACGACGACGATTCCGTGCTGCCGTCGGGTACCCTGATCGTCGAGTTCTGTGATTGTCGTTAGGCGCTTGGTGAAAATCATCGGATCGACGTTGCAATTATTGTGATCATTATCGCGAGGGGCGGAACGCCGACCCCGACCGTCGATCGTCGGCCCCGCGCAAAATTACGAATCAAAAACAATAAAAAAAAAACAAAAACAAAAACAAAAAAATTATTCCAACACCGATGTATATAAGTATCCGTTTATCATATTATCGTATTTGTAACTGCACACTCGAAAGACAACGTGTCGACTTATTATTTATATTTTTTTATTATTATTATTTATTGTTATTGTTTATTTATTCGAATCTATTTATTATTATTATTAATTTTTTTTTTTTTGTAAATTATTTTTGATATTCTAACTAATTACGAAAAACCATATAATTGTTATTTATATTATATACACGTTTTGAAATAATAATGTACATATTATGACATAATAATTATTGTACCGATACCTTTTCAATACATCTTATCGTCGCGTCGTACGGTAACATTCCCGTCCGATCCCCCCGCGTGAAGAGTATCACATGTAAAAAGGTTTATTTACACGGCATGTCTTACGTGTGTACTACGCTCGTTTTTCCAGTCGGTTTTCTTACAGTCCCGCGTGCGGGCAATCGTTTCACGAATACAAAGGCTAGAGGTTTTGCAAAAAAAAAAAAAAGCGATTGAAAATCTGAAACCTTTAAGGCACGGATGGACGATTCTACTTTTAATTTCTGTTTCCTGCACTTTCCGAACGTTTTACCGTTAACGATTGTCAACCGTTACGGCGTACTCGTAGTACTCGATACTCGTAGTTCGTGCCCGCAAAACGTTGCCGTCCAACAAATATAACGCGTAAAACCGAAAAACCGAACGTTTCGAGTAGAAAATTCAATTCGATTTCCGACGGTGATCTCGAATTATCGCATTTATACCGAAGACGATAAAACGAAATCGTTGACGACGAGAAAATCATAGAAAGAAAAAAAATCGACTGAATAACGAGAGTGACCGTTATTAAATTATAACGTATAGTATTGGCGGCGAATATAAGTACTTATTGTGTGTATATATATATATTATATACGTGTATAAAAGTACACGACGTCATTTGCAGAGCACTTTCTCCGAATTACACACACACACACACACACACACACACACACACACACACACATTACGAGAAGGGTGTATGTATATATATATATATGTACATATATTATTGTGTTTTCAGGGTCTCTGTAAATTGCGTCCCATTTCAAATTTTTTATGTAAATTGCGGCCCAGGTATATTTTATACATACGTAAATTGCAGCCCGGGTATATTTTATATATACGTGAATTGCGGCCCGGGTATATTTTTGTACATATGCCTATCTAACTATTTATTATTAATATGTAAATTACGTCTAAGCTTTTTTTCCATAAAACCAATATTTTCCTTCCCATTTTTCAGACTTAGGACTATAACTATAATAGACTTAAAACTATCTATACAAATATTATCATCATACAATTTCAAAAAATACTTACATGTTTTAACTGTGCAACACCAACGTTGAATATCATTGTTTAGAAATTTATGAAAACGAAATTTGAAACCATCAATTATTTTCAACGTCTTATTCTTTTCACTTTTCATAACGTCCATTTTTATTAGATTGAAAAAAATACTGTAAACTGTAGAGCAACCACAGATACATAAAACAACTAGATAGCCGACTCAACGAATAAAATTAAAGTCTAGAATCCATATGCGAACAGGGCAAAATATGATTGATTAATCCATGACATTTTATATTATTCCATGAAATATAATTTTTCTATGATTGAAACCAAAGATATAATATAAAAATGTTGTTTTATATATTAGTTATCTTTTTATATGGATTCGAATTGAAACACAATTTTTCGTTTATAATTTATAAACTATAAAGTGCAATTCAAGTAATTCAACATCATGGTGGTTTCTTGTTCTGTGTCTGGTTGTGTCAATAGGAGACTGAAAGGAAGCAAAGTTCATTTTTTTTCGTAAGTTACGCAATTTACGTATGTTTTAAAAGTAGGCGGGCCGCAATTCACATAGTATATGACCATGACCGTACTTATAGGGACGCAATTTACCGACTCCTGTTTTTCACCATCGCCGTTAAAGCATTTCATTATCGTGTCTAATATCGAACTTCGATATACTTTACATTAACCTTCGTACGCGTCGGACTTAGCGATTTATATTATATTATACATAAGTGCGAAGAAACGCGCGGTAAATTAATTATAGATCTTTATAAACGTAACAGGACAGGATTTATGTACCCTGCGAGACGCGACGCACAATAATCATCCTTTTTATTCGCCGCGATTTAGTTAAAAATATATTTTATATTTTTTCCAATCGATCGTCGTCGGCGGCTAAGTACCACCGGACACACACAATACACTTCTACATATTATAAACAACTCGTATAGTCGTCGCGATGCGCTGTGTGCGTGTGTGTGCGTGTGTGTGTGTGTGTGTGTGTGTGTGTGTGTGTGTGTGTGTGTGTGTGTGTGTGTGTGTGTGTGTGTGTGTGTGTGTGTGTGTGTGTGTGTGTGTGTGTGTGTGTGTGTGTGTGTGTGTGTGTGTGTGTGTGTGTGTGTGTGTATGCATTCCTCCTCGGTGAACAATGTACACGTTTTATTTATTTATTATTATTATTTTATTTTATTATTTTTTTATTTTATACATATTTTTTTTAACACAAGTCACATGATATATCATTTCCAACGCGTATATGATTTTACAAAGACTAATTACATTTCAATAATCATATAATTTATTGCCAGTTTAAAAACGATGGGAAACCATTAATATTTTTTGTATCATTCGAGCCGTGTTATACAACCCCGGGTTATCGTCTATGACGATATTTAAATATTGTCTTTGACCATAATAATATAGTAACGAGTATTGGCTACTTCTGCTCCGCGCTCCAAGCCTCCATCACACTACACTCGCGCTATACTGTGTACATACTAAATAATATTATCGTTTCATTAAACTAACATAGTTTATATAGTATATATACCTATACTAACCCATTATTCAAACAGTCGTCTCGTATTCATTATTAATATGTCTTTTAAATGGTATTTCATTTTTAGTTTTGTACTCGATAAAAATATATGTTTAATGTAACAATTAGTCATTATGCATTAATTAAACGTTATCGAAAATTCAAATGCGTGCATAATGTTTTATATTGTCGTGATGACACGCTTGTACTCGGCCGTATGAAATAAAATACTGTTCTCCGGTATTCTTAAATAATAAAAATTATAAAAATGTTGTAGGCTGAAATACAGTGTAACGTTTTCAAAAACAACTTACGATACCGATAAAAACACAGCTATAACGCTGTTTTCCGTAGCAATTGAAGTAAAAAAAAAAAAAAAAACTCCGTCCCGCAAATAATGTATTATTACGTATTATTATTTTTTTTATTCTTTATACGTTGCGAAGTATTGACATAGGATATTATTATACGACAGTCATATTATTACAATTAAACACGCGAAAAAATATTCCTGGTTTTTTTTCTCGTACGATAATTTCATTGCGGTTGAAAATACGGTCGCGTGTGTGTACCTACCCCGCGTGTACACACACAGCCATTATCTAAATTAAATTATTCAAATAATCCGGCCGTTTACATTATAAAAAAAAAAAATAATAATAATAATAAAACAGTCCGTTATAGTACTTTCGCTGTGTTTCACGATCGTTTTCGGCTACCCGCAAATAATTGAATCGTGTTACGTCAAACACGCCGTCCGATTTCGAACGCGGCCAATAACGACGCGGACTGATCAATGTAAAGGCACTCTCGCTTTGGAAATAACGGCGCACGGGGCATTACCGGACGTCATCGTCGTGTTTCGATGTGTAGCTTTTGTGCGCGTCAAGTGCCGACCGGCGGCGGCGGCGGCGCGTAAAATGACAATCGAAAGATCAACACGCAATGATGGGCTCGCGCTCGCGAAACGCTGCATATAGGCACGCCGTTCTTTCGTCGCCGCGTAAATAACAATTTTTTAATAAATAAATAGTAAATAATTATAACACGCGCGGACGGGCCATTTCGGCTTGTACCGTACGGGCGTCAAGTGGACGCGTGTGAATATTGTATGGAGTGATGTAAAGTTACCGTGATTATCTTTTGAGAGAATATTCTTGAGAATATTCTCTAAGCTAGAGAATATTAGGTAATTTTCTTTTTCTTCAATAATTCATCGATTAAGTCCATAGAAAAGAGAATAAAACCTAATCACAGTCACCACACTCACATAATAAATATTATTTAAATAATTACCTATATGTTTTATAAATAGTATACACTATACAGTATACTTAAGGTGACCATACGTCCCGTTTTGAACGGGACAGTCCCGTTTTTTGAATCTCTGTCCTGTTGTCCCCTGGGAAATCTTCGGTACGCTAAAATGTCCCGTTTTCAAAAAGTAGACAAAAAAAAATAATGAAAATAAATGTTCTTTGACAAAATATCGTTTTTAGAAAAATATACAAGTATTTAATTTTGTAATTATTACTCGAAAACATTTTGTTTATAATAAGTTAATTACCTAGTAAGTGTAATAAGTTAATGTAATTTTTTTGTCCTTTAAAAACATTATAAGTACCACAGAAATTTGCTAGTAATATTATTAAATTAAAAATATTTGTTTGTAACAAATAATTATGATTTTTTTTTTTTTTTTTTTTTTGTCCCGTTTTGATTAAAAAAATATATGGTCACTTTAAGTATACTGTTTACATATGAAGGAAGTGAGTATTATGATTATATAATTCTTGGAATCTTGGTGTAATAAACAAATGAGAACTATAATAATTATTTATGATTAGTTAACCTTTTAATTTAATAACCCTCCGAATCTTGATAATCAATAAATTATATACGTTTTGTAAACGATAAGCATTGTCATTTGCCATAGATTGTTTGGTTTCACTAGATCTACTTCTACCATCCAACCAAATACCTACCAGCATTGATAATAGAATAGACTATTCTATAATCAATGCTACCTTTAATAATGTTAATTGTTATAAGTGTATTTATATACGTAAAATACACTATGTTATCTTCACCGTAATTATCAAGCACATAAATACTAAATACTATGTCTGTATCTGATACAGTGATACCAGTAGTAACCTTCAAACATAATCATATCACTTTGACACGAAAAAGAAAAAAAAAAGAAAATTACCCACCCGGAAATAATCTTCAAGAGAATATTCTCGTTCTCGAGAATATAATTTTAAGAATATTCTCTTGTCGCGTCACTAATGGCACTGCAGGTACCTCTACTCGGCGCGACGAGAACGAGAATAAGACGTGCGTGTAATTTATGAGGTGAACTCGGAGCTGACCCTTTATCGTTTTTCGTCTCTATGTGCCTCCTTTGTTCCTCTAATTCGGCAACCGCGTATACGACGTACCTGCTAGACGGTCGTGACCTGTCATTTCACATTTTTCGTCGATCATTTTTGTCAATTCCTTTATCGTACGGTTATAAATTATCGAACCCGTGACGGACACAGATAATATCACGACGGAAACCTCACGTGAACGTCGCGCTGATGAGTCAATAAGTGGCTTCGGCGCTCGGGTGCGAAGACGTGGTCACGTGCGGGTCGGTCTCTGGCGACATCTCGGATTCGTGGCACACAGGTAACGTCCAATGCACGATGGAAATGAAACGCGGCTTATACTTTGGAGAACTCATCATTGATAAATTTTGAATTCAAGTTCAGCGCAAATTTTTTATGTTTAATTCAAATACAATACATTAAATTTTTTCCTACGTTGAGTTTTTATTTTTAGAATAACCCAAAAAATTATTTTGTAAATTTTTTCTCTTCCAGATAATACAGGAAAAGGATAATCTATGAAAAATACATTTGTATAACATTTTAAATTATTAAACTATACATATTGACTGGATCAAAAGTGATTGCAGGAGTTAATACTTTTAAAATTCATAGCATAATCGTTGATAGGTAAATTTAATTATTGATTAATTTTAAATGATAGTTTTTTTAACTCGTATTTTCATATTCTTGCGCCTGTAAACATAAGTTCCTATTTGATGAATTCATTTTTGTACGTTGGTATACATATACGAATACAGAATAGATACATTTTGTTAATTTATCGAACAATTTTAGTTTTATAGGTACGTCACGTAGGTAGTAATTTTGTCGATTAATATACTTTTTATTGAACAAACGAATACTTGACGCGAAAAAAGTAAGAACGTTAATAATTTTAATTAAATGTTTACAACTATAATGTCCCTTTTAACACCCAATCTATTCTCTCCTCATCAATCTTACTTATTATTACCTCTTTAATCTCCTTCATTGACCAGACTGGTTTAAAAATATAATTATTCTTTAGTTATGTATAATTTCTTAATAGGTACCTATATATTTGTTTGGTTGTCTATTTTTTTTCTTTCTTTTTCTTCTCTTTTGTTATTTCTGTAATTGTTATTAATACTTAATGTACTTGTCTATACCTAATTTTGAAACTAATTTTGAAACAAAGTTTCTAATATAAAAAAATTAAAAAATTTTACAACGACCAACAGGGTCTGGAAATCGCATGTTTGGTATGACATAACTCAACAAATTATATAACATCAAAAAATTTCTTTCCCCAAATAAATATTTTAGGGTAATACATTTAGATTCCAATAATAATATTTTAATTTTAATAATTATTTGACAATATCACATTCATAAATATCAAAGGAAATAAAATATTTAAGGTAAATAAGTAAAATATACATAATATATTACATGTAATTTTACATCAATCGGAGATCGAGAGATAAACTTCCTTGATTTGTCTGTATTTATGTGAATGGAGAATTAAAAAAAAATCAAACTAGATAGAAAATATCGACTATAAGGACATAAAGTATTAAGTCGGAACTCGTGTAAATGTTCAATTTATTGTTTTATACAATAATACATTTTTTTATATCAATGGAATTACTGTTTTCTATGTATATACTGTAAGCCACTTAAGGTGTTTATTTTCAACATGTCTATAAAGTAATTATTATAAAAAAGATAAATCTGAATATATATCTATACACTTATTACTGATGATTAGGAATGTAACACTGTCACAATATGTCAGTGTATACGCAGCAGCATAAACGCTATAAACAAGTTTTTATGAGAAAAAAAAATAATAAGTTAAAAATATCGTGTTTACAGACATGTTAGAGTGTTAGAGTGTATACAAATCATGTACTCGACAAGTTATTTTTGTGGAATCGTGTTTTTAGTTATGATAATAATTAGTGCGCAGGCTTATTTTCATGATCCACGCATAATCCATACAGCTACTTGTTATATCGAATGATGATTGTAAGGAGTATCATACGTATCCGAAAAAACAGGTTTTTTATTTTAAAATTTATTAAGCCGTTTATTAGTATCGGTTAGAACCGTTAGAAACCAGTTAACTATAAAGGCACTTGCGAATTCTTTATATTTTTATACTAAAAAAAAAAAAAGAAAAAAAACAACACAAACAATACTAATACTATGTATTTGACGAGATGGTGACCCACACTCAAACAATAACATTATTTTCATTACAGTCTTGTAAAATATATATTATGTTGGTTTGAATTTGTTTGTACTGTAAATTTAGATCGAATACATTATTATAAAATTAAAAGATAGTTTTACATGACAGAACTTAACAACATTTTCATCGATGCATTTCAAAACGTTTTTACAGAATTTAAGTAAAAACTACATTCCATTATCAATTGATAAGTATCAAAATCAATATACACGAAATGTATCAATGCGATTTATAAATCTATGGATTATTTTCATGTGTAATTAAAAATTTACATTTACTTTGACAGTTATTTGAAAAAAAAAAACAAAACAAATCAATCTTCGTTTGTGTAGGTATAACATTCAGTGGGCCTCATCAAAAACTCAAAAGGGCCGCCGTACAGCCCTAAGGCCGTGGATTACCGAACTTAATGTTATATCTCATGATTTATAATATTAATATACATCCGATAATTCACTCGGACCCCGTAACGAAATATTATTATTGTATAAGTATGCGTTTTGTGTACACACGCAAGGTATACAAGTGTAGACACCTATAACATTTGTAATTATATCCGTCAGTATATACTACAATCGCGAAGATTAATTTGTTTATAAAGTTGATTACGAGTATACGAAATACGGCTGACAAGTAACGTCGTCAATCCAAAACCATCAGACGTTTTCGATCAGAGTAGTTCGAAACTCTAGGAGTTATTTTTTAATAGCGTGTTAATGAGAAGTGAATACAGTAAATTAAACCGAAATCTAAGAGTAAACTTAATTTTCATCTCTGTATCTATTCGTTGTACATGCTCGTATAATACACAGACAACATCTACTTCATATGATTTCAACATATACCTGTAGAAACATAATACACACAACGTATCTGCCTACGTTTTATTTTTAATAACCCGAATATTTTATTATATCTACCGTCCTATAAAACTAATAGACTTTATCAACAATAAAGGAAAACAATTTTTTGAGTTTAATTAGCGGTTTGACGTTTGAATTTTAATTTCTACACTCAAGGTTAAGCGTTGGCTACGACTCAGTTGTACTGAAATGAAATCAAAACGCATAAATATATTATCTATAAAATGGGTCGATCCATTTAGTGCAGTTATAGAAACCAATGAAAAATTGTTTATTAAAATATTCTAATTGAAAGTTACACGCAGCTGGAAGAAATCGGGACAAGTGGATAATTTGTTGTTCGCGCTGCTCCATTGATTATACCATGTATTACAATTTTTGCGAAAAATACCAACTTGTTTGATGCACACGACTCGGATTCGTGTCATTGCGGCACTACCAGTCGATTCGATTCCGACAGTCACATTCTTTCTGGACGTACATTAATACATGCAAGTATGCTACATGATGAAATTCAATTGAAAGTATCGTTTTCGCGTCAATTTTTGAATTCCTATTTAAATGTATAATACGTAATCGACAAACCGTGTAGTCGAAATGTACGTGTAAACGTTTCGATGATACGAGTATTGGTTTTTCATAAGTTTTCGATTCAATCAATTGTGATTGTAAATTGCAAATACCATAACAGCGAACATTCGTCTTAACTGGTATCAAAAACGTCACGTTTGACCCTGTTTTTGCGATCCGATCGAGTATGTATACAAGTACGTATAAATAAATTAATAAATAAGTGTAATACGAATGTTAAATTGAACAATGCGGAGCGAAAAAAAAAACACTTCGCCATCTCGCTCGATGGTGATATGCCATCGCTCAGGTATCATGGAGCGGTGCGACTAAACAGCACGACGAAATTGACGGAAAAAAAAACAACATAACAGCAGTTTTCTTAGAGATAATTGGTCAAACGGACTTTGAGAATCCAGAAGTTCCGGCCCGGTGAGATGTGATCAGCGGGCGCATATCACACACAAAATATACGCCGGGCGGATCAAATGAACGACGTGTAATGTAAAGAAAACATTGTCGGACGGCCGCACGTGACCTCAAAACCGAGTGAAAACAAAACTGCGTAACTGCGTATACTCAAATTCCTCAACAAAATCAAAAGGTCTTCAATTTACCATGAGCCGCGTCCAGATCGAGAATGAGCCGCGTCCAGATCGAGAATGAGCCGCGTCCAGATCGAGAAGCAAACGCGTTTCACCGTGTACGGTGGCTCTACGGAGGCAGCGTATACTTTGTAGTCCATTCAATTAATGAGGGAATAAAAAATATCATTCCGTTTCCATAAAACACGACAAAAATAGTTGGTTTTATTTATATAAATAAATAGTTTAATTTTAATTCGATACAACGTTCGTCTCGACTGTAAAACTGTCAATGGCTGACTTGGATAAAATGTTACGTATAGTTTCAGTTCTTATTCAAACTTACGTTAAATTTTGACATTACAGTAGAACGTCGATCATCCGAACTAAATGGGACTGCACCTAGTTCGGATATTGGAAATAAAAATTTTTTTTTTTAGATAGTCAAACAATTTATGTAACATATATATTATTATTATTATTAGTATTAATATTTTATCAGAATTACATACATTACTTTATTAGAAATACATTACATACATAGGAACATATTATTATGTTTATTATATTTTTTTGACAAAATTATCGATTTTCATTTGACGACAAGCTGCAACGCGCTTTTTTGCAGCCAAGTCTCGCAAACGTTTAAGACGAATTAATTATTGATAAGCCCATTACGTTTTGATTACTACTAACGATCCACACACGTACATTCATATACGTATGCACTAATAATAAACTAAAAGCAAAAGTTATGATAAATTCGATAAACCGGCCGCGGATACGAGTGCTTCAACGAGTTTTAACGTTCGTATACTCTAATTATTGTAGTTCGGATAATAGAGGGTTCGTATAACGGGGGTTCGGATAAGCGAGGTTCTACTGCATTTAATTTTTCTACATGTCTGTGGCATAACTCAAATATATTGGCCTCCCCGAAAAAATAAAAACGTACCCCTTATTTGCCCTCAGTTAATTGATACATCATGTTTAAATATAATATAGCAACATATAAATGAGTTGTACTTTTAGAATTGATCGGAAATAGTATTTACATATTATTTATAATTTTATCGAAATATCTTACGAAGAGATAAAGATATAGTTGTGTGATCTGTCACGATGAAACCTAATATTTTTTTTCCTGCCATTTGAATATAATGTAGAAGTATTTGACCTCTATCATAAGGCAGACTTATAAAATATGGTGGAACACAAGTGCTCCATATTTGGGTGAGCCTCTACGCGCTGCAGGGTCGTCTACAATCCTACATAAGCCATTAGTTACAATGTGTAATCAACTTTATTCCATAATTTCTTCCACAACGACCATCAATAGAATTAAATAAAAATTATTTGCTAACATGATCACTTTCTTTTTTTTTTTTTTTTTTTTTAATTTACCTTCATTAATCACATAAACACATTTTGATTTCACTGTGCCTACACGAAATCGTGGTGCCGTGCCAAAAATCTAGGCAAAATAAAGTCGGCACCCACGTGAGTGTTACCGATATTGTGACTGACTAAATTTCTTACTTATTCCTATCTCTAGCGGAAATGCAATAGTATATCAGCAACAAATGTTCCTTGTGGTCTGGACGTAGCTTTCAGATTGGTCTTTTCAAGCGATCACATGTCGTCGCGGGATTAGCTGTTGTTTGCGCCCCTCGGTCGCAGCACGATGACACACCACCACCGCCACCACCACCACCATTACCTCCACCACCACTGCCGGAGTGTGATTCGTTGTTATTATCGCCGTCATAAAACTCGTAATTATTATTGTCGTGCTGCACGAGGTGCGCGTGCCTTTGCAAGACGACGGCGGCCGTAAAACGACAGCGTGGCGCACGGTCGAACGACCTTTAACGATCGGATGAAGAATGCATTCTTGTTCATTTATTATAAAGCGCCTCGGCGACGGCGGCAGCGGTGAATCGTGCTCGCTACCCTACTCGCGTAATTCGGGGGGTTGGTTCTAATGCATTTCTGTCGCGTTTCCGCCCCCGCGAAACACGCAAACTATACACAAAAACAACAACAACACGGTCCGCGCCGTGCGTTCTTTCGAAATAACATTTATATATAGCGATCAAACGAAAAATCGTACGTATATAATATATATTATATACGTACGTATTTGATCGTAACGTCGTCGTGTATACGTGCGATTGGCCGCACTCGTCAGATTATCGATTCGCGCGCCCCGAAAGAGAGACCGCGCGCGCGACAGTCTCACTTCACTATGCGATGACGGCTGTCGGACGTTCGCGATTTCTATATTTCGTGCATCGATCATTTAATTATTATTATTATTATTATTATTATTATTATTATTGTTTTCATTTCACGTCTTTTGCACGTATATACGAAGCGTACGTGGCAGACATATTTTATTATAAGTTGCAGCAACTATATACGTGTGCATGTTTCGGAAACTCGATGTTTTTTCAAGTAAAACGGAAAATTAATACGTAGAATAAAACATCTGCGTGAGATCGATCGCCATCCAAAGGTAATAATAATACCTCCACGGTGACTTTGTTGTATAATTATTATTTCGCACGGGATTTGTTTGAATAATAATAATATATATGTATTTCTACGGGCGTATTAGATAATATATATTATACGCATGCATGTCAAACGACGCGTTTGTATCGATTTTTAATTTTAATACACTGCTATCACTTTAATACGATGTATACATCGACGAAACGTATAATCTTTTATTCTTACTTTTCCTCACAGTATACTTATATGGCTTTTCTATTTTCTAATACATAATTCGTACACATGCATTTATTGTATATGTACAATTATTACTGCACGTTGGTAGTGCGTTTTAGTATAAGCACTTGTGTGAAAAGTAAAAAATAAAAATGTCCCTGCTGCAGTAATTGAGTTCGATCATCGTTTATTTTCGGTCTACTAACGCGACTAATGTGTATTTAATTAGTTTAAAAAACAACATCAAATAATAATAATAATAATAATAATAATGATCCATAGATCGACGAAAATTGAGTGGTAACAGTGAAAAAATGCTTTCACATTTTTTTTTTCAGATAGATTTTTAATAGTAACACAAAACACTCGTACGTTATGTATGCGTGTGTGTGTGTGTGTGTGTGTGTGTGTGTGTGTGTGTGTGTGTATATGTGAGCCCGCGAGAGAGAGAGTGTGTGTGTGTTGTGTGAGTGAGCGAGTGTGAGTGCGAGTGTGTTTAACAATATTGCCCGCCCTCTTTATTTCCTACTCGAAGGAAGATGCACCGGCGTGGAGAGATGAGTGCCTCACTCGTCGCGTTTCCTAACCTTAGTCGCGTCGTCAGTTGATCTTCGGCTTCCACTTTGCGAAGTTTGACACGGTGAAGTCTTGGTAGATTTTGTTTCTCTCCGAGTCCACATAAAATACGTAAAACGCTGCAGACAACCAAACGGAAATCCAATTGAATTTTACCACATCACCTGTTCGTTTATTAAGCTTATTTGTTCACACAATAAGGTTAGTACTATTTATTTATTTTAAATTTAATGTTTGAAACAATTTACACATTTGTTATTACCTTTTTTTTAACGTGGTTTGATGCGAATTTAAAATTAATTACGCGAAAATTGTGAACTTAACATTCTACACATAATGAAATTATTATTACCATGATTTATGAATATCGTATTTTAATATTAACTATTATACTTTATACATTTTATATTAAGTACTTGTTTATTTAATTTAAAATATTATTTTATTTTTAAATATGCATTTTATACTGGTGAATCTAAAATATATTATTGGTACTGAAATTTTGCAAACGCCAGAAAACAATTATTAAAATATTCAAAATGTACCAAGTAAAGTATGTTTCATTTAATTTAATATATTTAAAAAAATATCACTGAATATAATTATAGATGAAAAAATAGTATTTAAACATTTAAAACAAGAAGTTAAAATATTGTAAATTATAACAAAATGTTTACTCTCTTTAAATAATTATAGGTACTAATAATATATGATTTAAAAATGAATAAATAAATTAAATTAATACATTAATTATTTAAATATTTACATTAAAAAAGAAAAAAGATGCTTCAAAGCATTCAAAATGTTATACTTAGTTATTAGATGTTACCAAATTTTAAAATTTTAAAAAAAATCTTATTTTTTTATCATACAATAATAAATAAAATTTGAATCACCGAATTCAATCGTGAAAACCACGATGCTTCTTTAATTTACATTTACATTTTTATTGACATATAATTTACAATCGTCACTTGGTAAGGTTCTATGATGGATATAATCTCGCGCGTAATATAACTGATATATTTTGTTAATGGAAATTCTTCTTGAATTATTTTCAATATAAACTAATAGTTTAATATTTCCATTGTATAAGACTCAAAAATTATTATTCAACTTTTTCTATAAGAAACACTATTTTTTGTAGAATTTGTTGTCGAGTCTTAACTTTAAATTACAGTAAAATTAGTAATTAACTTGTATAATTTTTATACCATCTACTTACAAACGAAAACAACACTCTCAGGCATCTCAGTATAGGTGTATAAGAAAAAATATATATTAATGATTATCAATGTACAAAACATTTTAATCAAAAGAATATAAATTGATTTCCCAGTTTTGTAACTATTATTTATAAAATGTCAGTGTCTATATTCTATAAATATAAATATATTGTAAATAATATAATATATTATATATAAATATATATATTTTTTAAATATCCTCAAAACTAGACTAGTATAACAGTATCATAGATATTTGATATATTTCAAGGTAGATAGTGCTTGTTACCAAATATGACATTAGATTCGGAATATTTTTTTCTACACATTCGAGTTTATATTTATTATTTTATTCTGTATACTATGTGTGTGTGTGTGTGCGTGTGTGAGTGTTTATTTTTTTCAACAAAATCACAGGTGAACGTATTTTATTGCTACGGGTATTTCGTCAGTGATACCTAATACTTGACTTGAAGATATAAGAACGAAACTGGTGTGCGTTACAAGCATTTATCTGTACCCGCGTAATGACGCGAACTATTGGTGCGGTCAACGTGAACTTATTTTTATTGATATTTGACCGAAAGAGAAGAATGAACCGTTTTGTTTCAGTCGAAGCACGTCCTAATCACGTGCAATTATTACTGTCCTGTACTCGCCTTTTCTGGAATGGTAAATAACAATAACCCCACGCACACGACGCGTAAACAAACCGGAACCGAACGCGATCGCGTGTAATTATCAATGTCTTATGCCAGTAAATAACATATTCGCTCTTGGTCTCGAAATCGTCTTTTTCCTTCCTTTTTTCGTTTATTTCGTCAGCCATAGACGATTCCCCATTTCCTTCGCGTATAATACACAATACGGATAACTTACACGTACACACACACACACACATACATGTAATACCAATACAAAAGAATATCTCAAACAAAATAAGCTTCCAGTGACCAGGTAAAGAAATGATCAACTCGCTCGGCATATAATAAAACAAATATGACACGCTAAGACCTCAACGGCGCGACTGCGGCGGCGGCGGCGTCTGAGGAACTATATACGCTCTCGCATTGCTGCGTCCGAAGTAACATGTATATTCGCGACCCGAGCGTATTCCAAGGACTCACTCCGGCCTGAACACGGCGCGCGCCGTGTATTCCACAATTCGCATACAGATATAATGTAATAATACAGTTGTCGGCGGGTACGTGTGGTGTATATGCACTCACACGCGTATTATATATTATGTACTTTATTTTATATACGCGCGCGGCACGCACACCGAAAGGAGAAAATAAACGTGATTCATATTCTATTGTTCGACGGATGTATTAATATTGAAAATATGTGAGCGAGTGTGTGTGAGCGAGTGTATGTGTGTGTGTGTGTGTATGTGTGTGTGTGTGTGTGTGTGTGTGTGTGTGTGTGTGTGTGTGTGTGTGTGTGTGTGTATGTGTGTGTGTGTGTGTGTGTGTGTGTGTGTGTGTGTGTGTGTGCGTGCGTGTTGTAGACATCGCGATGTGCCATCATCATAAACCGTCGTATCGTGATGCTCGCGGCCGACGAAGGGTGATGTATACGCGGAGTGTACGACGCGACGGCGCGCGAGGCGTGTGCTCACGAAAACCGAAAGTGTTTCCGCAATTAGAAAAATACAAAAAACACGCGAGACTGCCGTAGAAAAACGCGTCCGATCCGCGAACGGCGGCGCTGCCGGTCGCGGGCGATACGTAAAAAATCACCATGGGAAACGGCGTGCACGTATCGCGGTCTCCCCGTACGAGAGATACGCAGACGCGCGTATAATTTAATAAAACCCTGACCCGAGATCGGGTCGCGTTCGGGTTAAACGTACGTTTTTCCACACGACCTCTGCAAATAACATGTTCGCCGTACGGCCGCCGCCGCCGTGACCGTGTGGTCCATGCGCGTCTTTTTAGTGTACCTATATCGGAAGTAGACATTGCATCATCATCGTCATCGTTATTATTATTATTATTATTGTTATTATTATATTATTTTTACCCGTTGTGTTTTTACACAACTTATGAATAAATAACAATATTGTTTCCTTTCGTGTCCTTTCTTAAGCGGTACGTGACCATATAGAATCTTCTTCTCCACATGCCCGGTTGTCGTCGAAGTCGTTACGAGTAATTTTTATGGCGCGCATATATCCCATGCGCTCACGGGAAAAACAGTACATTTTCTCTCTCTGAATATTCGTGTTCAATCTTTGGATTCCACAAGGGAGTTCACGACGATAAATTCCGATATGATAGATTTTTTTTCTCTCTTTTTCGTGACTACCTACCTTTATTAGGTCAGCGTGCGGGTGACAGCGTTCGGAATGACCAGTTTTAAGACACGTCTGAGTGTTTAAAATGTTCAACGCGTGCTCGATTAATACTCCGCCATTCGGAATTTTAATACGAACCGATTTACCGCGGTGCAAATTTATTACTCCACTCACGTCATCTAATTTATACACCACGAAGCGATACCGACTTCGTGCATTAATAACATATTTCACGGTAATATTGTCATTGTATTGAATGGACAAAATCGACGTTCCACTGGAATCAAAATATAATATCTGTGAATCAAATTAATGTACGTTCGTACGTAAATTTATCGACGTATTTTCAGTGTAAAAAAAACATCATAAACATTTATACTCATTAGTCATTAAAATAGTATCATAATTCTCAGTTGCTGAGTCACGACGAGAAGCATTTTTTCATTACACTTTTTTTTAGTCAGTATTTAACGTTGATTCGAGTTAAAAATTTGTCGATAGTAAAGTGTAATTTATTTTAAATACTTAGCTCATACTTTTTTTCCGCATATTTACTTGATTGTTTCACTGGTTTATTTTCGTATGTATTATTAACGATAAGTTTAAGATTTTTTGTGCTATAAATTCACTTACGTATAATCATTATGTAGAGATATTTACAAAAAATAAAATGACGTTTATAAATAATTAATGAGCAACGAATTACGTATTATAGTCACGAATTATTAAATATTGTTTTCTTTTATTGGTCAGAACGATTTATTTATGAACATGAATTTTTCATTCGAATTAGCAAAAAATTAATAATATAAATAATTACAGTGTGAAAATACTTAGTATATTTCATTATAAACGTCTATCTATTGAAAATAGAAACAATAAAATGTATTACATTTGTGTGATGTAACTTCATGTTCAGAGATCATGGTCGAATACAATATTACTTCATTAGGTTAAAAACTTAAATTTAATACTTTTAATAATAATTTGTAAGACATAATCCGTTAGTTATCACAAAACCATCTATATTCAGCTCCTCCATAAATTTTTATCTTCTTTGTAATTTTAAAAGAGGAAAAACATAATATTCAAATTTAAAATTCAAAAAAAAAAAAAAAAAAATTATAAACGATTATTCTATTTGCATAAATATTCAGATGTATATAAAATTATGATAGTACATATTAAATATACAGGTATTTTTTTTTATATGTTTAATTAGTTTGGTAATCTGGCATTTTCGATTATACCCTTAAGATATTTTAAACCATTGTTACTAATTAAAATCGAGCTTGGAAAAAATCATTAATGCAATGTAACATGTCATGAGTGGTACTATAAGCAAAAATAACATTTTCAGAAAATAATGATTATTGTTAATATTTTTCAAACTTAATGTTTTCTCTACTTTCTTGAAGTATTATTCATTTATTCTAATTAACCATTATAAATATACCATGTATATTAGGCATATACATTTATTTACGTCGTTTTACGAAAATACCATGAACGATTTAAATTGTACAAAATATGTACTTAACAGTTATTAAAAAAAAAAAATTCTTTCTCGATGCATTTATTTTAATGGTAAGATGTACCTAGTAGTCAATATATTAATGACAAGGAAATGTTTTAGGTAAAAAAGTATCATTTAAACACACAGAAAACATCGTAAAAACTTAATTTAGTATGTCATAAAAAAGTAGAAATATTCTATCTCTGACAGGTACAACGACCGCGAACCGTGGCTGGAATTTAATTATTCAGTTTTACAGCTTGGATTCTTATGTGTTTTATGTTTAATTTTTTAATGCGTAGGTAAATGTAACATGTTTATGCTGATTAAAATTAACAACAATATTAATCCTAATTTATAGTTATAATTATATCATATATTTTAATTTTTTATTTTAATGAGATACATTTATATATAATCTCAAATCAAGTATTCAATTTACAAAAAAAAACATAATATATATTTGCACTAATACTTTTTCGCGTAAATCGTAAGATAAAAATAAATAAGAAAATTTGAATGTCGTAAAAAATTTAATTACTTTTGGTATATATATACTTATATTGAATTATTATAAAAATACTTATAACAGTGTTAAATATACAAATAATCACGTTTTTAAATAAAATTTGTGTTTTGATAAACTAACAACATGCACCTATCTGTTTGAATGGTCTCTAAAGAGTGATTAATTTTTTCCATCTGTATAAATTGTTCTTTAGTACAATGACAAGTCTAAATTGTAACTTCAAAATGATTCTTGTTGAATGTATTTCTGTTTTAAATATACCATCATGATATCGGTATAAAAATTATAATCAATCAGTATTTATTATGATTAATTTACATTAACAGTTAACTTACCGTACACACTATACCAACACACGTTACGATTTACAGTTTAGTATTGTTGTTAATCAGTAATTTATTTATTTTTTACGTGACAATAAAATTAATGATTTCACCCCTCTCCTCCGGTCCATTAATACCTGTTGTAATAAAAATTGCGTACGGATGTATCTAGATTTCTTATAAAGTTATAACTTATAACGAATCGAAAAGAACTGGTTTAAACACCTCTTCCAGGTTGATTGTGCTATGACGGAAATCCTGGTGACGAATAACACTGTACGGTACAATTATTATTTAATATTATAGCCCGAGGTGACTAATACGTTTTTTTTTTAAATTACTAGCTCCTGTACCATGTCCCAGATAAAATATATTTTTCCACGCATTTTGACATGCAAGCCTACAAAATATTTCTGTTCTACTTTGTATGGTTTACGCACCAATTTAGATGTGTCAACAATAATACAATAACACACTGTCCACATAAAATGTTTATATGAAGCCTTTCGCTATTTTTTTTTATATTATAGAAATATTGTAATATCTAAACATCAAAATCAAACAATTGTTACACTGATAGACGATACAATAGACACTAAATTGATTTTTTAATTGTTATTTTACAAACACTGTTTCTAATAAATTATTATAGTTATAACATACAACAACATTATACATAATACAACAACGTCGTCAACATTTTTAGATATTTATTTTATGTATATTTATACTGAGAAGCCTAATATTTGTCGTTAATATGGGAATCATTAATAATTATTATGGTCCGCGATTTCGACTTAATAATACGAGTAACGTCTGTATAAACATGTCTGTAAAATGTATATTTTAAAGCTGATAATGGGTTTTAGTAATATTATAATATTAATCTAACGGCTTATTGGTAGATTCTTAGACGTTAAAAAATGTATTTGGAACAAGTTAAAATATAAACAATTTTAATTAAAATTGAAAAACTATTATTGTCGAGATATCTTGTTATGTTAATTTTGTTTTATTTTTAATAATGTATTTTTTTAAACAAGAAACATATCGTTTATTTAATTGAAGAGTAAACAAGAAAATAAAACATGAAAAATTAGTATTCAATGAGGTCGATTTTAACCAAATCGAAGCGTAGTTCGAGTTAAAAGCAAAAACAAAGATTGATCGAGTAAATGTTTTAAGCCTTTAATATTGATCTTAATAAAACAAATAAAAATAAAACACAGGTAACAAAAGTTCAGAACTCTGTGGTCTTTTCCAACGGCGCAGTGCTGATTTGAAATTCAGAAAAATTCAGCAAATGTGTATATTCAACATTGATTTATAGTACTTTTACTTTTTTTTTTTGACAAAACCTAACTAATTACACTTGTTATTATAACGTTTTTCAATTGCAAAATAAATAATAATTATAATTTTTTATTCTCTGACTCAGTAAAAAGGTAAATGTACAATAGTTTTAATTATATTGTATAATTATAAATAAAACAAAAAATATTATAAACGTCTGAGCGTTAAAAAAACGTCAAATGTTGTACACGTATTTTTAAACGAATTGGCGCGTAACTTCAACATGTACAGTTAAAAAGTAATTCAATAACTATGGAATTATAAGTCATTTTTTAAAATCTTTTTCTTATTGGATGAAATCGGTCGGTAAATAATAAATACGATTTTTAATGAAACATACCACCGTCTACGACGCCGAGGGGATGAACAGTTCATCGGCCTCTTTTATAATTCTACCGTCTCGCAGAAAAAAAAAAAAAAAAGAAGAAGAAAAGATTTAAACGCATCATCTCGGACGAAATTAAATTTTCAACATCGCGTATAATCGATACAGTTATAAACTGTGCCGCAAGTCCAGTCCTCTAACCCCCAGCGTCGTGATTGTCATTGGACGTGGAAAAATAATATTATATAACAATAAATCGCATCTCGGCTTACACGTCATATAAACCAGACGTACCGTACGATGTAGGTACTGGATGTCGTTTACGTACACGTCGCGACGTATTTCGCACGGCTCAGCGGGATCAAAGCGCATAACGTAACACGACGGCGGCGGCGGTCCGCAGAGATTTTCGACCCCCGTCCCTCAAACGGCACGGGAGCGCGCGACTTTACTTCCCTTTGTCCTTTTGTTTTTTGTTTTTCTTTTTACGAATGTCGTCAAACGTATACAAGACCACATTGGATTATTATTGTAATACGTCGCGCGTTTCCGGCGGCAGGCTCAGGACGTGACGCGCGTTCACATTTCGGTCTTATTGTATGCCGTACGAGTGGGTAATATGTGTGTGTGTGTGTGTGTGTGTGTAGTATTATCATAGAGTGACGTGTGCCGGCCGTGGTCAGGTTAGACGGCGAGCGTCTTTCCCGTCCTGGCCGATTCCGCGCTACGCGTACGTACACAATAATATTATCATAACTATTACAATATATTTACATTAAGCTCGGCGACGATAGACGGACGACAACGATACGTCGTCGTCGGTCGGAAAATAACAATCGATTCGGTGACGAGTCGCACTCGAACGTATAAAATATAAATATATATATACCTATACAATATTATGATATTACGTATACGCGCATTATACGTCTGCGTGTGGCTGTGTCCCGCCGATATATATATTATATGCATATGTTTATTTATTTATTTATATCGTTTATATACGTACGTATAATATAATATATCGAATTTCCATAGCGGTTATTGTACAAATGCGGCAAATCGTCCGTCCATAGTGGACACAAGCGCGCGCGCCCGCCAACTGCACTACACGTCGCTGGCCGAGTAAACGCGTGCGCGCGTTTTTCTCTATCTCGACAATCACATAATAATAGTAATAATAATAAAAATAATACATATTTTATATTATATTATCCTCGTACGGCGGTGTTGTGCCGCGATATGTGTACGCGCGCGCACGTCTCTGCGGAGAAGTTATTTCACGCATATTTTTTTTTTTTACTATTCTTATTATCAGACGCGCGCGCTTTTATTTTTATATGTATATAAATATAACATACGGAATAAGTACAGCGGGTAATGGCGCGTAGGTATTTCGCGTATCACGATCGTTCCGTGAACATACACACACACACACACACACACACACACACACACACACACACACACACACACACACACACACACACACACACACACACACACACACACACACACACACACACACACACACACACGTTGACGAAGACCGTCTGACGACGACAAACGGTGTCCGTATTATTATTATTATCATTATCATCGTTTGTCGTCGTTATTACATTATTATACGGTGCCGCATTCCTTTGAGAGCATACCTTTACGTTTGCTCGAGCGGACGACAAAATAACGCGTTTCCACGTGTTCGCGCGCGTTTCTCGCGTTTATTATATTATAGTATACCGTTCGCCGCGGCCGGCCGTTTCGGTCCGATTAGAAGAGAGACGCGCGCGCGTTGACACGGCCGAGCGACCGACCGGCGGACCGCCACGCACCGTTTCGGAATGCCCGTGTGAATGCGTGATCCGCACGACGACCGCTCGGACGACTCGGCAGAGGACGTTGACGGATTGCGAGAGCGCGCGCGTATTTTGTTGACGCGACCTAACGGGGGTCGTAAGTCGTCGTCACCGCCGCGTGCTCCTATTATTTTTATTGCGCCGCAACGTTGTTGATACCGCACACGTCCGGGGCAGACGCACCAACGCGCGCGCGCGCGCACACACACACTTGGTTTCCCCTTACAAGGTCGACGCGCCGCGGCACCGGCTGACGTACGTACGCGGCGGCGTCCGATGTCCATCTTCGTAAACGTGCCCCGGTAACGGTAACGCGCGCGCGCCGCACCGCCGCGACGTCGTCTGACGCGCGTACGTCGTCCGCATGTCGTTCTCTGCTCTACTCGTGATCCGATCTACATCTGTCTCCGATCCGGACTATAGACCCGCTCTTAATGTGTAAAAAAAAAAAAAAATAAATAATCAACGCGGTCTAGGCTTGAACATTTTTCGGGGAAAATCCGGTCCGTTCCGGGTTCAAACTGTACCATACTGTAGTTGATTGTTTCAATTAACACGGTCTATATTTTTTCCAATTCAGTTCGTAAGCGTTTACGGTTCGAATTCCGTTGTGTTTAAGAAGGCCCACCACTAGCCGTCCAAGGGTTCGTCCCCTGTCGACCCACCGACGTCAACTTAAAATCGCCGTCCGCGAAGCCTCTTCGGCTGAAACGTGGTGGTTGTTGGTGGGACAAGCGTGACGATAGTGGACCCCAAACAACTGTACCTACCTAGTTGGAGGCGCGGTCCCAAAGAGGCCTCGGAAAAGGTACGGCTTCTGCCGGTGCTGGTGGTCCTTAGACGACCCGCGACCGATGGCTAGCGCTAAAATGTGGACCGTGTGATCGTGTGGTGAAAGCCGAAAACCCGGGAACCTACACGTATTTCGTTCGAGCCGACGCACCCAACCTTATCCAAACCGCCTTATCGAATTCCAATACGTTTTCAATGCCGTCCGATTAAACCAAAACACATATTTTTTAGAATAGGTTCGGTCTGAGACTTTGGTCTTTAAAAAAAAAAAAATTTAAAAAAAATAGTCCGGTCAGATCTCTAAAATTGAGTACCAACGCGCTTACGCACGACGACAAGTATCATTGCGTAGTGAAACCGCGCGCACGGCACGTCGACTGCCGCCGATGGACGGACGGTTCACGCGCGGCGGCGACGAAGACAGAGCGGTGTCGCCGGGGGGACTGAGCACGCCGCCGACGCGTTAATAATATTATTGTTCTCGTTATACCGGTCGTCGTTACATTTACATACACCGACGTCGGTGTCGTACGCGGTTGTAGGTTCGGTATGTGCACGCTCGCGCCGCGCGTTAAGTCCAGGTGGCAGCCGCCGACGGTCGTTTATTATGATAATATTATTTATACGCGACCGTGCAACGACCCGGCCTTATTATGTAACGTCAAATAATTGTACGTTTACGATTTTTCGTCGTTCGTGTCCACGTCGACGGCGACGACGACGACGACGACGACGGTGTTTTGTTGTATTTTTATCCCCGTTCGAAGAACGACGCCGCCGGCGACGCTCTCTTTGAACGGGGTTCCGGGGGCAGGGGCGGGTTTCACCGCTCGATCCGCCGAGATGAAAAGTTTGGATAGTCGTGTTTCACGTCCGACGGCCTGAAAAATCGTCGTGATTTATGTAAAACGTGTTTTCGAAAGTCACTCATCGATGTCGAATTATTTTTTATCCCTCTTTTACAGTCTCGATAACAGCGTTTTCGTATATTTATGTGTTGGTGTCTATTTTAATAGAAACCTCAAAAATACACCATTGCATAATAAAAAGTCAATACTTAATATGTTACGACATAAATCATGGTACATAAATGCATACTTTTTAGTTCGTAATAACAGGTGTGCTATTATTATTAACTATATAAAGGACACGAGTCGTTTATTTATCTCTTCGATGACAAGGCACTTTACTTATATTTATAGGAAATTATGTCTATAGCATTATTGACGTGATAATATGAAAAAAAGCAAGCCAAGGTCCAAGGACAGGGGACGACTTGCTCGTCTCTTAAACTCGTTCCTGGGTTCTGTGGGTCGAAACGAGCCCCAAAATATTTTCTAGTCGATTATAATTATAATTATAATAATTATAGTAATATAACAAATCTCAACGGATTGTCACGATTTACCATTCAATATTATAATTATTGATCAAGCGCAACTTTTAATTTGTTATTGATCCATTAGAGTGTGAATGTTTGTAGTCCGAAAAGCTTTTCAAGGGAACTCGGCCGCGTACCAGGCCATAAAGGATTAAAGCCACACATTCACGTTTACAATGTATCTGATCGTCTTTAATACGGGCTCTGGCACATGATATAGACTACTGAGTACCGATTAACGAAATATTTTTTATCGTTATTATTGGCTTACAGTTCAGAACGTTGTATGTTTTTTAAGCCATCCGTTGTAGAGACTAGATCCCAGTGCCTGTTTAAAATCATAACTGTTGTTTTAATTGTTAACTGTATTAGGTGATATTGTGCTCGTAAATTTACCGATTTATTTATAATAATAACAACATTTGTGTTTATTATTTTTAAGTAGGTTATCTGTACATTTGTTTATGTATATAATTTTACTAATCGATAACCGAACACCTTCCAAAACTTGTTTGGATGATTAATTATTAATTGTTGACGTTAATTTTTACGGTATCGGACATAATTCCTCTCTGTGACATTGCCCTTTAGTTCCACCTCCCATGTTTGAACGGTAGACAGCAGTAATTTTAACTCCCGAAATATTTTACGTACCAAAATAAAATATGTAAGCGGGTCATCACAATCACTATAACTCAATCGTACATTAAAAAACTATAATTCAAACTCTTCTCCTAAATGTCCAGGTGTTTATTGCACCGTAACGCCTTACATTGTGCGATTAAACAGCTACAATAATCAATATATTAATTCGAGATAATAGTCATTTCGTAGATGTTCTCATGTATGTATATTCAATTGTAGTCAAATTTTAAAAATCTATTGTTTTATTGTAATATCTATGCTAACCGTTGCATTATATTATGAACAACTTTTTCGGAGGTGTTTATTGGCGAAAAACTGATACCTACGCAAAATAAATACGTAGCTGTAATTCGATGGTTACAGTTTTTAAACTCTGTGCAAAGACGTCGATTTGCAACGAAAAAACGGCGGCACATAAGTCTCCGTCCCACGTGCTTTCCCTTCGCGGGGGATGTTTTTTTTTCCAATGACTATTGACTTGACGGGCTTCGTGCGCACACGTTTGCCGCAGCCGATGACGAATCGCTAATGACAATGTCATTGGCCGACGTCGATTTTTTCGATTCGACCAATATTTTTTTTGTGCGTAAACCCGTACGTACACTTTACGATCGTTGTACACGGCATAAACAAGACAGACGGTACAGTGTCTGCGCACAGATTTATCATTTTTTATCATTTGCCATTCGTTATGAGCGCATACGTACACAATACGCGTTCTGCTCGTGACGAGACTTAACCTTGCGAAATAATTTCCGCCATCGTCGACACATCATCGGTCCGACGATTATATCGATTATATTATATTATATATAATAACAATATACGACTGTACAATTTATTATGGTGATCGGCCAAAAATCGTATGCGTGCGTACGTGCGTGTACGTGTGTACGTGTGTACGTGTGTACGTGTGTACGTGTGTACGTGTGTGTGTGTGTGTGTGTGTGTGTGTGTGTGTGTGTGTGTGTGTGTGTGTGTGTGTGTGTGTGTGTGTGTGTGTGTGTGTGTGTGTGTGTGTGTGTGTGTAGTCATTACGTTTGAAACAGAAAACTTGCGGTGGTATCGTGTAATTATCACTCGGCGTTTAATACATTTTCGGTGGAAATGCTACATTCGATTTCTCTTGATCTGATTCGAATTATTTTTTGACCTCATTAATAATTCAACGGCGCTAATTTTGGATACCACCTATATGTTTCTATAAAAAAAAAAAATAATAATAATATAATCGTAGTAATGATCGTTTTATTTTATTATACGTTCCACCGTATAATTTTAATAATTGTTTTGAACAAGAAAATATACATCGCATACACGTATAATAATAATAATATTATTATTATTATTATTATGATTATTAGGTACGCGTGTGCCGGGCGTATTCGATCGGACGTGCGTCGAACGTCAACGTTTTATTGTTTCATTATAACGATAATACCGATAGTAATTCACATTGTTTATGACCGTTTCGCGTCTCGTCGTGCCGCGGAAAACGCCACCGCACAACGACGAAGACGACGACGACGATCGTCCCGTATAGGTTAGGTACACAAAAAAAAAAAAAACTGCCACCCTCGACCCTCGTAGACGGACGCACGGGTGAGTCGAGCTGTTGTAGCGGGGCCGAGTGCCGTGTAATAGACAGCACATAATATACGCAATACACTGTGAATTATTATTATTATTATTAGGGCTCGGATTTATATGTAAATACATATTTTTATTGTGACTTGATAAAGTAATTTAGGTAATTGATGAATTGGTTTCAAGAGATTTCTAATGAAATGAATTTTATTTTATAATACATACATTTACATATTTTACCATAAGTACGTGTTTTTAAATACTTATCAATAATTCCATTTTTCCAAAAAATACAAGGAAAAATTGGCGAAATTATAAATACCAAAGTATAAAACATTTTCGACGAAAGAATTCTGGTTTCGCACGAATGAAAGGTATCAAAAGTATTCTCACTGGTCGTACATCTGAAGTTTCTCTGGATGTAGAACTTACTCCTTCGGACATAGTCAAAATACAATACTGTCCAATGAATGTCAGTAGAAGTCTAAAGATCATTTAGACGGTGTATGAGGCAGTTTTACGGCCAAATCGAAGATCTTTTGAGTTCGAAAATTAAAAAATGCATGTCATCATGAATTGTAATCAAGATAATTATTATATGAAAATTAACATGAATATATGAAAATGAATCATATAAGTGAAATACATATTTTGAGTTTTTCAGCACATATTTATGCGCATATTTCGGTAGCATAAACACATATTTTAGTTTCATAAATACATACAAATCCGAGCCCTAATTATTATTATTGTTAA
Organism: Therioaphis trifolii; assembly: GCA_027580255.1. Taxonomy (NCBI): domain Eukaryota; kingdom Metazoa; phylum Arthropoda; class Insecta; order Hemiptera; family Aphididae; genus Therioaphis; species Therioaphis trifolii. The sequence goes on from CM050404.1 coordinate 128,830,753, forward strand.
AATGTCCAACGTTGGTACGACGGATGAATGACAGTCTTTGGGCACGCTGACTCAATATCGTTATTTTAGTTATTATTATCATTATTATTACACGTGTATTTATTATGGGTTAATGTTGTTATAATATCGAAAGGACGGCACGACGCGAACACGCGAACAGTTGGCGATCACGCATATTATTATGTATTGTGGAAAACCGCTTGCTCCGGGACCGCCGTCGACACAACTCCGGGAGCTTTCTAAAAAATTAATAAAATCACAAAAACAATGATACTGCTCTATCAGCCCAAGGTAGGCGCGAAACCCGCATAGTCCGAAGCGTTTTAAGAATTTAGAACGTACACTAGATTTGGACACGTGTACGACTCATAACACGGAAATTCCCAGTATTCTGTTACCGTCTGAGAGATAATTAGGCTGTGGTCGACGTTTGAAGTCACCGGTAAAAAAAAACCAATTACGCTTCTGAGCGTTCACGGGGGTGGGTATGGCTCGTCGCGCACACGTCGAGCCGAAAGAAGTGGGAAAAACAATTGTAAAATTAGGCGTCATGAGCACGACGTACGTCGTATTATGCGTTTACACGACGTGTGCCGAGGCCGACACGCGCAGGCATTGATTTCATCGAATCGAAAATTTCAAACGTCGAACGATCGACAAAAACGTTTTATAAAATTGACTTCGCTATTCAAAATATTCAGGGTTACAAAAAAAAAAAACTACACGAAAATTCGAGATTCAAATAAAATGAAATATGCGCGTGGCCTTGTTCTTGTGCGAAGAAGACGTCGGTTCACGATACTCAAAGCCGAGTACTACGACCAAAACGGTACGAAAAAAATAACGGCGTCCCGTGTGCGCGTTCTGTAGAACGTGCAAAAAAGTCGACCGAGTCCCGAGACTTGGAAAAACGTTTCGAGCGTTGCTGACACGTGATTCCCGGGTTTTTGGCTTTCGCCTACAATCACACGGTCCGCATGTTATCGCTAGGCGCTATTCGCGGGCCGAGGACGTACGGGAGCGACGCCGGCAAGCCGGACGATCGGTCCCGGGTCGTCTATGGACCACCAGCACCGGCCGAAGCCATACCTTTTTGAGGCCGGAGAGACCGAGATCTCTTTGGGTCCGACCCCCCACTTTGTCCAGTGGTTTGGCTTTCCACTATCTTCACGCTGGTCCCACAGCCACCACGTTTCAGCCGAGGTAGGCTCCTCAACCTTGAGGGGCACTGAGTCCCGGACGGGCGTACAGTGGGGCTCCCCTCTCCCGTGGCACCGACTAGGTTTCAAGTTGACGTCGGTAAGTCAACCCGGTCCCCATTAATCAGGGCACGTCCCACTATTTTGGCTTCCCAGGCCGGCTAGTGGTGGGCCAGAAGCGTTGCTGACAGTACGCCTCGTGTCTGCACAATCCACTTTAAAATAAAAAAAATTGTACTGGTTACAAATGCCTCGGCGACTGAGGCCATTGGCTACAAGAAATTAAATAATATGTACATTAAACAGAGGGGTTGTTACACTAAATATAAACTTATACGTAATAACTAAAGCAGTACAAATGATTAAATAAAAGCTGCATATATAACTGACAGTGATACATTATACAATTATAATTAGTGTTATTTAGATACATTTTTACAATCCACTTTTGGCCGCAAAACGAAAACCTAGTGACGAGCGCACACACACTTTACGCGATACGCGTTACGTATAAGAATCGTACGCGATTATGAAAACTCGACGGCAAAGCGCGCCGGTGGGGGGAGGTGCACCAGCGTTAAAAATCCACCTTTCGGGCGTGCCGCTGGCCACACGCGCCTCGTGTGTCGACCGTGTGTGCGCGACGCGCGGGTGTGAGCGGTTCGGATCGTATCGCAAACGTGTTAAACGTTTGATGCGAGCGATAACCGAGGGGGACGTAGTCGTAAAACTATAAGTGGTTAGATTAGCGCTAAACGCTCAAGACCTGTGTCGAATATTCGGTGGCTTGAGCTGGTTCTTGTCCATCGTTTTGCCTCGTTCGATCACGATCATTTTAGATCATAACTGATCTGAAAATAAAAACATTTGGCCAAATACGAAAAGTCGTAGCCGAAGTCGCGAGAACCGGAGTAGGAAACGCGTTGAATATTATAATGGACGATTTTTACAAGTTTAGTTTCCCATTTAAGTTCTTTGTAATATTTTTATCGATTTACGTCGACCATCGTCTTATCTCTCGAACATTTCCCCGTCTGTCTTTATAAATTTCATAACTGGCATTGAATAATTGTTGTAAACCGGGCTCCTCATACTTGCAGGCTCGATTTTTTGTTCTTTAAGTACGCTTACTTTTTTAAATTTGGAAGGTATGCGGTGTATTTCCGTCGATGTGTACGTGTTAATGCGATACACCGTTGTGCGCCACTGAAATGTAGGTATATGATTTTTATAGAATAGGCTGTTTTTACATCAATTTTCAACTTTAAATGTGCATAAAAAATTATTGGACCATACAACCTTTATGAACCTTTGAATATGGATTAAACAATATTTTTTGAATCTTTTTGTAAAATAAAATGTTTTTTGTCAAACAAGAAAACATTAACATGATTTGATAAAAAAATATACCGAAAATTAGACTAAATATAGTAAAATATATAAAGGGCATATTTTTACGCTGAAACTTTTCTCATAATCGTTTAGCTAACGAAATTATGTATAGGTTCTTTAAAATTTCAGTACACTCATCCTTCCCATCACCTTGTCCGAGGAGTAAAGTATACCCCAAGGTTGCAAAGTATGTCCGGATTTTATTATTATTATTATTATTATTATTATTTATTTATTTATTTTTATTTATTTATTTATTTATTTTTTTTTTTTTTTGACAACACTAATATAAGTTGAACGACCGACGGTCTTCCGTTCTTCTTTGTCCACCGTTGCTACTTTGAGGTCTTCAAAAGTCGTGTTTCCACACTTTCTATGATCCGATAGACAAACATAACAATTCTTAGTTCGAATTTTTTAGTTTTTTAATTAGTTTTCCTTATTTTCGTAATTTGTGGGCATAAAATATGCGCAGAAGTTCCGCGCCAAACGCCCGATTCTATTGTTTCCTCCTACCTCTCTAATGATAATTATTGTTCTCCACATTCATTCCCGTCGGGCCTCCAGTATACATCTTCATTTCTTACATATATCCGAGGAATTTTCGACGCTCTTTTTATGACTGCCTATATAATTCGCCTGAACACTTACACCGCACGTGCAGCCGGCGTGGCGCGGCATAATAACACATACACGTTTATCATCACGCCGTGCAGTAATTACGATGGGTTTTTTTTTTTTTTTGCTCGCGCGAGTGTTGTCCGACGTGGCGAGTGCATGTACCGCGGCGATGCACCGCTGTAGTGACTTGACACATTCGCGTGACCGACCGACGCCACATCTGTTGTAGCCGTAGCGCGCCATCCAGCTTCCCGACTCCCCCTGGTCGTGATCTGCTGCTCCCGACACTATACAATATAATGTGAAACAATAGATCGTAATAACATCGTGCGATACTCGTCGCCCGATTCCTTGCACGGCCGTTCGGAAATCGAACGATAATCGCTCAGAACCGAGTATACGCATATGTATGTATTTGTAGCGAATCCTCGCGCGCGCACGGTGGTCGACGATGATTGTAATAAATAACACTGCACGCTTTCCACACACACACACATACACACACACGCCCACACGGGGCAGTTTCAGTGGTGACCTAACCTAACCTAACGCGTGCCAGTTTTACCGTGTACGTGCAAATTACACTAGCTCGTGACCAAACGGCACCGCGCTACTGCGTACCTACACGTTTTCTCCCTACCCGATTGGAACGCGCGTTGGCCCGACCGAAAATTCGACTTGATAGGTATATGCACGTAATTCCTTTTCGCCGCCGTCGTGGCATCAAGTCTGATCTAAGAGATCGCATAAAACGCAAACAGTCGAAACAACGAATAGTTTTTCGTCCTCTAAAATATGATTTGATATAACGTCTTATCACCAAATTGCCGTGGCAAGCGTTCCGACTTAACTGTTTTCTGTTCATAAAGATATTCATAATGAATACGTACGTTAGTCGTCAGGTCGGTCAAAAGTTTCAACCGACAGACTACATGTAGACGTGTACGATGTAGGCACAACCCCCACGCCCAGCGCAACCCATTACTCCGGACCTCGGGTAATTATACGCTCCCGATTTGGTTATTTGGGACGCGTGTTCGGCGCCATGGTGGCCCTGCACTGGTGAATAAATAATATTGTTATATTATGCGTGTACTAACCACATTATGGGTTTACCGATGTGTGTGTGTGTGTGTGTGTATGTGTGTGTGTGTGTGTGTGTGTATGTTAATGTTTTTTTGAATATAAGTACCGGTGTGGTGGCAGTATAATGTGCGGGATACCGTGGTGCAACCAATACTTATCACGTTTAACGTTACAAATTGATTGGTGGTTTTATGCCGATTGGCGCTCGCCCTTGCACGTACAGTACGTGCGCACGCTTTTTTCGATAAAGCAGCATCATTATAATATAATAATTAATTATGTATACGCACACATTATGATGGACATTCAAATCGAGTAATATTGTAGATTAGTATCTTATCGGTTCATTTTCCTGTCTAACCAAGTGTTTTACTTACATTCTCTCACTATAGGTAATAATAAATCGTGGGTACTCGTACATGATTTTACATCTCTGTTTTTTGTTTTTAAGTGCTGTACGTTAAACGTTAAAAAAACACTGTTTTCACACTGGTCGTTGTGCAGCAACAGGTGGTACTCGAAGTGACGTTGAATATAGTAATTGGTACCTATACGATTGCATTCTAGAACGCGAAATTCACCATTAAAATAATAAAAAGACACTATGTCGTCGCCCATCTTGGCCTCCACTGCCATGCTCAAGTTCACTCGATATTTGGAGTATACCCATAAATTCTACATAACTGTCATCCCCATCATCACTTATGATTATTATTGGTGTACAGATATGTCTAATATCTGTGTAACCATTTTTTGTACGACATATTATGTCATATTCGATTGAATTTTTTTTCAGTATGCGGTCATCGATGTCTATAAAAGACAATACGTGTTTTAATGCCATTATTACTCATTACTATTGAAGTTATGTTTTTTTTGCCCAGTGACAGTGCAGATTTACACTCAGAGTAAAAACAAAAAAAAAAAAAAAAATATAAATAATAATACTTACGTATCGTGTTCTCTGTACCTCATTAAAATATATACTGCAACCATAAACACGTAGGCGTGACTGTGTTTTAAATCAAATAATAATAGTAAGAAGAATGAAAAAACCGAATTACTGGTCGTGGGAGTTGGGTGGTCGACCGATCTGCACGGGACCGGTTTTTTTCTTCTCCGACACAAAATACCGGCCTATAACGTTGTATAATTATACGTATATGTTGATATCAAAACGCACTAAATTTATTAAATAAATCTATAATACTGAACTGAATTGTGCTTAATATCATACCTTATCGCTAAGACGCCCGGAGGGTGTCCGCTGCAGTGCCGTACTTTTTTCCCGTTAACAGTAGTCCGCTACAACTTCGAACGCACAGGGAACATGTTTTTATTATTATTGTTATTATAAAACGATTAAAATAACTGATCGTGTACATTATTGGTCGGCCGTAAAACGTGGCTTAAGTGATTTTACCCATTTTAACGATACTATGATTCATTACTATAATTATTATTTTCATGCCCTCCGGGCACCTATCGTGTAATCTTTTGTCAGTTATTGTTTATTTGTTATTATTTTTTTTTCAACTTTTAGTTGTTAAAACTCGATAATTGGGGGTTCTTTGTCAGTTAAAATTGTACACTGACTGTCAAAAATCTATTATTATACATGTGTATTCGTGACGTATACGCACACTGTTCATCTATTTATAATTTACATAATATAAAATATATAAAGATGATAATACATTATGATTTTTTTTTCAAAACTTAAAAATCATCATGCAACAATGGAAAATTATCAACCAATTTTATAGAATAGTACGTACCGAATAATCTTGAACGAATAAAATATGAATAAAATAATGTGACATCAAATTTAAATACTTATCTAATTATTATGATATTTACATAGAAATCATGATTGCTAAAACCTAATTTATCGAATCATTCAACAATAATTTTTTAGTTAAATATCTATTTAATTCATAAGTATGATAAATGTTCATTCTTACACAGAAATATGTGCACATTCAGATTAAATTTGCTGAAGTTAAAATGCATTATCAAGTTTTAATGCAGTAACCGTGTATGAAATCAGTATCCTAAGAAATTGCTTGTTACATAATTATTAGTCATAAAATCACAATTTAATAAAAATGTATACCCTTGGCGGGAAGTAAATGACTTTTTACATTTTTTCACCATGTGTAACATTTACTGTTAGTATTTATTTATAAGTTTCAACATGTCCTCATATTCATACATATTTCATACTAAACAGAGTTTAAAGATAATAAAACCGTTGGTTTTAGAATTTCTTAAAATCATTGATGGGGTTTCTAATTATTTTTATTTTTTTCCCCGTCGTTTTCATCACGTTTTAGACGTACACGATGTTTTTTTTATTTAGAAACGAAACACATTTAAGTGGTGATATTTTATAAAACCGTGGTTAAAATATGTACATATAAATCAATTGTTTGATGATTTTCTTATTTTCTGTTGGACGTTGAACTGCACGACTGTGAGATTCACTGGACAGGGCATGTTTATTTCATTATGATACTTAGGCGAGAGACAACACGTATTGTGTGTGTGTGTGTGTGTGTGTGTGTGTGTGTGTGTGTGTGTGTGTGTGTGTGTGTGTGTGTGTGTGTGTGTGTGTGTTCGCACAGTAAATGTCCATAAATTAGGAACTATGCTCGGCGGCCATTATGAAAACATGTATTCAGTTTTTCTGGACGTGACACTACGCAGTAGGTACCCATAAAACGTATACGCACGTAATATATACCCTATACATTCGTACGCACCGATGTACATCTAACCTTACGGTGGTGTCGATGAGACGTACAAGTGCGACGTTTTGAAAACCGTGCAGACTGCGAAGAACCCGAGTGTTGCGGTGGTCAAAACCATTACGTTTCTCCACGCGTCCCGTAAATTTCGATTTCAAACAGAAAAGTCGGAACGGACTTATAATAAACGGTGCGGGTTTATCGTACATAGGCGTGCACAGTGTGGCGTGCGGTAAGTTCCATCGGTTGTAAAATATCCCGTGCTCAACGGTAGTACGATATTATACTACACGGTTATCCACGGAGTGTTTCTATACACATACGTTATTTATGTACCGACGCACGTGAAATATAACCGGCTGTATAAGTATACACTGCGAGAGGAGGATTTGTCGTTGAAACACGGCGGCGGCAGTATTATACATTTAAGTAGACGTACATAAGTATACATTATAAACAATATGTGTGTGTGTGTGTGTGTGTGTGTGTGTGTGTGTGTGTGTGTGTTTGTGTGTGTGTGTGTGTAGACGTAGGACTAATTGAACTGTTACAGAATATTGTCAGACGTGCGTAGAGCGTTGGAGGCGTGCTTGCGGACGGAAAAACGGACGGACGTTATGCTTGTGCGTCTCTTAAATACTCTTCGCAGGACGAAAATAATACACACGAGACGTTATCGTAATAAAAATGATGTTCGCTTTTCCCGTTAAAAACGAACACGCGTATATAATAAATAGCTGGCGACTGGCACCACTCGTGCGGTGTGTGTGTGTGTGTGTGTGTGTGTGTGTGTGTGTGTGTGTGTGTGCCATATATATATACATATTATATTGCATAATACAGGCTGAATTATGCGTTAGAAAAAAAAAGCAAGGAAAAAAACACATACCGTATTATAAGTTTATTGGCCCCACGGCCTGGTGCGCTCTAACGATATTGTGGAGGCGTATGCGCCGGAATCTGCGAAAACGCGTTTTCCTCCACGGACACGAAATCCCCACACTTTTCCCCGAATCAACGAGGACACTATGCTAAAATACACAACGATAAACGGCCCTTACTTGCTATGGCGAATCTCGAGTTCACGCGGGGACGACGCGACGTGAGCGTGGAGCGCGCGTACGCGGCAGTGGTTCATAAAACAGACGCTTCCGGGAACGTTTTGCCGATTTTCGATATTTATTATTCATTTATTTTTTGCTCGGAATTTTCCACGGTCTCCGTCGATTATTAATACACGTGAATACACATCACGCACGTCGCCTAAATATTTGCGATGCTGCAGTACACTGCGGCCCGCCGAACGTCGGACGAATATAATAATATCGATATAATAAACCGTAGGATTCCGGTCGAAATGCCTTATTGATGACATCGCGTAACGATCATCACGCGGTCTACTCCGGTTTATTATCGTCGTCATATCATTAACGTACACGTGGTATTATAGTACATTTGTACGTGCTGTTTCTATTGATTAATTAGTAATCAATAATTGTATCTATTTCATATATTTTGTAAGTGGCATAAGAACCGTGCTCCCGGCGCGAGCTTTGCTTAAACGGGTGTTGCAATGTTCAACTAATACTTCGTAAAACGATTCTAAGATACTCTATTGTTGCGACAAACACATTATTATAATTATTATTATATAATAAAAGATCGTACAACTGTCGTGGACGATTCGTCATCGCACGTTATATCATGACGTACGATCGACGTTTTTTCACTGTTTTCCTCATTTTTACTTATTTTTTATTTTTTTTTTTGTTTTGTTTTTCCCCAGCAGTATCCGTCGCGTAGCCGGTAGAAGAGATGCGTAAAATCGCCGTGGTACAGTTGACGTTGGCCGTCGCGTTGGTCGCGGCGTCGCTCGGCTTCGTCCCGGGAGCGGCCGCTAAGAAGCGCAAACAGGACGGAGCTGACGTCATGACGACCGACGAGAACAACAACGGGTACAACGACGTGCGGCAGACCGCGGATACCGACTACAACAACAACAACAACAACATCAACAACAACAACATCAACAACAACAACAACAACCGAGTCGCGGCGGGCGGCGAGTACGACGACAAACGGTTTCCGGCCGGTCGGTACGACGATCTGTCGGCCACCGCGGAGTCCGGCGGTCCGGCGTCCGCGCATCAGCAGGCCAAGGCGGCCGCCGTCAAGCAGCCGTCCAAACAGCACAACGCCAAGCTGTTGAACCGGTTGGGCATGAAGAGGATACGGACCGGCGGCAGCGGGGCGGCGGCGGGCGGCGCAGGGAGCGGCGCGAACCATCACCGGAAACGGTTGGCCAGCCAGTCGAGGAGCAAGTACGGCAACGGCGGCGGCGGCGGCACCGACGGCAAGGGCACGTTGGACTCGCAGATGTTCATCGTCAAGCTCCCGCCGCACTCGCACTTCTACGACGACGGTTCGCCGGCGGCCGGCACGCACCAAAGGCCGTCGTCGCACCACAACAGCAACAACAACAACAACAACAACAACAACAAGCAGTCGCCGTACAAGAGCCTCAACACGGTGCCCGTGGGCTTCGTGTCCAACGGAAAACCGGCCAAGGTATACCACTGGAACCTTCCGACCATCAAGCACGCGCTACAAGGCGGCCGGTACAAGGGCGTCAACGACGTGACCGCGATGCAACAGCAGCACCAGCACCACCAGCACCAGATGCACCACCATCTGCAGCAGCAGCAGCAGCTGTACAACCAGGCGGTGCAGGAGTTCGAGCTGCCGTCCGTGGCCGCGGGTTCCAAGATCGTGCCGCGCCGCACGCTCTACTACAAGCCCAGGGCGTCGGGCAAGCCGGTGAAAAAGTCATTCGTCAACAACGGCAAGCCCAACGGGTTCTACGTGGTGAGCACGAAGAACGCGGCCGCCGCGCCGCAGTACCACAAGATCGTCAAGGCGTACTACGGCAGCGGCGACGATTAACGGGACGCCAGCGGGGGGCTGACGACCGCCGCCGCCGCCGCCGCCGCGACACGGTCGTCCGAGATACCGTATCGCCTACAATATGAGCGTGAGTTTTTTTTTTTTTTTCATTTTTTTTTCCTCTTCAGAAAAACGGACGTACAAAACACGATTGTGTACAAAAAATAGTGATTCGTTTATATACGACACTTTACAAGGGTTTAAGTACAACGGGAAATCACCGCTTGGGTGGGCGCTCAGCAAAGTGCCACGAGACGGTTCGGTTCAAAACGTCTGTAGGCCAGGACCGTTTTTAGTTATCTTTGAGTATTGTCTGCAGGATTTCCGCGGGCACACAGTCGACGTTTATTAATGGGTTCGTTTCGGTGAATTATATTGTAGCTTTGGACGGGACGAGAGAAGTGAGATTTAGTTGATCGAGTCGGTGTTGGTATTTTTAAACCGTTGTGAAGATTAGCGTTTTTGATTAACCAGCCAACGGATACGCTTTGACGTACTGGAAATCCTGAACAGATCTCAATAGGTTTGGAGGAATCCCATAGTCGGATACCATATGACCGAACTGATTTAATAATAGCTTAGTAAATAAACAATTTGTTGCTAGTGGTTAATTTGAATCGAAAAAGCGGGTGGACCAGATGGAGTTTAGAGGTGACTGATTTTATTTTGTTTTCGGGCTCAGTTAGTCTAATTATTATTTGATAAGACTGGCGGGGTTATTCTTATCGGGGTTTTCGCAGCGTTTTCGTACATAACAAACATTATAATTAAGACCGCGATATGAATAATTTGCATTCGCATGGTTTTTTCTCTAGTCCGAAAAGGTAGATTGGTTGTCAATTATTGTGTCTACAATGAGGCTTATTCTAGATCAGACAAAACAGATTTTTTCAAAATATGTTTACATTATTTGAACATAATGCGTTTATCAATTTCGTATCTGCAATGAATGTCTTTATAACGAGTTTACGTCTTCATTTGTCATAATACTTAAACTCCAGGAAAAATCGCGTCATCTAAATATATGCTCCGGTTAAACATCATTTAATGTAAAAAGAAATTTGAATCAATACAAATCCGTTTTTTGTTTAGACCGTAGGTCGTTCGTATGTAAAAAATTGAAAGAACATGTAATTTTATATAGCACATAATATTTTATGTCATAATAAATTAAGAGCTAATACTTATAAAGTTATAAACAATAATGATGATGAATAGTCAATAATTATTAACTAACTATTAGTTTTTGGTTTTGAATATTTGAAGAAGCATATTATGCTATTTTTTATTGCACATTAAAGTCATAAATCCTAGTCCTAAATTTATGACTGTTGGGTTGTTTGAACGTTGCAGACATACATCGTCAAAAGATACCCCACGTGATTTAAGACTCGACATTAATTTCCAAGCCGGTCGTTCTAAAATCAATATAGGTCTCGCGAATTATTTTTGCCTCGAGCCTCGTAAATCAAGGACAGCCTTTCCAAACATTGCATACGGGTGGGATAATACAGTGTGTTGATGATATATGAGACCATGCGAGTCTCGATGGCAATACTGTCTACGAGCCTGCCCGCAGACCGTTTCAAAATTTCAAGTCGAAGTACAATACTTTATGGTTTTTTCAATTCGCTTAGATATTTATTTTAAAAATAAAATGTATTTTAATTTTAATATATAACTCGTACATGTTTAATATTTTTTATCAAAAAAAAAAAGAAGAAATAAAAAAGAAAAACTACCTTCGAACACGTCGTTTGAAAATCTAAAATCGACAACCCGTATCTGGACGTGCGCGTACGTCGCTTTACGTGACACGCACGTCGTGGTATTATCGCCCACGCGTTTTAGAGCCGCCGTTAAGACGCGATGACAAATCGCTTTTCGTGACGTTTACACTTAACGCGTCGTCGTGCGCGATGATATTGTCACGATGACAATACCGATAATAGTGCGGCGGTGGATGGCGTACCGGAGGGTAAATGTCTGAGAGGATTAAGCCCGCCCGCGAGATTTTCCCGCCGTTCGCTATGCGGCTCGAATCGATTTGTAGATATTTTCGAGTAACAGTATACAATATTGAGTGATTTTTTTTTTTTTTTATCGTCCTACACTCGTTTTCACTGTCACTTCTGGAATTGTAGGAATTCTAAAACTTGAGATCTCTATACTTTTGCAAAAGACAAATATCATAACATTTTTCATCATGTTTTCCAAGTGCTCAGGTTTTCGGCAATTGATTATTCTCAACATAATATTGAAAAAAAGAATAATTTCTTAAAATGTTTTGCTATTTAAATTTGTATTTTTGGACCAATAGTTTAAGAATAATTAGCACTTAACGGTTAGATGAGGTTAAGTTAGAATAGTTCAATCTATTACACTATACTTTGATACTTTACAGCTCTAAAACCGTCGTCCAAACATAAATGTTTCTAAAAAATGATATGGTCTTTCAGAATATCATTTATAAAAACTCAAAATAGAAAAGAAAATAAGAGGAGAAAAATAAAAGCAAACCATCTGTATCTACCCATATGTGTGTACATGTTTTTCTTAAGAAATTATTCCATCCCGATAATTACGCTATGTTCACAGCTGAATTATTACTCCCAACGTATTACGTGTAGACCGTGAGCGAATAAAAAAGTAAATTTTCACAAGAAATATTATAATATGTGTTTTTTTCAACACTTCGTTGTTCAGCCAGTAGTCTATTTTCCGTGAAGACACGACGCACGACGTCGGCGACGACCACCATGGTAACACTGCGGTCGAGTAAGGTGATCGAGCGGTTTATATCGTATTCGTTTATTTTTTTCGCGTCTACGTAAACGGGTCTTTAGACGGTTGTTTTGGACATTAAATAATTTATATGACATTTAAAAGAAAACCACTCGACCGCGTCAAACGGTTATGTAAATATGAACGGTTTTTATTGCCTTCTTTGTATATATAAATATATATATATATATATATATATATATATATAATCCCATTATAACACACTAGAAAAAAACACTTCTGTAACACTATATTGTATTATGAGTCTCGTGTTCATTGATGTGCGTTCGTCGACGTCTTTTTAAACTCTATTCGAAACTCTAAATAACCGCATAAATTAATCACTGTTGCCATTTTATCGGCACGGCTGCTGGTTAAACGGACCGTCTATTACGGAAAAAGAAAACAATTTTCATATGTTTGTTGCGTTTTGTTTTTTTTTTTTTTTTACGAATCGTGGAGGCACCCGTTTGATATGTTTATTCACGTTGTTTATATTTATCGTTGTTAATAATAATTTTCCTTTACCGATCCGGATCATTATTCATTATAATATCAGTACACACGTTGCAATGTGATACTGTGAATAATATCGTGTACGTTTAACTCCGTGTGGTTACACACACACACACGTTAAGATATTTAAATCGATTAATCATGGCATTATATGATTTAGTACGCGAGTACCTTCATAAATATACAATACGTAATTGTTCTAAACGTGTACACCAATAATAGTGCACGGCGTACAAATCGGCTTATTTCCCTTAGCATTTAAATGTAATATTAAATATAATATGCAAGAGTCGTATTATTATTATTCACGTTTTTCTATAATAAATACGTATAACGTGTACACGACGTATTACAATCCCGTATAGTGTGTCCGGTTTTTCTCGTCGCGTTTTGCGTCGAGCCAGTGGCGCGAAATCGTGTTACTTCGAGGCAAATGAAAAGAAAAGACTTTCAATGAAATAAATAAACCGTCGGAGGATAATTATTGTTTGTCTGTAGCTACCTATATAAATGCATCATTCGCGCGCGTAATAACACTTTCGGTCTTGCTCTGGGCCGCGGAGATTTTCATTTCCGTTCGACACTAACGCGCGTCACATTAACTATAAAAAAAGTGATCGTTGAATACAAACCATTATTAATTTTTTTTTTCTTATTAATTACTGTTATTGTTTTCGGTAGACATGAACATATCATTATATGCTTCACTCGAAACGGCCCCAATCCGAGTGTTCTCGTCGTTTATTCGTCCCTGCGGCCGGTCAGATTGTTGTACGTATACAAAAGATTAAAATCGTAAATATTTTAAACGACTCGGATAAAAAAAAAAAATATAATTATAATTACGAGGATCTATAGAGTGTGTTTCGAAGTTTTTTCTCTACGGTCCTAGGAAAAAAAAACGCCAAGAACATTATTATTACTATGATTATTATTATTATTGTTCTAACTCTGCCATCGGCGAGTTCAATTATTATTTCTCGTCCACTGAACACGACCATTGCGAGAGGATCACTACTCCGTGAACTTTACCATGTTGTGTTATACGATATTTCACGCCTAGCGCGCTAACGGTACACCGGTGTATTTACCGGTTTGAAAAATCGAGAATTAAGGAAAAAAATACATATATGTAATGACGTGTTCCATGCAGTCGTGTTAATAGTGTACGGAAAAACAATATATTAAGTTGACCGTTTTTTTTTCTTTCTTCCGATGCAGACGTCCATGTGCATAAATATTTGTACGGGCGCATTTTTTGATTGTTTGTTTTTTATTATTTTTTTTTTACCTCGAGAAATTTGCCGTACCGTCTCAACTGAGTCGAGCAAGACGGCAGAGTGAAAAAAACTTTTTTGTCGGTTACTCGTATGTCGAAAAACAATAAATTTTTTTACAGTCAACGTTCGGGATAATGTACTACACTCAATATGTATTATAGTTGAACACGACGTGAATACTTCGTGGTGCATGCTATCAAAATATATTTTACATCATATCATACTTATAAATAGTACACACACATATACATATACATATATATATATATATATATATATATATTACGCTAAACATTCGATTTTTAATAAACATTTTTTTTAAGTCGTTTAACAAACGTCATTACTGTGTAATAGTACTTTTTGGGAGTGTGTGTGTGTATGTGTTTTTTTGTCTCTCTATTCATCGCATGCCACCATTTTCTCTCAGCGTCACTGACAGGTTACGAATTATGTACGTTTTGATGTTTTTGAAGTACACATTTGTAGTACGTACAGTTTTTTAAAACGAAAACACTCGACTGAAAACGATTTTATGTTATCCATTAAACCTAAATACATGCGTGTGTAGAGTGTTCCGACGTGTGTTGGTTGTTCTGGACGCACATTGAATACATATAAGACTGTAGGAGGTATACGCAAAATGAATGATTCAATAATTTTACGCTCTGCTGTAACTATGCACAGAGACGACAATTTAATACACTATCATTATTAGTGTAACATCCTCTTTAAGTCATTGACCGAAATAATATACATATTTTATACTTTTATAGTTTATACACTAACCCTCATGTGCGTGTGTTTTTATACTTAATACAGGAGTTGGAGTGCACACGGCCGTAACAAGTGTTCAACAAGCTATACTGGACCGTTTCAAAAATTAACTTGTATTCTATATTTTTTTTTTTTTTTTTTATATTTATATATATTTTTTTATTTCGCCAAAATGTTGTATTTTGTAAATATTGCGACGTAGTTTAATATTATATTATATACTTATTTATTTTGTATTCAATCAAACGCCACTGCATTTTGTACATAGCGTATATTAACAGTATTTTATAAACTCTTTAATTTTTAAACTATAATAATATATACACACATTATCTGTATATGTTATGCTCAAATTATCGTGTATCAGACTGAACTAACATAATACGTTTTATGCCTTCTATATTTTGTATTGCTGATGTCAATTCATTATAATGTAAAAAAAACAAAAAACAAAAAAATACATATAGAGGTATAATAACAAAAATGTTTGTTTTTATTTTACGCGTTTCATTAATTATTATCCTAATTTTGATTCACCATATTATAATACCTGCATTCTCATATCACGGTGCCAGCCTACAGCCATAGTTGAATGTTAACTATTGATTTTTAGCACAACAGCACTCGCATCGTTATAATCGAAAGTAATATACCTACCTGAATCATTATCATATTAGGTAGGTGAATAAAGAAAATAAAAAAAAAGGTTCAAGGCGATAACGTACGACCGACCTCCTGCATGGATCACGTCCATCTTGCGCCGGTCGGCACCGCGACATTTGTAGGTATACGGGTACACCTATTTAAGCCGTTCACGTAAACACCACCCATTGTCTTAAACACAAAGTGTGGTCCGGTCTGCTTCATTTGCACACCGACAACTGTACGCCCCGCGTACATATTATAATATACATTCTCCAGCGTATTCAGATCGCGTCATCGATCGGCGACGGACCTGGCGACTAAAGTCCCGCACAAATAAGACAATGAGGCCTACGAATAACACAGGTAGTGAGTCGAATCAAATACACCTCCTCGTAGAGAATATAAGAGCTCACGCTATTAAAAAGATGAAATCGAAAACCGTGATCGTCTTCGCGCCCGAAAAAGACATGGGATAGAAAATTATCAAAAACCTGTGCAGAAATCCCCGTCCAACGTGTCGACGACGGACGAACGAATACGGTTTTATATATATTTATTCGCGAATCTTATCGTTGCTGATAATATACGTATATTATAAGTGTACCGATAAGAATGAAATTCGGCGGTACTTGTAACAACAACTACAATTAACGTTCAAAGTAAAACGCAAAGTACACCGCTGCGATCAAATAATTGCTCTATAGGTTACAAACACGCACACTCGAGTGATCGAGTCTCGGATTATTAAAATAGTGTGTAATGGATCAGCTCGATCTCAAGTTTGCACCTCTAAGAGACAAAAGTACCTTCTTAGAAGAAAAAAACCGATTCCTTTTTATTTTCAAACAATCATCGGTATAGCTCGCACACACTCTGATATATACATTTAGTTGTTACGAATGAATATTAAATTATACAAATATA
This sequence comes from Therioaphis trifolii, assembly GCA_027580255.1. Taxonomy (NCBI): domain Eukaryota; kingdom Metazoa; phylum Arthropoda; class Insecta; order Hemiptera; family Aphididae; genus Therioaphis; species Therioaphis trifolii. Next base: position 128,847,667 of record CM050404.1, read on the forward strand.
ACGAGTGTCCCAGGTTTTTTCATTTGAACATTTTGCAAATAATCTCGAGTAGAACAATTATTTTGCGTTTTGTGACAGAGAGGTCCTTAAAATTTAAAATCTGTCTATGGTACCTATACTCTTATCACATATATCAATTTTAATGCAAAAATAAAATGTAGCATGAAGTTTATAGTTCTGCAGTTTGATAATAATATGTCTCTCGGTTATTTAATAATTGTTTACGCAACGCCACGTAACGCCACACCGGCGCTTAAAAATCCTTATAAGTTTAAGAAACAAAAAATTATATTTGAAGAAAAACTGATTTTTTAATTTTACATCAAAATGAAGATTAAATGAGAATGCTGCCGTAAGTATCTTTTAAATACCTAAGTTTAAAAATCACAAAATACATTTCCAATTGCAATAATCTATCCGAGTTTTTTATTCTATAAGTTTATACCGAAAAACGCCCTGTTTATTTTCTAGTATTCTGTCATTTGGACTTACTGTCACACTATGTTCCACAAAGAAAGCTGACTTTTTCAAAATGTTAATGAATCAAAACCAGTAGATTTTCACAGTCTTCTAGCAGATTGCACTTGTCAAGCGTCGTAAATTGGTAACCGCGTGTACAACTCTCACTTTTATATATATTATCGACCAATGACCTCTACATATTATTTATAAAATAAATTTGTATAAAAAAAAATTTAACGAGATTTCTTATAGCCCAAAATTAACTTGGAAAATAATAAAAGAGATTAGAATATCTAAAAAAAGAAGTGACGACAAAATCAATTTTATACGACATAATATAATATAGTTTCATTATTAGTAATAATAATAATGAAAATATATCTTCATCAAAAGATCCAACCAGAGTTTCAAACGTGTTTAGTAAATTTTTTACTAATATTAGTAGGTAGTAATTTAGCAAATAAAATTAAACAATCAAATGTAAAATATGATGAAATAAACACAACTGAATCATTTGATCTATTCTTTAAAGAAAAAATTGACGAAATTCGTAAAATTATATCAAATCTTAAAGATGATACTGCTGCAGGTTTTGATGGAATTTCAGTAAAAATTTTAAACTCCATATCCGAAAATATAGTCAATCCATTACCATATATCTATAATCTAAGTTTAAAAGAAGGTTAGTTTCCTGATAAACTCAAAGTAGCAGTTATTAAACCACTTTTTAAAAATGGAGATACTTCAAGTGTTAATAACTATAAGCCGATATCTATGATAAACAATTTCGCTAAAATTTTGGAAAATATAGTAAAAGGTAGGTTAATAATTTTTTTTTGAAAAAAACAAATTGTTGTCCGAAAATCTATATGCACAAGACTCGCGGAAATCCTGAAAATACGCAAAGGCCGTTACGGACAAAAACGGAACTATGCCGAACTTTGTTCCGGAATTAAAACCATGTGCACTTGATCCTATTTTTAAGTGCGATTTTCCGTTCCGATTCCACAACGTCCTGTAAAAATCATAATAATAATTATATACATAAGTGCATGTGGCGGAATTTGTGGTTCGTATTTCACGTTATTATTTTTTTTTTCGTCTCGTGTGTGCACTTTAAACACTTTATTTTCAAATGATATATATCTAATGTTTTCCGCGCGAAATGGTGCGCGAACTCTGCGACGTGTGGTATTCGCTACAGACGCGTACGACTATAGTTAACACGCAATTAGTACACGGACACGTCATATTACCACTAGGTGTTAGTTTGTGTGTGTGTGTGTGTGTGTGTGTGTGTGTGTGTGTGTGTGTGTGTGTGTGTGTATACATGGGTCTTAACTATTGCCGACCGAATAATATAATTATTTACCGCGTCTTCTTTGCCCAGAAACCCGGTAGGTTAAGCTAGACACACACACGCACACACATACACGCGCGCGTATATAATAAAGTGGCTAATTATTGTGTTATCGCTCGCTCGAAGCCTAGAACCCGCGTGATATCGTCATTATAAATAACACGAGTCTGCGGATCAACGCGTGCGTCATGTGTGCCCACGAACAAAAGCGACACGCCGTGATGCGCTTTTTAACGTTATATACGGAGCCTGTAATTAATTAGTCAAACTCCGTCGCGGGCGTGTACTACGATACACACGTCGACGCCCGCCGATTCTGTATAGGTACGTGCTGGCTGCACGTCCGCTGAGCACGGCCGGAAATTCGCCGCGTTCTCGTGCCGTCTGCCGACGCGACCGCATACGCGTATAAATTATAACAGATCATGATCGGAGACTCGCGCACGTGTGTGTGTGTGTGTGTGTGTGTGTGTGTGTGTGTGTGTGTGTGTGTGTCGTGTTCTGCGTCCAGACGACCGAAAGGATCTCGGCAACGACTGCGGTATTTGCAACCGACGCCCCGCCATAGTGTCATATTGATAAACGATAATGATTTCTAACCATTTTTATTTATTACATACAATAATATGTACAAACATAAATTCTAGGTATACTCTTACAGCTGCTATTTATGATGATATTATTGTCCAACGCCGGTGTCGTGGTAACGGGCAGGGGCGTATTTATGGGGGGAGGCTGAAGGGGATTCAGCCCCCTCTCGAATTCCTGGACATATATTTTAATTTGTATACGCTCTGTGGTCTATAAAATATACAGTAAATCGTAAAAGTTCGGTATTATTGTTTAATAAATAAAATGACGAGTTTCAAGTTTCAAGAAACTGTATTCCCAATACAATTTATTATACCAAGCATTGTAGTTGATAAACCATTTTTTTAAACTATTGAATTTTATAAAAATTATTTAACTGGACTGAATGACATAATAGAAGCAAAGTATGAGATTTGGCAAGTTAAATGGAAAAATATCAAAGACAACGAAGAAGCTTCGAATCCATGTGATCGCTTATTATACTTCGGTATCCATCACTACGCAAAACTTCGCTACTCTAAACTTTGATGTTTTTGATTAATGTGTATTTCTCTTAAACTACTGATCAAATGATAAATGCTAGAATATCATTAATCCCCCAAAAAAGTACTGTCTTTCATAATATACTATTATAACTATAAAACATTATAAAATATTAGTTGCCAATTAAGAAATCAAGAAAACTTACTTAAAAACTTTTGGATTTTATCATCATCTTTACACAACTAATACAAGTACTCATTTATTATGTTGGTACCAAATTTTGCTTGATTAATATATATACATGTATATTTAAAAGGTAATATAACTACTGATTTTAATTAGATAACAAAATATATATTCTGGTTTTTGACCGTTAGTCATGATCGACTGACGATGATAGATAATTTATTTTCTGCCGGTCCATTGATTAGAAATCTTTATCGGGCCTACATTACCTGGCGGCAGGTACTTATGGTAAGGAAGTTATCTTAAAATTTGAAATCGTTGAATTATGATCTATATAATGGTTTGTCACCGTGACAACGTCACAAGCATAAATTATCGTGTCTGAAGCGCATATATCACTAGCGGATGTGCACGTAAATACGTAATATTATTCTGAACGAACGCGATTTACAAGAAAACCATCACTAAAAATGATTAATCGCACGTAGTTCGACACGAAGGCATTAGGCACGAATGCGCGCCGCGCCGCCGTGTAAAATATCGTTAAAAGAAATGCATTTAAATGCCCATAAAATTGAATGGCTTAATTTTTATGAGTTATTAGAGGTCGCAGTCGGAAGGTCGAGCAGTCGCGGGACTCGGATAAATCTTACGAAAAAATACCTACACAGATATCATCGCGCATATATTATTTTAATACCGTCTTGACATCGTCGTAGCGATGGTTCGATTATAATCTTTACATCGGTATAATAATAATATTATATCTATTTTCACCAGAAAGTCCGCCAATATACGGCTACGGATCGTGCGTATCAATACGCATTTTATTCGGTTGTAGTTACACCGCAGGTGCACCTGTACTCGGACGTTTACGGAATTAATAAATCCACGTGCATGTAGTAATTTATATTGGTCATATCGTCTCTATTGTCTGCCCCGTGGTGAAGAAAAGTTCCCTCTCGCCACTCCATTGTGTGAAACCAGGTGCCCTCGATATCTGTATCCGATTGTTTTTCATCAACCGATTACTGTATGTACACTCTGTAGGTAGAAAGAAGTAGATACGTCTATATGCTTTTGGCGTTTTAAATGCACCACATGATGGGTAAACAACAATTGTTGAATTCAATTTTACGGAGAAGCTATTATTACTTTTGTTATTGTTTTTTATTTTTTTTTTTTTTTTTTATGTTATTGAATACTCTTTAGTGTAAATGAGTTTTTGTTTTTTGAAAATCTACATTCAATCATGCTTTTGTTGACTATTTCAATTAAAAAATACCATAATTAAAATGCAAAAACTACATTATAATGACGATTTAACGTACATTTACACTATACTTGTATAGAATATAGATAACTACTACCTATTTACTTGATACATTAGAACTTTTATACATTGATTAAAATCGTGTGCTGTAATTTTTTTTTCATTAATTGTCATGATGAAATAACTACGTGTGTATCGCGCTGGCAGTAATTGAACAAACCTAATAACTACTCGCTGCATTCTTTGATTTATCCTATCTTGAATACTAAAAGAAAAGAAAATCAATAATTTATCAAATATTGTTTAATAACGTATGAAAAGAAGTGATTTTTATTGCGCTATATGAACACAGAAAAATGAGTTGATCGACGATTATTGTAATGCATTTGTGCAGTAGATAATAAAATAACTTGGTAGTATGAGAATGTACGAACGTTAAGTAAACACATGGCGTATCATACACGCGTACGAGTATTCGAACGGACGCAGCATTTTGCAGAATTATATCGTTTATTGTTTGCAAAAATATCCGAAGAGAAACATTGTTATGCATCAATTATCAATTTGCGTTTCGCCAAGTCGACTGCAACAGGTACAAAAGAGGTCCAAGCTAAGGGATTTTACAATGAATAACTCTGAATACAATACCTGTCTAGTTGTCGGCATTTTATTTGTTTCCATATAACGACATGATGTAACATTGTATCTCCAAAGATTAGTAATTCTAAAATAACAAATGCAAACACCATGATTTATTTGATGTGAACAAAAAACCGCATATAATCAGCGTAGACTGACCTTTGCTATTCACTATATATCTGCAGAACAGACATCGGAGTGGATACTTTAGAATTCATACTTAACACGTAAGTATATTAAAGGTATGTGTGTACAACATGTTTTAAATTTAAGATCATTTGTAAGATAGATGAAGTAGATGGTACACCTAAATATAGAATAATGAATGTATGAATTAGAACGAAATGCAACGAAATCGGGACAATTTATCGTGGCCATTTCGCCGTGATAAGACACTTCGCCACAGCCGGCCCTCCTCCCCCCAAAAAAAAAATATTTCGAATTGACTTCAAAATTATGTACATTTTAATGTTATTAAATTTAATATGATATAGATTATGAAATTCGCCCGGTAAAATTTAAAGTTATTAGAAGCATAAATGTAATTTTGAAGCTCCAAGGCACATAAAAATGTCACCCTTATTTTAGTGATATAGAAATCTAATTATCTAATAGGTAATGAACAAATTATATCATATTATGTGAAAAATTTTTCACCATGTAGTCGTTTAGATATTCGTTGTATAATCGCAATAGTATGTAATTTATATTAAATTAGATACTAATGCATTGCAAACTTTAAATATAATAATATAAATTTCGTAAAATTAACTTTTTTTCAATTTACATCTGCGATATTTACAAATAAATGAATACAAAATATATTCTCATTGCATCATACTTTATCATATTTTATACTTAAAGTATAACTAATTTAACTATAAATATTAATATTTGGTAATAACCATGTAATTAATACGTGACAACTAAAAATAAATTTATGTGTATAGAGTTTTAGGTGTATGATTTAATTTTTTTTCAATTAATTTTTTTTCAGCGAAATTTCATCATCTTCTAATCCGCTTCTGGTTATTTTTAGATCATAAAATTACGAAAAGTTATATTTATATATTACATGATGTAGATGCATATAATTATAATAATTTATTCGCAACGTTTAAATCACGAAATTCTTTGTCGAAGAACGCATATTTTCTATTCACACATGACAGGCATAATATACAACGTATCCGACAGCATCCGCTTCAGAATCCTCTTCCCGTAATCTGACGTCATAAAATGTTGTTTTGGTGTATGAATCATCAGTGCTCAGGTAGAATCATATCGAAGAGATCAAGTCTCGGCCGAAGTGCTACAATGCTATACAAATATAAAGAGTTATTACAGTCATATACATTATTATATAGAATTAATTATTAGTATAAATACGTGTGGTCAGTGATGTGTCATGAACTAGTGTGGATAGAAGCACTTTTGAAAAACACATATATTAAAAATTATAAAAAAAATAATATTTACACCATTTGAGCGCTATAGAAAGTAGAAGTCCCAATAATATATTTTTCAATATACTTTAACTCTAATCTTCATCTAATGAATTTCCCAGATAGACACGTGGGTGTAAAATAATAAATACCAAGGTATCAAGCTAAAAGCTTTTGAATATGTACATTTTGATACTTTTCAGTGTTGCTATAGATGATAAATTGCATCAATCGTACAAAAATTTGGATTTTAATTTGTTAAGTGTTCTAAAATCTAAAGTAAAGCAGCTAAGTTAATCATGTTTTCATCGTAAGCGATATTTACACTGTTTATACTTACGCCATGTTTCCTACACATGTAACATCACACAAAACGACGATGATCAATATTTTCGTGTTTCTAATTTAAAATTGATGAGAATCAAGCGAATTTAGTGTCACACGACTAATTTACCTAAAAATTAACAGTGATAAACGTTACACTGCGTAGAATGTAAGTAGTTTTATAGTGAGGAATTTATATAGTCATCTTAGTCGTTTGTAAATTGGTCGGTGTCTATGTAGAGAGTGATCTACGGACCACCGTGTAAGAGGCTCTGTCTCCAGTCATGAATTAACACAATATGACATTTCTACATTAAAAAACGTTGAATATAACTTATTATGCAATTTTTTACAAGCAATAATGCAATATGATATCTCAGCAATAGCAGTTCTTCGGTAGAATACTATAATGCATGAAAGAGTCGGAATGACAGTTGTAACTTTAGGAGCAATCATGTGATATTAAATAGGATATTAAAAAAATAAAAAATAAAAAATGATATTGAATGGTATTGAAAAAATATAATTCTGCACAAGTATTGAGAAAAAAGTATTTTTCGGTGAATATTAAAATTAAATAATAAATTCAATGATACAATCAATGAACGTAATTAAAAATTGAAAATGTTAAGAATTATTGATATCTCCAGTATTCAATGCTTCAAATAATAAAACTTGTCATATATGACACATACACATGTTTCTTTTAGATTCTGAACGAAGTGAAGAATGTATTGATTTTACTATGATGTGTGTTTTTTTTTTTTTTTTTTTTTTTTTTTTTTTTGTTTTTTGTTTTGTTTTTTTTTTTGTTTTTGTGTCTGTGTACACCATAACTACTCGAAATAATGCTTCAATTTTGAACTTCAGGGTATGTTTTCGGTGGCAAAACGAATATCGGAGGTACCTTAGAGAGGTCACAAGTGAAAATTCCCAAAAGTTTTCAAATGCCACGGGAAAAACAAACAAAAAATGAGGAAAAAACGGTACTTTTTGTGCAAAACCCGTTTTCGACGAAATCGATTTTTTTATTTAGCCGTTACTCAAAAACCAAAAATTGTAGATACTTGAAATTTTCACCAAATGTTTATATTGAAATCATCTATACGTGGTAAAATTTTTGAACACTTTTGACTTTTATTGAGCTAATTATAGACAATTGAAATTTTCAATTTTTTTAAGTATTTTTTTTTAAAATAACGATAAAATTTTTTTTTTTTGCCAGAAAATCTTGAAAATTTAATACAAGGTTTCTTATAAGTTGTTCCATAACTGATAAAAAAAAATCCAAAATCGTAAGTCACAATTTTTTTTTATAAGTGCTCAAAGTTCCAATTTATACGAAATATGTAAAAATTGCGAAAATTTGCAAATAATTTTGTTGTTGAAAAATCGTAAAATTTTTTTCTTTTATAACTAAGTTTTGAAAATTTGGTACAAGGTTTTTCATTAGTTTTTCTTCAATTATCTGCAAAAAAAACTCTACCGGATTCAGACAAAAAAATTTTATGAGTGTTTGAAATTTAAATTTTTACAAAAACACGTTAAACAACGGTTTAGCCTCAAACGATTTTTGCTAATTGTTTTTTTTTTCAAAAAGTATAAGTTGTAGAAACTTGAAAATTTTATCAGTTGTTTATATTGGCATTTTCTTTATATAATTTTATTTTCAAAAGATTTCACTCATTTTTAATCAATTTATAGGCATTTGAAATATTCGATTTTTTTTATTTTTTTTTTTATAAATGTTGATAAAAAAAATGTAGCTCGGACGAAATACTTGAAAATTTAATAGAAGGGTCCACATAAGTTGTTCTAACTCCCATTCAAAAATTATAAAAATACATAGGCACAAAATTTTTTTATAAGCGTTTATAAGTGCTAATATTGACAAAATTCGTCAAAATCATGTATATTTGCTATGTATTTTGCAGTTGAAAATTCATAAAATTTTAAGTATTCAAAACTAAGAATTGTAAATTCGGTACAAAGTTTGACATACGTTTTCCTTCAATTATCTGTAAAAAAATTTGCACTGGAATAAAATCAAAAATTTTTATGAGTGTTTGAAATTACAATTTTTTCACATAATCGCGTAAAATAACAATTTAGGCATCATTGATTTTTGATATTTGTTCTTATTCAAAAAGTATAGGTCGTAGAAACTTAAAACTTTTACAAAATGTTTAAATAGGCATTTTCTTTACATAGTTGTATTTTCAAAATATTTCGTTTATTTTTTAGCTATTTATAGGCATTTGAATAATTCGATTTTTCTTAGATTTTTTTTTATAAAAGTCGATAACAATTTTTTGGCCCTACCAAATCGCTTGAAAATTTAATAGAAGGTTTTGAATAAGTTGATCTAAGAGTGATTCAAAAATTATTCAAATACATAGGCACAATTTTTTTTTATAAGCAGTTGAAGTTCAAAAATCGACAAAATTTGTCAAAATCACGAATATTTGCAAATTATTTTGTAGTTGAAAATGTATAAAAATTTTTGTATTCAAAGATAAGAAATGAAAATATTATGTAATATCACAGCTGATAAAGATAATTAAATAGATTAAGTTTATTATAATATAATCAGTAGCTGACAGCTGTTCTATACAAAATATTGGTAGATTGTAAACACAAGGTGTATAACGTACCTTTACATGGTTGAATAGAACGTTACTAACTTCCAATTTCCAGTTATTTTAATGTGTGTATCAGTTCCATAAACATGCGGATTTTATATATTATTATTAATTATTAATATTTAAATAGACGTAGCCACGGAGCATTCAGCATATATGGACGGCGGGGTCGGGTGGTACCGTCACGATAGTGCATTTAGGCAAATAATATGGTATTTACCTACGCCCTATCTATGCACATCCTGGTTTGTCCAATGCTCACGAGCAGAAGTCACATGAATAGACAAATGTAAATTTAACCCAATCTAGGATATTAAAATAAAATATATATTACAATTTAAGGCTGACATCTTCATCTTCGTTCAGAATCGTTTTTTTTTTTATAATATAAAATAATTCCAAAATCTATCCAATAATGCCTAATCTAGCAATGCATCTCGTGTATCCCACCCAACTACTGTATCCTGTACTTAACTTACAATGATTTATCATTGCATTCAAATGTAAAGTACCATACAACTAAACTATCGTAAACCAGGTGATCCCATGATAGAAAGTGCTATACACTCCTCACCATTATCTTGTCCGAGGAGCGAAGCGACGAAGGACGAACTTCCACCACCATTATCTTATCGGCTTTTTTTATATTTTTAACTTATTATCGATTAACATTTTCTCGCATTCTAATAGTCGTTATTTACAATCAAAACAAACTTATAATTAGTAATATATTTTTATCTGTACCTAATAATATTTATTTTAAATCTAATCATATTTACTGATTTGATTTCATTCGTGCGATATATCTCTTCATTCATATTTATTATAGTTCATTCATAATATACATAGGTGTATTCACCAAGATATAACTTATGCATTATGCTCAATTCGTAATTTTAATTCATCACAATGAAAAAGCTGTATTATTATCGATAGGATCTAATGTATTAATGATGTTACTAAAAATACATATAAGATATTCTTGACATATGCATTACGACCGTTCTATAGAAAAATATCGATAGTATTTTTACATATCTCACAAGTTTTATAATTTATGGGCTAAATTTATTACGCTTAACCCTCACAACATTAATATCAATCAGTGTTGAAGCGATATCAAATGCCAATTTTATGAATAACGATGTCACAGAAATAATATGTTGGTCAATTGATTAATGTGTATTTAACGCACGTAGCTAATACAAAATTTGAAGTCTTGACATTAAAACTACTGTATCTATCTAAATTTTATTTGTGTTAATTTTAGCGACATTCCAAGTAAACTTGGTGAAATCAGTTGAAAGGTAATATATTAATGACCAATATTATCATCTTATTATTTCATGCGTAGGTTTATGCATTTATGATTCTGAGTAAAACGGAAGATCTATTGGGTTTTACAATGATGTTTATTTATTTTTTTTTTTTTTTTGTTATCATTTTTTGGTAGTTAAAACAGTCAAAAATTTTTATTCACTAACTCTATAGATAGGAAATTTCGTTTAAATAATTTCTTAAAAAGTTCAATACACCCATTCCCATTATTTGTTTCGAAGCGCGGAGAATACTTTATGGTGTAAAATCCGTTATTTTTTAAATATCTTATTATTTATAAAGATTTAACATTGATTTTAAAGAACTGTCACATAAAATACTATTTATAAATATAAAAAAAAACTATTGCAATTATGTAAAAATAATAAAATAGAATTTAGTTGTTAAAAGAATAAAAAATGAAATCTTTAGCAAACCACACATACCGTTTTTATAAAATATTTATAATATAAAATATTCATGAAATAAATGCATAACTATTTGAAATATACATTTTAATGGAATCTAAATTTCAGTTTTTCTTTAGGAAGTAAAGTTTCTTTAATTATTATGTACAATATTCATGATCAATTTGTAAAAAAAAAAAATCACATTTAGCTCCTAACAAATAAATATATACGATATACCTAATATATAAAACAAACCAAATAGGCAACCAAATATACACATAAATATATTAGGCAATAAATAGTGGTTTTGAAACGGTGTACTGTGATACAGAGGTGTAGCATAAATATAATCTAAAATCAATGGACGCCTTGGGTTTCTGACATTTTTACCTTTTGTTGACTAAAATAACACATTTTAAAGTATAAAATATGTTATTTATTATTTTCATAATTAGGGCTCGGATGTTGTAGGAGTTTCATATTTTTCTATATGCTCAGTATGCTCTTAATTTATAGCAGACCAAGCTATAAATTCGAGCTAAACAATGGTAAGTTCAAAAACGAAAAATAAAAAATGCATATTTTGCATATTTCGTCAATTTTAGGAAAATAGTGCATATTTCAATGATTTCATGCGCATATTGTGCATATTTAATATTTTTCAAAATAAATTGATTTTTTTTCTTCCTCAACCTATGTATTTTAAGTAGTATTAAATATAAAACTCAATATCATTTAACATACTAGGTATTGTCGTTGACTTTAAATTTAACGATAACGGTACGATGTGCATTAAATTTTTATCGCGTCATATAGAAGGTACAATCTTATCGACAATAAGTTATCGTTTAATCTATTAACTGTTCGGTTAGTCAAGTTGTTATATCCGAGTATTTATTTCATATTTAACTTTACAAATACTGGAAATATTTTTAAAGTTATTTTTCAGTTCAAAAAAAAGTCAAAACGACAACCAAAATATGAAAATAAAAACTTAATTTTAAAAATAAAAATTTTTTTGTGCATATTTATAAAATTTTTTTGCATATTTAATACAATTTTAAGCATATTTTACATTTTTCAATGCATATTTTACAATTTTTTCGTGCATATTTGCATGCATATTTTCCTCTTTTTAGCTCCTATAACATCCGAGCCCTATTCATAAATCATAATACATTAGAAGTAACTAAAATTACAACACCAAAAATCTTAATTTTATAAAATAACTTGACGTAAAAACAAAAAAAAGTGTCGGAAAAAAAAGCCTGATTTGCGTCGTGGAAATATGAAAAGAAATGTGCTTCGTTTATAATGGGTATTAAAATCACAAATGTAAAAACTAAACATATTATCCCAGATTCTATAAATTTATTAAGAATTAAACCAAAACATTACATTTTTAAATAAAATCTAATATTTTATACATAAATATATATATATATATATATATATATATATATATATATATATATATATATATATATATATATGTATGTATGTATAATGTATATACATAGTATACAACTATAAAATAATAATTTAAATTTTGTATTAATACATAATAATAATTTTAATCTTTGAATTAATATAGGTATAATGCGAATTTTAATTTAAACCTTTGTTTTAATATTTAATATGTAATAATAGTGTAAATGTATAATAAATGAGTTTAAAGTAAGGAAAGAGTATCACACAATTAGAGAAACAATAAATCAAATTTCTGACTTTAACTACTCGTATACTGAATATTCATTTGAAATTTACCTATTCTCGTTTGTAGAAGTCTAAACTACAAAAATCATTCGAGGTGTGACCACACTATTTTGTATATTCTAGGTTTTGCCGAAAACTATCTGTAATTCGGGCAATTAATGACAGAAGTAGGTAATACCCAGTGGCGTATTTTGGATTTTGATGCCCTGGGTTCACATTTTTTTTATGCCCTCTTCCTCTCATCGGTTTTTATACTAGATATTTTTTTAATTATTTTATTTTAGAATGTACTTTATATTATTGTTTTAAAATAAATTGTCGAGCTTAATAGTTTTCACTAAAAGCTCAAATAAAAAAAAAATAATAATAATAATATTGATAAAACGTTTTGTTGATATTGATTAGCCTATAAAAAAAATGAACCAACATTTTATTCTATTTTTTTTTTTTTTTTTACAACTGCTTAAATCATTTTAAATCTGTTTAAAAAAAAAACTCCCAATAAAATTTGCTGACCCCAAAAAAGTGTTGCCCGGGGCAATCGTCCTCCTTGCCCTCCCTAAATACGCCACTGGTAATACCTAGGATTGACCGGTAAATCCTAAGTTTCGCTGGTATTCGTACTTTTACCGTAACATATACATATATAAACGCAAATTTATGTCTGTTATTTTATGCATATCTACGCGATTCATCCGATCGCCATGAAACTTTGAGAAGTTATTGAGTATACTCTAGTAAAGGAGCCTTAAATTATTTTTTTTTTTTTTTTTTTTTTTTTTTATTTAATAAAATTTACAATCTATATACAATTTATATAATGAGTAAATATGATGATATGAAAATTACAGGACGTGAAAATCTTGAGGGAAGGGAGTGTCCCATGACACTACTTCCAATTTAAACTTGGTGGGGAGGTAACTTTATAATAATAGCACTAGGCATTATTTAGTAAATCACGCGGCCATTTGCGTTTGAGGTCAAATTGTTTTTTTTTTTTATCGAATTACATTACGACAATTTCATTACTTATGTTCGCATTGGTTTGGATTTTATACTTTTTGTGCCCATATGTGGTTTTTCCACCAAAAAACACAGAAATCCTTTATACAACCTATTTGAGTGCTAACAAAGGATTTTTCAAAATTCAATATCTAAAAGGGTGAAAAGAGGGTTTAAAGTTTAATATATCGAGTAACGCGCAGCCTAAACCGCTGGGTCTAGACACTCGACATTTTGCATTTTCGTTCCTTAAACAACGTTGGCACCCGCTAATTAAGGATTTTTATCTTAAGTTTTCGAAAAAAAAGTTCGGCGTGTCGAAATTAAAAATATTTCTAGCATAATTTAAACTAACAAAATTCGTTATAGCGACATTTAAAGGGAAATCCAAATTTAAAGTAACACACAACAAGTACAATTTAATAAAAATGTAAGGCAACGCTGGATAATGAAATCTATATATATATATATATAACCAGGAAGGCCGATCTCTGATCGCAAGATATCGTAGATCTCCGATCTATTTAATAGTAAATAAGGTGCGGTTATTTTACACTGTATTGTTTTTATGCAAAAAAAGTATGCTTATTTTTTTGTAAGTAGATTTTCGTTAATAAATAAAAAATGTTCAGAAAATTATAGCTTGCAAAAGTCACCCTTAATGTATAAACTTGATATGTTGTGTTTTGAAATTTTACTATTTTTTACTAATTTGTTTTCGGAAATAATATTTGAAAAATAAAATCTTAAAATGTCAAGCGAATTTTTTATCTTTGTATATTTATAAATTTATATTTTTTTAGGGTATTATGAAAAAAAATATCTTAAAGATTTTAAGGACGCTCTGGCCAATGAATTCCCCAACTAAGACATATACAGGTTGTTAGAGAAAAGCCTCAGGAATCAAATGGTATGGGTCTTATAGTCGATTGTCGTGCAAAATTTTTAGATATAAGGGTGCAAAGATTAATAAATATTGCATTAGTCTTATAGGGAGAATTCACGAAGTTAATTATTTTTACCATGAAATCGCGAATTCCCCAATGCAGATAGTGATAAACTGAAAGTTCAAAGCTTAAATAATTTATTGGTAATTTCCGAATATGAGGTATGCGTGGGAAATTTCGTGTAATTAAACGAAGAAAATGTTATAATTTATGATTTTAAAATAAATTGTTTTCCATAAAATAATTTGTAAACTGCATTTAATAAAAAATATTAATATTTACTTGATAAGTATATACACGGAAGTTTGAATTTGAGTTTTGAATTTGTTCTTTTTGCAGAAGTACTGTTTAATAAAATGTTTCATAAAATGTAAAATTAAAAGATATTTACCATTAAATTTGTGAATATTAATTAAAAAATTAATTTTTTGAATTTTTTAAAGTATTATTTGTATCATTTAAATAGTTAAATGTGTATTATTTTTTTTTTTCACTCAACGACTGGCCGTCGCGACGCGTCGGACACGATGGGGGTCCGATGCAGGGAGAACGCTACATGCAGGGAGAATCGAATAAAATTGTAGGTTACCAGAACCCAGAACGTCGCGTTGTCATCATCGCGGTCCCAAGAAAGGATTTCCATTAGCAACGTATAAAGATATGAACTATTCCGTCGCGCGACGGTGATATGGAAGGGGAAGTTTGGGCGGCCACGTCTAGCCGCCGCGCCGTCCGTTGCCGTACCGCGAACCTCACCCATAGATACTTATACTGTATAAAGATTTTTTATGAAAACTCATAGAAATGAAATTTTCTTGAAATTTTGACCAAGTCCATTGGATTCCTGAGGTCGAAAACTCTTTATATATGAAATATAAGAAAAATCGTTAGAGCCGTTTTCGAGATGGCATGACTGGAAATAGGTACATACAATTCCTTGCTCGTTTTATAGTATAAGATATTTATATATATATATATATATATATATATATATATACAAGGCTGGGCAAGTTAACTAATTATTTTAACTCGTTAAGTTAAGTTAAATTAGAAAAATTTAAGTTAAGTTTTAAGTTAAAAGTTACTTTTCTTATTTATTTAACTCGTTAAAAGTTAAAGTTAATTTGATATAAAAAGTAACTTAACTTAGTTAAAAATAAGTTACTTTTATTTTTTCATGTAAAATTAATTATACCAACCTTTTTATTAAAACTCAATTAATAACACAATATAATGGAAGTCTTACTATTTAAAAAAAATATATGTAATTTTATTAATTTCATTATATAATTAGTAAGTACTACTTACATACTTCAATCAATTCAATCAATTATAAAATCCAACAAAACAAATAAATTATTTCAATGTATTTTTTTTACCAACAAGTCTTCCAAAATTATGGTTATACTTTTAATTTGTTTTCTTGTTACACCCACTAAATTTGAAAATTGTAAGTATAAAAATTGTTATTAGGATTTAATTAAATAAATTAAACACATAAATATTAGATACAAATAAATGTATAATGTTTAATGTTTATAATCATTATTAAATAAAATATTTATTGAACTTTAACAGTAATGCCATTTCAAAATTTGTATCAGACATGGAACCCCTTCTCCTACTATAAAGCTGTCCACCTGCACTAAATAGACGTTCAACGTGAGCTGATGACGGTACTGCAGTATTGTACTCAATGTATAGTGTTTTCAATGATGCTGGGAAATCATTTGGAGATTTTATGTTAGGGTTTAATAAATAATCAGATACTATTTTTTGTGAATCATTATTAATCTGGGATTCATGCAGGTCATCTTCAAAATGCAAAAAATCATCATCCTCCATGTCAGTTGCATTTTGATGTGACAAATCATTTTGACTCAAAGATTGTGAAGAGACACTTATACCATCTGTATCTTCACTACTAGCTCTTAAAGTTTCAACCAACTTTTCTTTAATACTGGCTTTTTCTTCTAAGCTAGTCCAGTTTAACTTAAACTTAGGAACTAAAGCAGATGATATCTGACATGGAGTAGAAATCATGTACCTTTGAAACCTATGACACAAAACATAATAATGTTTAATTTGTTCAAATAATTTTAAATAATTGTAATGAACATTAAATACCTTTTTTCTATTCCTTTATTCAAAGCACTTACTAACGGCATACAGTAATTTAAACTTGTCATACTTTTTAATGATTTCTTAATGGCTGTTAATGTTGGAAGTAAATACCCAAGACACACATGATTGTCTCCTTGTAATATGTCTAAACCCTTTGCGATTGGCTGCATAACCTAAATATTTTTATACATAGTATCACTTAAAGTATTTTAATACTAGATATATTAAACTATATTACTATACATCTATACACATTTGAAACAAAATAAATATGAATTGATAATTATAAACTTTTATACCTTGCAATACTCAATTAAAAATGTAGTCTCACGTGGTCTAGATAATGATGACAATGACGTTATGGAAAATACTTCATCTATTTTGTTCAAATTATCTATAATACATTTAATGGCGTCATAATAAGAATTCCACCTATAACGTAATTCAGAATTGAAAAAGATATCAAATATGAGTTTCTATATTTCAATGTTGCTAAATATACATAAGGATACTCATACCTATATAAATTTACATTATTTACCTAGTAGCATTTGGAGTAATTAAGTATTTGCCTAGTACATTTTTTATCTGATCAGCACATTGCGATGACTGGTTCTGTTTGTTAAACAAAGCTTGACATTTTGCAAACACACGTCTGCTTAATATTTTGTAAACGCTATCTTTTTCAGCATCTTGTATGTCTTTAGTTGCAATCAGATTCAAGGTATGCGCAGCACACCTCTGATGTTGAGGTAATGCCACATTAAACAAATTACCCACTCCATTTTCAAGTACATTTGATATATTTATAGGTCTCAACATGTCTTCTTCTTCTTCATCTTCTTCTATTTCTTTTTCTTCTTCTTGATCTTACAAAATAATATAATACTTATGTATAAAAATTAAAAACTATAAAAATGTAAAATAATGGTAAACTTACTTTTAGTATGATGACTGTTAGTGAAAGGTTGAATGGTAGCATTTTTATTCAATTCTTTACTATTGTAGACTCTACAAGTTCAACATATAATAATAATATTCAATATTGTAGTTAGAATCTATTAATTGTGTAAAGAATATAATAAAACGATTATACTGTAACAAGTACCACCCCAAATTATCATACCATATTTAATTATAGGTTGGTATAATATAAACTATCCTCAAAGTAGGTGGTAAAAATATGTGTTTTAGTTTATCAAATTTGATTATTATAGAACGCAATTCACCAGTTAAATTGTTAAGATGGATATTCCACTTAAGGTTACAGTCAATTAAACTTAAAAAGTTCCAAATATTTTATCATTTTAACAATATTGAATTACAAAAATATGTGTTTGAACAATTGTGTTAAGTGATTTCATTAAGCAGATGTAAAATATTTTATATTGAAAAAATTATAAACATTATTTCGCTAATATTTAAAGAAAGTTTTTTAATATTTAACCACTTTATTACTTATTTAAGTCAAATTCGGTTTTTGCAAATTAGACTTTCCAAATTTATATCAGAGAAAAACAAACATGTGTCAACACAACTAACTGCCCATATTAATATTATTTAATAATTATTAAAAAAATATAGTAAAAATATTAAAGTTACGTACTATAGATAGTCATTTATAATTAACAAAAAAAAAAATTAATAGATACTCATCATATTAATAATAAATTAATAAATGTAGGTAGGTGAAGGTACATACCTATGTATAAAATAATGTTATATTTTCTAAATTTAATTTACAAAAAACTAAATAGAAAATGCTAAACATACAATAATATACTAGTATACAATTTAAAAAAATTCTAAAATTTGAATATTTACTATAATATATACATCTCATTATTTTACAGTTTTATAGAATGTCTTTAGGTACATACTAAAATAGGCTGCAGGTTTTTTAATTAATATTATTGCAGATTGCAATGGGTCCGAATATTTAGCTTGTATAGCTTGTCATGAATAAAATATAATAAATAAATACCTGAAAGCTTTCACAAAGTTTGCAGCATTATCAGTCACGATGAGAGTTGTTTTATTCTGAATATTAAACTCTGATAATACTTTGTCTATCATTTCAGCTATATTATCATAAGTATGTTTTCCATACATTCTCCTACATGCTAGTCCTTTTGACATACGCTCTAATGTTGTTTGATTTAACCAATGTACTGTGAACCCCATGTAAGACCTTTTAAAACATAATATATTAATATGAAATTATAAGTTTATTTTTGTTATAAAATTAAAAGAATACATTTTATAATAGGTACCTATAATATTATTATAGATATAAATAAATTAAAAATGTCAAATTTTTTTGGTACACCTTTGTTATACAAAATAAAATAATATTTATCTTACTTGCGAAATACAGACCAACAATCTGCAGTGATGCATACATAATTAGCTTTAGACAGTTCTTCTTTTATTAATAAAATCATATTGTTATACTCTGTTATAATTTCTCGCATAAAATTTCTTCGGGATGCTGGAATTTTATTAGATGTCAGCTTACAGTACTTAATGAACGCTGGATGTTCTATTAAAGAAAAAGGTGATACTGTGCTCACAATTAGGTCAATATTAGCTCTGTCAAATTCTGTTTGGCTTAACTTTTTTGATATTTTTCCCACTTCATCTAGTTTTAACTGTTTGATTGTTTGGTTGTTCTCAATATTAGGCCTTTTTTTCCCACACATATTAAACTCTGACAATTGACTAGGATGAATATGCTGTAATTTAAAAAAAAAAATTAGAATCACCTATTATTTGTGTCTATTAAGAATGCCTACTTTACTCTTTAATAGGTACTCAATACCAATTACCAGTGGCATAGCCAGAAATGTTGTATAGGGGGGAGGGCTAAGTCTTACAAAAAAATACAAATACAATAGATAGGTCTTATATTTACATTATATACCTATTTATTTAATTTATATCCATCATATAAAAACTACCTAACTTAAAATTATATTAGAAATTAAAATATAATTTAAACAAAGAGATAATAAATTAATTAATATAATATTAAATATATGCATTTAGCCATATTATAGGTACTATATTTTATTATTATGTCTATATTATTATTGTTACCTACTTGATATAATAATTAATTTAATGACATAAAACCTTTTACTATACAATTAAAAAAAGTACAGGATACAGGAGTTGGGTGGGATACACGAGATGAATTGATAGATTAGGCATTATAGGACAGATTTTGGAATTGTTTTATGTTATAAAAAAAAACGATTCTGAACGAAGATGAATATAATATTGTCAATGCATATGATTTTTTAGTAAATCGTTATTAAACGCATGAATATTTGATTTTGTAAAAATTTCAACTTCGTACGCTCGTTAAAATTAAACAATTGAACAAATTTTCATTTCTTAACTTAGAATAAAAACATTTTTATACATTTTCAACTACAAAATAATTCGTGATTTCGATAAATTTTGTCGATTTTTGAACTTCAACTGCTAGTAAAAAAAAATTGTGCCTATGTATTTGAATTTTGAATAATATTTGAATCCCTCTTAGATAAACTTATTTAAAACCTTTTTGTTACATTTTCAAGTGTTTTGGTGGCGTCAAACATTTTTTATCAACTTTTATAAAAAAAAATCTAAGAAAAACCGAATAATTCAAATGCCTATAAATAGCTTAAAAATGAACGAAATATTTTGAAAATACAATTATGTAAAGAAAATGCCAATTTAAACATTTTTGATATTATTCCAGTAGACATTTTTTTTTACAGATAATTGTAGGAAAACTTTGTGCCAAAGTTACAATTCTTAGCTTTGAATACTTAAAATATGCTAACTTGTTATCAAAAATATTCATTCCGATAAAAATTAAAAACCAAAAACAATTATAATGGCAGAAAATTATCATGAAAAAATTCTAAGGTCAACACAGTCAATGGGGGGGCTATAGCCCCCTTAGCCCCCCTGGCTACGCCACTGCTCAATACAATTATTAACTAGTAAATAAAAATATATCTACTTACTTTAATATGGCTTCTTAAATTTGAATTAGAAGTTGTCGAGGTTGAGATAATTTTTACTTTAGGAATACATAGCAGGCATTGAAATGTAATATTATTATTACTATTGCCTTTAGCACTATCTGAAGTTTCTTTAAAAAAATTTTTTAAATGATTCCATTTTGATTTACATGTATCACTGTTAGCTAAGTTAATACTTAAATCAGTAAAATCCATATTTCTTTAAATAAACTAAGTATTAAACTATTAAACGTATATTTACACGTGTAAATAAGTAATAATATAAGAAAATAACTTTTTCAGTTGATAAATAAAAATAATTTAATAAATAATTATAATTAATAGGTATAGGTACACTATAGGTACCTACTATACAAGTTACTAAGCTATTATACACCACACCCACACGGCACACTGATCACAGGAAGTAATACGAACAAAATGTAATGAACAAATTTGAAATAATAATAATTGATGAAAACACACGAATTTATTGTTTACTTGTTTATTAGTTAATACTTTATATTACCTATTTAAAACATATTCTGGGTTTCCCGTTTCCGTCGATCAAGCCTATATGACATGAACGGGAAGTTTATCAGTTACTTGTAACCATTGATTATAAATACTATAATATTAAAAATAAAATGATATTCTTTTCTCAAAATAAATAATAATGATTATAGTCATAATATGGTCCTATAACGTTTCTGTTTAATAATAATGTATAGGTAAACTCGTAAACATTTTTCTGAGAATAAGCAATTAAAATATTATTATTTAATACCATTGATTATTTACTCGTAAATCGTTTCACAGATTGACAATTATATAGGTAGATCGTACTATCGTAGATAGTAATACACTAATACTCATACACGTTATTTTAATATCAATTGTCTATTGAAATATCAAATACAGAAATAAATAATAATACGAAACACTAACATACTATAACATTGATAATATTTGGTTATTCCGACAATCTTTACATTATTTTTTTTTATGTATATGTATATAAATAAGTTGTAAAAATCAAAATTGAAATTTGAAAATCTATGAAATCTATTTTAGGAAAAACAAATAAATAATTAACGTGACTTTAAAATAAATTAACTCATTAAGTTAAAAGTTACTTAAAAATAAAAGGAACTCGTTAAGTTATAAGTTACTTATGAAAATAAAAGTAACTCGTTAAGTAACTTAGTTAAAAGTAACTTAACTTTTTAACTTAACTTTAACTTTTTAACTCGTTAATGCCCAGCCTTGTATATATATATATATATATATATATATATATATACATATATTATCTATAAATTATA
This sequence comes from Therioaphis trifolii, assembly GCA_027580255.1. Classification (NCBI taxonomy): domain Eukaryota; kingdom Metazoa; phylum Arthropoda; class Insecta; order Hemiptera; family Aphididae; genus Therioaphis; species Therioaphis trifolii. Next base: position 128,869,932 of record CM050404.1, read on the forward strand.
TAACGAATTGTATCAGTTAATGAAGTACGAATTCAGTATACAGCGCATCTTGATTAAATGCAACTTTCAATCTGGCGTTCTGATATTTTTTAAATCTTATTTGCATTAATATTTTTTTTGGGGGGGGGAGTTGAAGTGCTGCAGAGGGAACTGCTTTTTGTATTACTTCCTCAACGGCCAAAAGTGCATGGCTGCATCGCTAAAAACCCGGTCTGCTAGCGATGCCGGACGGGGCTTAACCGCAGCACTCATTCGTGACTGCGATAGCTATTTCGTCACACCACCCCGTTTTTGCATTCATATTACTCCATCCACCCTGGTAGAGTAACAACAGCTAGTATTTATAAAAAATAAATAGGTTCATAAAGTAACACCGAACATATAATTTTTCGAGAAAACCTTTTCATTAAATCAATAAATATTCATATTAAATTAATTATATTAGAATACGGATGATTATTAGGTATATAAGTGTTTTAAATGAATGAAGATATTTTACATTACAACAAATCTCAAATTTAATTCGAAATTGTACATTTTCCAATGTTATAACATATTTAATAAATCAACTACAAAAACAGAATAGGTCCAATAGTAATAGGAATAATAAACGCCCGAAACTGCTAGGAAAATCTATCATAAAAACGTAGTTTTAATCTTATGTTATCACGGCTAAAGGTTAAAACAACCATAGATCATTGATTTGATATCGAATTGAAGAAGAGCATATTTTCTACGTTTTCTTCGAATACTGTGTTCTTTAAAAGTCATAACTCGTAAAAACATTTTTGTAAGTTATCGAGAAAATGAAAAAAGTTATAATTTTTTGATGTTTCTTAACGATAAATTATTTCAAATCTAAAATGGATTAGCAAAAAATGCTTTTGACAGAAGAAAAAAAGCAAAGTTTTTTTTCATTTAATACCAAAATCAGTCATATATACACATGTAGAAAGCCACAATTTGTACAACAAAAAAGTATGTTAAAACGATAAATTTACAGTTGGTAAATTTAATGATTTCAAACGGTCTCTACTCTCGGTTATGCTGTTGATGATTTATATATGAAAATAATCAATACAACCCATCATCGATAATGAAGCAACAAACTGCTATCCAGTGGTTAAAGTGAAAAATAATTGCAGGGGGGACTCAAGCTAATGCAAAAAAAAGGAGGCCCCTCAACCAATTTTGTAGCCAAGGGTAAGGCGTATGCCCCCCTGATTTTTTAAAATAATACTTTTAATCCATGTTATTGTTGACCTAATTTTTAAAATTAATCACGGACGTATATAATATATATATATATATATATATATATATGTATACACATATTATTATGTATTATGTACATACTCAGTGATTATAACTCTAAAATATAAATTACCTATATTTTGGCCAAGGAGACAATGTCTCGAGAACAAAGATAAATCAAAATAGTTTTTTTTTTTTTATAATATAGATCTTGCAACTAATTTATAACTAAATACCATTTTTTTAACTTTTTTTATTTAATTTTTAAATATTTTGTCAACTTTAGTCTCAACTTTTAAATAAAAATTTAGAAATATATAAGTATATAACATTACCTATAGAAAAAAAATCAAATTTAATCTTATTAAATACACCTTAACACCTAATTTTTGATTTATGAAAATAAAATATTATATTATATAATGTGTAATTTTAAAATATACTTAACAATATTATGAAAATAATAAAATTATATGAATAACAGAAAAAAAAAAATTAGTTTTAACGTCAAATGCAATCTCAACTTTTAAATAAATATTTAAATTGATCCTTGGTAATATATAATGTAGTATTATTGCCTTATTAATGATTTTCATTCAAATATGCATTTATATCTATTAGTACCTGCTATACTGCGGTATTCATAATTTATAACAATATAAGTATAACATTATAGAAAAAATAAAATTAAATTAACCAATTTTTGGTTTATGTAGATATAAAATAATAATATTATAAAAGTAATAGTAATATGAATAACAAAAATAAAAAATTAATTTCCAATGCTATGTGATCAATAATATTTAAGCATGATACGTTGCTTTGAAATACTCTTCCTATGTCAAGCCCATTTAATATTTGAAGATCAGTAATTTTTGGAAAGTCTGTAAAGGGACGTTGAATATTTAGCAATTGAATAAGCTGTACGGAATATTCTAGCTGTAGATTCATGTTCAGCTGCCTTAACTTTAAAAATATGTTCATCCATAACATTCTTTTCTGACTCAGTAACGACTTTTTGGGCATTTAAATGAGCAATAGAACTTTTGTGTTAAGCAATCTTTTTATTGAAAAACGTTTGAAAAATTGAAATAATAGATGTATTTGTAGACCAACACAAAACCAAATACACCATTCAATAAGTAATGTAATCACAAATAGGCCCAGAAGAAAAAATCAAAATAATCAAACGAATATATTTTTACTCTATGTATAATATATAATAAGTGTTATGACTTTAATAATGCAATCAATAATCATCATTTATTATCACTTTTACGTTACCTACCTATACTGAGATTTATAATTTTTTTTTTATACGTTTAATGTAGATATTAACATTCATTTTTTATGATTAAATGAATATTTTAACCGTCCCCCCGGAAATTAAACTAAAGGGGACGCAAAACTAAAGCTAAATAAAGAAGGGGAACGTCATCCTCCACTGTCCCCCCACTTTAACCACTGCTGCTATCTCAGAAGTAGTGCATTGCGAATTGCAATGGTTATATTTAACTGTTGCGGGCTCTTAAGACTAACACAAGATTTAAAAAAAAATACGATTGATAAAGTGAACGCATATAACTACTATAAATGTTAAAGGTAAAATATTATAGCACCGGCCAAATTTATTAATAACTTTTTTTTTATTCTTTATATAGGTGTCAGAAGTAACCAACATGTGGTTCCGACTATTTTTACTACTTATATCACACTACTTTTACTTCATCGATTTAAAACTGTTTTTATTAACGAAGTATATTTTAATCTCTCTAATTTTTTTTACAAACGATAATATTTGTATGGTTATTATTAGTGAACGGCTATAAAGATAATTTGTTTTATTATCGAGTTCTTATCCGCATTGCATTTATGTGAGGCATCATGCTAGATACTTCTTGTTGGTCGTCTCTGTTGTATACCAATAGAATTAGTCATAGGTCGTATCCAGGAAGGAGTAATACTAAAAATTCCAAACCGTGTCCAGTTTGTCCCTACTTATTGATCATTTAGAATTATTCTTAATTCCATAGGTAATCACCAAATTAATCCATCTGAGTCATTTCTATCATAGATTTTAATCGTCCAATATTCACGATTGAAATTTTAAAAAAATGCCAAAATGATTATCTACAACAAAGAAAATTATCAATGAGAATGCATTCAACAATTCACATGTTGTTTGAAATTAGTAAAAAAGTTCATTTAATGCTACGGTCGTCAACAGCACGAAAAATACCATCCATTTATTTATATTTTGTATTAGAAACGTTACACTCTATAATCTACACCTGTAATTTTGTTTTAACACGCTTTTACGTTTTGTTTACAAACTGTATACCTACAGAAATAGTATACTTTTTCAATTTCTGTTGAAATGTGAATATAATATTAGAAAGCACTCAAATGAATAATTTCTGTTAAAACAAATGATTCACTCATATAAGTTAACAGCAAGTGTCAGTAAAATATCTCATTGCAGACATAATTAAAAAATTTTAATTTTGATTTTTAATACATTCATTAGTTTTACACATCGTATATTTTTTAGGATCACTCGTAGTATGGTTACCAGTCCCCTAGAGGAATTAGGGATACATCCTCAATGATATTTTTAAATTTAACTACAGTAGATAATCCGGCAAAAACAAAGATCAACAAAGTGATCCCCCACTCCCACATCTTGAAATATTATTTTAGATACTTGTCTGATCACAACTCTATGAAATCATTGCAGATTTATACAAAAGTAACATAAGCAGTCAAGGTGATCAATATCCATGTTAATAAACAAATAATTACTTAATACATTAATTTTATATATTTAATTTATTTAAATCATTAAAGTATCGTTTTGTATAGAATAGTCACCAGTATATTATATTTTCTATAACATTTTGAATCCTAGGCTTTATTATATATTATAATATTATACTATTCTATATAATATTAGTATTATAGCTATATCAATTAATGTATACTTAATGTATACTCTATAATATTTTAAAAAAATGTTCTGTATTAACGTTGTTCATTCAATAAGTTTATTTTTAATGTACATTTTTAATTTGTCGCTAACATTACCAATGTATTAATTGTCTATAGCACAAGTGTGTATTATTTAGGAAAATTGGTTTTCAACTAAATTATATTTTATGTATATTAAGTTGCGTTTCAATTAAGTGTAAAAAACAAATAAATAACGGCGTATTATTAAAACACAAAGATTATTTATTATTTAATTGAACAACTAACTTAACGTCAAAATGGATCATTTGTTTTTGTAAGTTTATATTAAAAACAATCTATTTTTATAATTATTTTCAAAAGATTGTTTTGAGGTTATATTACATATTCAATGTCTGTATATATATTGTATACAGTGCACTGCAGTGGTGTAGTCGAGGGTACACGCGGGTATACGGCGTGTACCCACCTTCTATTTTTCTATTTATGCGTGTACCCGTGACGAAAATCATGGTTCGCGGGTAAACGGACATCGGACATAACGTATTAACGTTGATCCAGTTAATAATAAATAATCATTTTGAATTTTTTGAGTTTTGAGATTCAATAAAAAAAAAAATAATTTAAGATTTTTCATAGACGATATAATAATAATAATATTATGACCGTGGTATCTATAGTCATGCGGTCAATGTCTTTAACTGATATTCACAAAACCGTTAACATAAGTTGAATTGAATAATACATATTTGAGTAAACTGATATAGGTACAATATTATCCACCCCAAAAGAAAAAAAATTGAATATGTTACGTAAAAATGAGCAGGAGAAATATAACATTATTTAGACTGATCGTAATTAAAATCATATACATTAAATAAAAAATTATTAATGCAGCCAATTTTCTTTAGCTATTATTTCTCGCAAAGTACAATTATTTTTTGCGAAAAAAATGTTCTACCTGATTAATAATTGAGTGTTTTATGAGGTTTTGATTAAAAAAATATAAATTAATTTACCTAAAAATGACCAGTTTCATACAAATTCTAACTTTAAACAGTTATAAAAAAATGAATTGACTTTTTTTCCGGTTAATAAGACATATATGAATGTATGAAATAGGTGACAGAAATGGAATAAGTAAAAATGTTGGGGGCTCTAAAATAATTATTTGTTTAATTTAGCCTCTCTAATGGTATAAACCTTTTGCGATTTATAAAAAATAAGGGGAGGCTAAGCTCCCTCAATTTCTAACCTATGGATCAAGCTCTGATTTAGGCGTGTACCCATGAATATTTTTATGACTACATCACTGCAATTATATATAGAATATATAATACCACATGGCAGATACCTATAATTATTTCCTTTTCATTTCATATCATTCAAACAAAAGGAAATACTGTATAAACATTTTACCCTCGAACCTCATTTTTTTTACAAAAATAAAATTGTGTTGATGACGTAATTGCCAATTATAATATATCCACAGTAAAAAAATCATAACAACAAAATTATTAAATAGTAATACTCATATAATAATGAAATAAATTACATATATTTTAGATGATAAACAAAATAATAAATAAAAAAATACGAGATAAAATATGTAGCTTGGAGTATTATAAGGTTTGATTTATATTGAAGACCGGTTTCAATTTCAAAAATCATCATCAAGTTTTTTAATAAGTCAAATCATAAATTTCAACTTTATTTTAAGCGAAAAACATATTTTGTTCCATATATTTCTATTAATTTAGTTTATATATTTGAGATAATTTTAAATTAAATTATTGATGACTTTAAAAAAATATATTTTCAGCTAATCGGAGGATTGTTTACCAACTATTTTCTTAATGCCATTATATGAGCATATTTAGACAAAATCATAACACTAATCGACTATAATATTTAATTTTAGACTTACAAATTACACAAAAAGTCAGAATATAAACACTTATGACCCACAGATCTCTGCATACTTGAACAGTATATTGATCATTACTGTAGTCATATCTATCAATTTTTATAAATTCAGAGAAACACTGTGTAAAATATAAATAAAATAATTTAAGATAATTTAATTGCTATATCACACGTCTAAATAATAAATTATATAAAATAAAATACAATTTATTTGAATTAGGTACATAACACAACATTTTTTTTTTTTTAATTGAAGATTTATAGTACCTATTTAAATAGAAACATATTTCTAAACTAAAATAATTCTATATCTATGTATAAAAATTGATGGTAATTAAATAAAAGGCTTATTCAATTCTATTTGATATAATAGCACATGTTTTAATTAATCATTTATCACCCAATAAGCAATAAAATAATTTTTTAATGCACTTATTTATCATTTATAATCAAAATGAACATAAAATAAAAATGTAAAGTAGTTGTGTTATATATGAACGATTACAAAAATGCCTAATTTATTTTCTCTTTCCTAATAAAACCAAATCATATTTTAATTAGGTTTACGTCATAACATATAATCTATCAACTCCATTTTAATAATCGATTTTTATAATTATAAAAATAGATAAAAATAATGATGATTCGAATTGATATTGTAACTGTTCATCATTTGTTTTAACTCGAAGATATAAATACAGGTTGATATTTTTAAAACAATTTTTTCATATTAGTTAAGAACTATAAGTAGCAAATTCAATTTTATTTTTTTAAATATTAATAACTTAGAACAAAATAAAAATCTAAGACATTCATTTGTTATTTAAGTAAGTTTAAATTCAATAATAATTCATAGATAATCCTGTCTCATATCATAGGTAATTTATCTATATTCCTATTTTTTCCATCCTGAAAGAAGCAAAATAATTATTGTTTTTACAATAATGTTATTATTATTATTATTTTTTTACTTTCTTATTTTTACTTTTTCAAGTAGATTATCCAAAAGTTACGTTCAGCTTCTTTATTGATCAACAATTGCATGCTCTGTGTAGTTTAAAATCAGGGGCGGATAGGCTAAATTAATGTCACCGGGAAATTGTATGGAAAGAGGGCAAAAAAAAAAAAAATAAATGAAATAAATTTTTACCACGCAAATTTAATACATTTTTTATTTATAAATGTTATCAGTGTTATCACTAATCAATTTTAAATATTATAATAGTCAAAATTGCAGGTCCTGTATTTATGAAGATACATTTTTATAAAAATTTAAATTATACAATTTTACATTTTTATAATACCTATGTACACTATAATAATATATCAGAATTTATGAACTACAAAGTCTTAAATTTTAATACTTAATACTATTCAATATTGAAGCATTTTTTTTGAAGAGATCACTTTTGGTTGAAATTTGTGTTTATTATGTCATTATTATCGAGATCCATTAGAATGTCTTTTTGATATCTCGCCATCTACCGAGAGTTTTATTGTAGACCACTGAAAAACCGCTCGATGCGCAATCTATAGTACCTATTTATTATCTATGGTATTATGTTATATTATTGATATTTTTAGTATTTAGCTTAATGTTCAATATCTACGAGTATGAAATTATTATTTATTAGGTATAATAAGTTACAAAATATTAGTTCGGCCCTATGTGGCTGTGTATATTTAAAAGTATTGAGAAGCTACTATATCGAACTTTGTAATTATAATAGTGTATAAAAAAAAGCATACAGAGAGGACTGAGGAGGGCCTACCGGTATTTGCCCGGTATCCCGGTGGGCCTATCCACCCCTGTTTAAAATGTAATTTTTTTCAGTTCTCAAAAGTTTTTTAATATTGGAAGGAAAAACTATTAAAAAATTGAGTTAAAATGTTCAAATTTAATTACAGAACTTTAGATAAACGGAATTTTAATGAAATTTATATTAGTTATCAAGTAAAAATTCTAAAAGGAATAGTACAAGAAACTTAAAATTATATCAAATCAAATTTTTAATTTATTATTATTATAAGACTTGAAAGTTTAACATAATCTTAATCATGTACTTATAACATATAAGTAACAATTATGAAATAATAAGTCAGAATTTTGTTAAATAATTTTTAATTTTAATCCCAGTAAATTACAGTTTTATCCAGGATATTGAAGAATGCTTAAGTCTTACTAAAGAAATGATTTAACACATTCACTACTAAACTTTTATCCATGGTACGGAGTATGTCCAATTTTATCAAATTAATAGTTCTCAAAAAAAAAAACTCCACAAAAATAACCTTTGGCTTCATTTAAAAAATTATATTTACGAGTAGTATTGATTAGTACTTATACACATAATTTAATAAAAATGATTTATAATGTACTACGACCAAAGTATATATGTATTCCTTAAAATAAAATAATATAACGAATGGATGATTTTTCAGCTTTCTCACTAGTATACAATTTTTTAAAGTCAAGAAATAATTTTAGAAATATTTTTAACAAAATGATTTTATTTTGATTTAATTGTAACTAGATAGCTATAAAAATATTTAAGACATAAATTCACATGGACAAAAAATCGTTGAAAAAATTATTATTTAGATAAAAATATAGTTTTATTAGTGTTTCAAATGATACAAATAAAATTCAAACGAATCTATTTCCTTTTTTTTTAATTGGGATGAAAATGCTCAAAAATTAATCTTGTATAAAATATATATATTTGAAAAACTATACTATGTATGAATTTTATTTCGTTAGAATTATCTAGTTGGTAGTTTCTTTTCTTCGACTCATATAGTTGTATTATAGCATAGAATAAATATCATATCATTTACTGACCAATTTGAATTCTTGTATTAGAGTCAAATAATAGACTTTCTGAATTTAAACAATTTGATTTCTTTTTTTTTTTTTTTATAGAAGCTTTATTTGGATTTTAACTCTTTGATATATAGGTATTCGATTTTGTTCTAGTAGATTCAATTTTCTATTATAATTTCTTACAATTTTATTTATAATAATAATTGTTACTAGACGCTTGTGCACAAAATTAAATTTCTTTGAAACATATTATGAGGCGCAATTCTTTACTAATAAGCATTAAATAGTCCTTAAACATAAAACGTGTAAGTATGACTTAGTAATTATTTGAAAAAGTTACGTTATCAAAATAATTATATATTAATATCATCGATATCTCTCCTTTGTCCACATTGGAGTATCTCATATTCGAGTATTAATTTAATTTATAAAACATTTCAATAAAATAATCAGAGGAAGCAAAAAAGGAAAAGGTTTTGAGATTCGAACTCTCTCATCGAAGACAATTAATTTACATGAAACTGTATACATTTTTTTCCAGCTTATACCTAAGTTATTATTATAATATAGTGTTACACAAAAATATGATAATATAAAACATACAAGTACATTAAATATTTAAAAATTAGATAAGCTTTGAAATTTAAACCTCCTCATTTTTATCAAAAGTTTGTAACTTTGTCCTATGTCCATTGTCCTGATATAATCAAACTAAATATTTCGAGATTTTAAAATTTGAATCTATATCTATATTATATTTATTTGTATAAGGTACCTACTATGTTTGCTATACTTTTGAAATCTACGTTTTACTTTATGTATATGATACATTGATGCATATGATACATTTACACAGTTGTATTCGATTGAAACTTCCTTTAACTTATCAAAGTTTATGATCTCACTCATTACCTACATTTCTTAAAATAAAGCCACATCATGAATTTTCTATAAAATTGTATTGATAAATATAGGTAATTTCATAGAAATGAATTATAAAAATATTGCATAAGACTCAACCTTTTGGCTTATTTTTGTAAATATTTACTTGAACATATTATGAATAACACCTTACACCTGGAAGTTTTATTAAACACAGTAGTTAAAATAGTTTGAAGTGCACATTAACATAATGTATAAGACTATGCTCGTAATTTGTTGTTTATATTATGGAATTTGGTAATTTAAACTGTTTAAAGAATTGAACATAAATACATTATTGAAAACATAATATAAGGTCATAATTATGCTTAAATAATCCTTATAGTTATAGATCTATATACTATAATACTGGAATAGTCGTTATAGTCTATATAAGAGCACGTACTGACTGATGCAATATGTTCACATATTACTTCTTGGAGAGCATCAGAAGGCGGTTAAAGTTGTTTGGCTAAATTTGACGTTATAATAAACAATGATATAGCTATAGCTTATATGTGTTACGATTTTCATTAATAATTTATATACTATATTTAATTATTTCGTAAATAATTGTTTATAAATCAAAATTACAAAAAACAAATGTAATCCATGCTGATACATTTTAATTCATATCCGTTAATACATAATTTATTTATCAAATTATATATATATTTATATATATTGTCTACTTAAAAAGTTGTTTAAAAATATATATATATATATATATGAAAAAAAAATATCCTATAAACAGTATAAACTATGAATATCTTATATTTAAGGAAAAATTAAGTCCAATATATATTATATAATGATTTAATTTCCATGTATCTACAATTTACATTTTAGATTCTGAATGAACGAAGAATGTATTGATTTTACAATAATATGTTTTCTTTTGCGTATGTAATCAATTTTTCGGGTGGTATCAATGCTCCAAAAGTTTCATTCAGCTACTCTATAGATCAAAAATTTCTTTAAGTTGGTTTTTTAAGCCGGTTATTTTTCTCCGTTCTCTATGGTTTTTCTAGGCGTAAGAAAAAACTACCTGAAAATTGAGTAAAAACAGTAAAATTTGGTGTGGACGAGATTTTCATAAAACCTATTTTTGATATTTAACCATAATCTAAAAATAATGGAACTAAACACTTGAAATTTCCACCAAATACCAATACACGATCTTTATACAGACTTAACAAAAGTTTAGAAATATTTTACCATTTTTAAACTGTACATAGAACATTTAAATTATTGAAAAAATCTCATTTTTTTGAAGTTTTTATCCAACCGAATTTTAAATATTTTATTCAAAACTTCAATCACATTTTATTCATATGCTTATCTAACAGTATTGAAAAAATTTCAAAAATCGTAAGCCAGGATTTTTTTATAGGTAGGTACGGATTTATAGTTCGATTTTGACAAAAATCATTGATTTACGCGTAAATCAGCAATATTTTTCAATAAAAACCTTATGCAACTGGACATTGTTAATCCGGTAAAATTTCTTTATCACCAATAGATTTGCCACATATATTCCTACCTATAGTTCAAGTTTCATAAAGATAAAGTCAACAAATTATTTTATACACGCGTCCAAAGTTGGAATTCAGGATCAAAAATAACTCCTTTTACGTAAAATGACTGAAATATCAGCTTTATTTTAATTTTTATGTCATAACAATTCTAATTTTTGTTTATGAGATCAAACGTTTGTATACTAGTTTCTTCATAAGTAGTCTTAGCAAAATTGTATTTGTAGAATAATAGGATGCGCTATTTTTTTTTTTTTTATATAAGCTAGAGATGTCTAATTACGGTGAATTTTTAAGAATATTATTAAATCGACATAGATTTACCTCGTTTTTATTCCAGTGCGTCTTAACGTTGAAAACACCAATTGTTTATCAAAATGATTTCAGTTTTTTTTCGAAAACATAATAATTACTTGAATGTTGGTACTAAAATAAAATATTACTTGAGTTTCGCTCAGAATCGTTTTTCAAAAACAATGATTTATCATGTATCATTGATTTTAAATTTCCAATAAAATTATACCTATTACCATTGATTATAGAATAGAATAGAAATAAAGAATAGAATAGAATCTATTCTATAATCAATGCTATTACGTTTCGTTCAATAATCGTAAAAGTAGCTGATCTAGAGTTCTTTAAATCTATTATCTCGTCCTAGAAGCAAAGAATACACATGGTGTGAAGTATATATATCCGGCTTTTTTATATTAACTTATTAACAAAGAAAAATTTGTTGAAAATTAAAAATAAAGAACATAATTCTTATATAAAGGAACTTACGGAGAGAATACATATAAAATTATAATTTATTCTTAATCAAATACCATAATATATTCCACGTATACAAAACGAAAACGGATACAAAAGGAAATAAGGTTATCCTATTCTGAATCTATGAAAATAATACAGCTATGCAAGTGTTAAAAATACCATATGTATATGTTCTATTTTTCCTTTTTCAATGTACCCTTAGGCCTTATTTGTATATAACCTAAAGTTTTGCATCTATTAATGTTTTTCAACCACTAAAAGTTACTAAAAAATATCTTCACTTTGTGTTCACAAAAAAAAAAAACTGTAACACAATTGGTGAATCACCGTATATATGAGCCAAAAGGCATAAGTACCTAATGATGGACAAATACATTGCAATCAGACTTCATCCATTCAATTCTCTACTGGTAATCATTTATCCAGTGGTGGATTATCCATAAGGCTCGTAAGGCTCGAGCCTAGGGCGGGATTTATATGGGGTGGTAAATTTTTTCATGTTATTTTATTTTCATGATAAAAAAAAAAAAAAATTGTTATTGCGTGTTGACAAAGTACGTTAAGACGGATGCGTTGTAGACATATTCTTTATAGTATTGAAACTTTGTCATATATGATGATGCGTACAACCAAAAATTCCAAGATAAACAATTATACCATATATTTTAACAAATGTTTTACTAAGTTCTACTTTAAGTTAAAAAGATAGTACCTATTAATTTAGTTATTATTATTTTAGAAAATTAAAATCAATTAAAATTGTTTTTGAATTGAAATTATGTATTCTAAGTAATAAAAGAAACATTTAAAAAAAAAATTTTTTTTTAATGTAAATTTGTATTCTATTTGTATTTTTAAAGTAATTGCGAATCGACCCTCAACAACTTATAATTTATTTAATTATTATAGTTAATCGGGTATTATCCATTAATGAATAATATTATTAAATATTTAAATTCCAATAATTGCCTAATCTCATGATAATTTTTATTTGGCATCAACTCATTTTTTCAATAATTACAAAATATGTACACCATTTTATTCACATAATAATGAATCACTAAATATATACATTCTAGTTTGAATTAAATTCACAATAATACACGTATGAATTATAATATACAATTATACACCAATGTATTTATTTGGAAAAAATTTGATTGATGAATAATGCATACTCATGACGAAATATCGGGTCTACCACATACATAATATAGGTGTATACACATACAGTGTAAAAACTACAGTCAGTAGATATTACCATCACAAAATATCAATCGTTATTTCTCCAGTGAAGAGGGCAACAAATCATAATCTGTCAGTGTTTTTCACTTAAATAGATTTTTTCAAATCTCAGTAAAAACGGTTCTTTTTCTTCGGCCCTTCGCCTTATCCTTTACTTATCTCAAGGCGGTCACCCTAGTTCTAGACTACTACTACAGTACTACGGTCTCTCACATTCTTGATCACACGGCTCACATCAATCATCTTTAAATCATTCTCAATTATATCCTCATCTTTCAAACCTTTACGGTTGTACCCATCTTATTCATGATCTTCCTCCTATTTTTACTCCAACAATCATTACCATCATTACTTTTCATGCAACACTGCTATATTCTTTCCTGATGTCTCTACAAAATGGATATTTTTGCCGTTTATAGCCTTCTCCTTTTACTCAAAATTCAAAACTAAATACAATAATAAATGCAAACACGTTGTTTACATCACAAATAATTGAATACACACACACACAAACACACACACACACACACACACACACACACACACACACACACACACACAATCGACGTGATGTTATAACGCGTAGGCACTTAAATCGCTTCTTATTTTTTTTGTTTTTGCGCTCTTTTGAATCGAAAACGTATTTTTCTTTTATTTCTACCTCACGAGTGCCTATTCTACGTCTGATAGGCAATCGACATAGCCGACGAACGCGTGGTCTTCGATCGCAGCACAAAATACAAATAGTTATACGATTAAAATATAATAACAAAAATAAATGATAATAATGCACCTTCGGCTTCGGCGTGCAACGTGCGATGACGGTGCGTGCAACGAGCATGTTGATGTGTGTAAACACACGCGGCCGCACGCACAATATTGTTATTACACAATCAATTCGTGTTATGTGCACAGTATTTACTAAATACAACACATGAATTATTATTATGTACGTATTGATATCGCTTAAAATTATTGCGTACGCGGCCGGCGTACATTAAAATATTATTATTATTTTTACTATTATTATTATCATCATCATATTATTTTAGATTGGTCAAATAATTTACATGCATATGGATAACGCGATACCGGGCTGAAGACGACGACGCGCTGACCATCCGTCGTCGCCGATCATTTATTGTACAGGAATATTAAATATAATATCATTAATAGTAATAATAATAATAATCATGATAATAATTGATAATAGTAAATAGTAATAAACTAATAAATATTGATCAACATAATGTATGCGCGACGAAAAGATCGCAGCGGCATAATTATTGTGATATTATTATCGCAGTGGTGTTCGGCCACTACGACTACGGGTAATAGGCCAAAGCTCGAACTTATCACAATAACGCTTGTAAAATTGTCGAGTATGCGCCGGGCTCTAGTAGTCTAATTGTGAATTGTATTATTGTTACTACGGTCGTAGTGCGACGCTACGGCCACCTTGTTGGTATATATATATATGTGTGTGTGTGTGTGTGTGTGTGTGTGAGTGCCAACAACAATATTAGTATGCGCCGGGCTCTACAAAAAAAAAATAGTAGTAGTTTTGTAGTTGTGAATTGTATTATTGTTAGTACGATCGTAGTGCAACGCTACGGCCACCTAATGTGTGAGTGCCAACAACAATATTATCGTAACACAATGTATAATTGTATAAAATATATTTAATCACGCGAAAACAATGTCGCGCGACGTATCCTTAGTGTTTTAAATTTTAATATTATTACGTCGTTATTTTTTAAAAGCGACTTTTTTTTCCATTTTCCGCTCGGTAAATAATTATTCCTCTAGTCGTCCACCACCTACAGAGACATAAATAATTAATACTATGAGTAAATAGTAAATTGAAGAGCGTCGAGGGCATACACACAGCACAATCGGTCGATCTGTATAGGAGACAAGAGTACACCGCGATAAATAAAATATAATATTATGGTGTACTGTGTAGGCGAACGCGCGTGTGAGTGTTATTTTTACACGTACGAGTGTACGACAAAACACAAGAGGCGTAATAATAATGATAATAATAATAATAATAATAATAATAACAATAATAGTGACGGACCACGTCTCATAGACACAATGTACGGAGTAGACGGGTCGGTAGGACGGAACGGTGGCGGTAGAGCAGGGGAAAATAGGAATAAATAATAATAATAATAACAACACGATCGGGTCTGAACTCTGAAGTCATACAAGTGTAGCGCTAAGCGCTGCCCGCGGGACAGTATATCGCTTGTAAAGCGCGAGCTACGGCAGCCGGCGGCCGCGTTGACCGGGTGACACTGTCCAATGGGCCGGGCGGTGAAGCGCGCGCGCGATGGTTTTTAACCTCCTTGGCCGAGTCGCGCACACGACGACGTCGTGTTTACACGATCGTGATAAAAACGCACGGCCGTGGTGGCCCGAGCCGTCCGTAAGCGACGGGTGCGAGCAGGGGGGTACTCTCAGCTGTTTTTTGTTTTGTGCCGGAATACGCGCGCGCACGCACGTACCACTGCGGAGACCGGCCACCGCCGGTGCGCAAGCGCGGTGCGAATGTCAACACCGCCACCGCGACGACCACTACAATACTACTCCCCCTCTCAAGCGTACAAGTGCGTGCGTGCGTCCAAGTGCCGCCGCAGTCATTACATTACGCTCACACACACACACACTGTCATTATTGTTATGACTATAAGTGATATACATAGGTCGCATTGTCGTGTACCGTGTTTTGGTGGTATACTAAACATAATGATATGGTCGTAGGATAATATTATAATATTATTATTATTATTATTGCCCGCTGATTACGTTGCGGTACCCACACACATACACACACACACACACACACACGTCGGGTCCGGGTGCGCGTACATTACCACGGTATACTCGGTACGCTTACACACACACACATACACATTCGTGCGCGCGCATCGCGTGTTTTTATTTAATTTAATAATATTGTTGTTTTTGTTGTTTTTTTTTTCTCACGTAAATCGTTTTCATGTACACCGTCGGCTGTGTATTAATATCATGCCTAGTGTGTTATCGTGGATAAGAAGTGAGTTCTGTGTGACGTCGCTCAACGCGTAAAACCCTATCGGCGACACAATGCCGCGTACACACGCGTTATCGACTTTTGCCGCCGAACGTGTTTTCACGAAATAGCAGTTATTACGTAACGTCAATATTGGGATCGCGTTGTTGTACTTGTAAGCAACGGTGTTCGCGCCGGCACAAGCGATCGTCGCGATTGTCGAATCGTACCGTCAGTACCCCAAAATTCAAAATCATCGACTTGAAAAATTCTTCAATAATAATTATCCGATATCACGTTGAAGTATAAATATAAATATATAAGTAAAAAAAAAAAAAAAAAAATTATAAAAAAACAATAACCGGCACGCGTGCCACACCGTCACCACCGCCGCCGTAGCCCGACCACCGCCGTCGTGGGGTTTTCGTAGTGGTCGTTGGCTTAACGCGTGTCCGACGTACGACGACGCCGCCGCCGAACATCGTCAACAGCAGCAGCAGCAGCAGCAGCGGTTCGATCGTCACGTGGTACACACCCTCCACCCAGAGCGGCCGGTCATCTGCTGGTAAACAAACGACACACCGCCACTGCAGTCGATTGCGCGTACGTATACGCACGCATATACACACACACACACACAAAGTCAAGTGTTGTTGGTTCGCACACACCGACACACGTACTTTGGATTTTCGTCGTTCGCTTCGCTGTCGGCCGCCGCTGCCGTTTCGAAAAAATAATAATAATAAATAAATAAAAAAAAGCATACAGCAGCGCTTGCTATCACTCCGTCTCCGTCACCCTCTTACTCTCCTCTCACCATCTCCGTCCGTCTCGGTCTCTCGTTCACTCTCTCTCTCTCTCTCTCCGTCGTCCGTCTTTCCCCGTCGGACGGTCTCTCGCGTACGGCCCGTCGTCGCGTTTCGAGTGCGTGTGCGCGCAACGCGTCGTCGATTCGCGTTCGTCTCGTGCACCACCGTCCGCGTATACTCGCTCGCACTGCACTCACACACTCACTCATACATACTCACACACGCGCGCGCGCCCGCGCACACATACGCACGACACCGGCAACACGCATTCGCCTCGTACGGTCGACGAACACCGCCGCCGGGACATCAACAACGACACTCGTGCGTTATATCATAAAAATTAATACCATTGTTGTTGTTATTTTTACGACAGACCGCTGCGACGACGACGACGACCACCACCACCACCACCACAACGACACCACCTCCGGCCGTCGACCAGTCTTGTCGGTCCCGTGTCGTCGTCGCGTTCTCCGCTCCCCCGTGGTGTTGTGCGCCCTGCAGGCACGATAACGATCCGCGTCCCGCACGCACGTTCTCCTCGCGTACAACGCGGCTCTAAGACCGCCGCCGTCGCCACACACGAGGACTATGTCCGACACGGATTGGACGCTGCACGCGCTCAAGTCCATGCCCGGCAGCCCGACTAACGTGCAATGGGCACCGGACCAGGACGTGACGGGCGTGATCGCCAAGCTCGAGGGCCGCGAGCTCGAGTATCTGATCCGGCAGAAGCGCATAGTCATCGGCCGGAACAGCTCCAAGGGCCAGGTGGACGTGAACATGGGCCACTCGAGTTTCATATCGCGCCGTCACCTGGACGTGCTGTACGAGCACCCGAATTTCTTTTTGACGTGCCACGGCAAGAACGGCGTGTTCGTGGATGGCGTGTTCCAGCGCAAGGGCGCCCCGGCCCTACAGCTGCCCAGAAGGTACGTGCCCAACGCTACTCCGCGAACACAAAGGCTGCGACCCCCCTGTGTCGTATTCGTGTGGCTGTTTGCTGTGCTCGTCGTAGCCGGCTTCCGACGGCGATCGCCTTTTTGTAGCTTCTGTTACGTTTTTTACTCGTTTTGTATTTTTTTTTTCGGTTTTCCAAAATAATCGAATACAGCCTCGGCGCCACCCCGCGCCTCGTTTTTTTCGACCCGGCTGCCGCCGTGTTTACACACAATATTTTGTTTTCCAAACGGCATGATAACGTGTTTTTGTTGTTTGGTTATAAATGGCTGCGCGCAAGTGTGTGCGTGTGTAACGGGTTTTCAAGGTCTCCGTGTTGCCAAAGTTCGAAGTGTTCAATCATTAAACACACTCGCCCAGTGCTTGCTTATATTTTTTCTTATCATCATCACCCATATTTATTATTGAAGATTTGCTAAGTCTTCTACCGAGCCCTCGTGAGACATGCAAGTTTGGACGTGCATCATGATTGCGCCTGAGAGATTATAATGTCGTCCTTATCCATCGTGTCTTCATATTTGTATAACCTCAGTGAATCGCTGATATTTTAATCTTAACAGTAGAGCCACTTATTGCCGGTAGTCACCTATTATTCATTATACTTGTATTATCCAACATTTTTTAACAAATTATGTTCCAATGAAGTAGTCGCGCTTAATCTTATAATCATCGATAAAGCTTGGTTTCCATAATTTTTTTATGTGAAAATGTAATTTTGGCCAAAAATTTTGCTTACGCCCTTTTGCCTATCAGAGTTTGATCTATCAATTTACGTATTATTTTATTATACTATCTGAGACTATTAAAATCAATTAAACCTAAATGTAAATTCTTAAAAACAGAGTATTTGTACTCCAAATATGCTCCTAGTATTGTACGGTTAATTGTAGATTTTACATAATTTTGTTATTGAATTAATATCATGTTAATAATCTTTAAAAATTAGATTCTATGTTCAATTAAACAAATATTCAATAAAGAAACATTTAAATTTATGCCAGGAGAATCATTACTTAGTATTTACTGTTAATGTCTTGTACAAGTTAAAGATATTGTATTTAATACATAAAAACTAATATTATTTGACAAAATTAGGCTATCTATTTTAATATTTATATTTTGTTTAATGAAATTTTAAATAGGTAAATATCTGCACCATATACTTAGTTTATTCATGGGTAGCTAAGAATCAAATTAGGATTTTTAAGACATTTTAGTAGTATGTTTAATAAGAATAGGGTATTTATAATATTCATAGGACTGATAAACTACTTATGTTAACAAGTTCATTATTTAATCTTATATCAATTTCAGAAGAAAATTACTGGAAGAATTTAATTGGTATTTGTCGCTTTTAATTAACTGATAGTACCTAACACAAATTTTAGATTATAAATGTTTTCGGTGTTACACCATTTTTTTTTCTAAGTATTATATTATAAAAACCTCAATTTAACTATAAATATTAATTTCATTTTAATTAGTAAAATATTCTTGATGATAATTTTCATTACCAAAGTTGTAAATACCTATTTATATTTATTTATTAATGTGATTATTTTTGTTTCTTTCACTCTCAAGTACCTGTTATGTATACACATAGTTACTTATATTTTTTATTTTTAGGTGTTTAATGCGATTTCCTAGCACAACAATTAGATTAGTGTTTTATTCATTGATTGATGAAATGGCACCACCTCCAGTACTACAGAATACATTTATTCAAACACAAACTAGACCAATTGCAACACCTTCAAGAAGTTATGCAAGTCCTTTAAGCATAAATATTCCTCCTCAAGTTATCAAACAAGAACCTTCTGCATATTTATCAAAAGAGAGATTTATGAGTCCATTTCCTTCTCCTACTGGCACTTTAAGGTAAGCTTAACATATATTTTGATTTTATAGCTTAAGGTATTTTTAGTATTGGAAGTAAATTATATTCTTTTGATAATTTAAATTATTTAGAAAGAGTTGAGTTAATTTTAAATATTTAAATTACCTTGTTAAAAATCATAAGGAATTAAAAGCGAATGCTCAGTTAGTTGACCTATTCATAAAGGAAGATATTGTAAAATAATTATTAATATAAATAAAATTAATTTATAATTAATATTAATACGGGATTGTAAATGTAATTTTAATTATAAATTTTTAAATAGTTGAAAAAAGGAATATTTAGTTTATTATTACTTAAATACAAAAAACATTACTCTTATTGGATTGATTTAGGAAAAAATAATGATGCCTAATTCACGTATATTTTTTTATATAGTGCTGCTAATTCATGTCCTACTAGTCCTAGAGGAGGTCATAACAGACATACACTGGGGCCTGATTTACAAATGGCAGCATATGCAGCAGCAGTTGCTAATCCTGGTCAAATTGGTGTAATTGCTACACCAACATCATCCACTATTTATGTAGAAGAAAAGTATGATTTTCAAGCTAAAATTACGTATATAACTATTTCTTTTTTATTTGAAATTATTTTATAGTAAACATCTAGTAATGTCTAGTCAGAATAGCAGAGACGAAGAAACCAGTCCATTAGACACTAATGTTTTTGATGTTAGCATTGGTGGTGAACAATTTGTTGGTGACTTTTATAGAAATGGTACATCAACTTCTACTGGTCAAAATTATAGTCCTCCTGATACCGTGATTCAAGATAGATCAACTCCTACAAATAACAACAATAGTAATTCAAATGCTAAATCTAAAGATGAGTCCAAGCCACCTTATTCATATGCTCAACTCATTGTACAAGCTGTTGCTTCAGCGTCTGATCGTCAGCTTACTTTAAGTGGAATTTATTCCTATATTACCAAAAATTATCCATATTACCGTTTTGTGGATAAAGGTTGGCAAAATTCCATTAGACATAACTTATCATTGAATCGATATTTTATTAAGGTAAGTTAAATTATGTTTGATTTGTGTATTTAAAATAAGTACCTTTTCATGATCTAATAAACTATTGAGTTGCCTACTATTTTATTTACTTAAATGTAAATTAGTTAAAATTTATTTTTTTAAATCTGCTGTTTTTAACTTCAAATCATAACCCTAAAATGATTTCAATGGGTTGCACGGAGGTTTGCAAAAGTGATAACTTTTTTATAATTTACAACCTTGTTATTTTTTTAAAAAAATTATGTTTTTAATAGCAAGGAAATACACTGCATAGTTTAATGATTTTTGGGTCATAAAATATTTTCTAAGTTGTAAACTATTAACTAACCATTTAATTCAAACAAGTTAAAAGTCTTATACTTTTGTTTGTAGAATATACATCATTTACTATTATGCTAATCATACTTCTTATTTTACCTTCTGGATCATTAAAAGATTTCTCATATATCAGTATTTTTTAAATGTTTTCTTTAAATTGTATTGTTTACAAGCTATAATCAAAATAAAATGTATTTAATTTAAATAGTGAACTTATTATTTACATAATCATTAAAGAAATTATAGTTAGAGCTATAATATTGATTAAGATAGAATTTAGTTTTATTTTTGTTAAATTTTCAATTTTTGAGAAAAATAAAAAATTTTCATATCTATTTTAATAATTTTTATCTAAATGCTTTTTTTTTTTTTAGGTTCCTCGATCACAAGAAGAACCTGGGAAAGGAGCTTTTTGGAGAATTGATCCTTCTTCTGAACAAAAATTAATAGAACAAGCTTTTCGACGTAGGCGTATTAGAGGAGTACCAAGTTTTAGACTTCATAACTCTTTTGGAATGTCTTCACGGTATTTTAAAATATTGATAAAATTATGCTTAATCTAAAAATTAATTTTTACTGTAGACAATATTAACAAATTATGTGCATTTTTATGTATTGTCTTTTATAATGTTTTTTGATATCTAATTTATCTTATTTTAGGAGTGCTCCTCCTTCACCAAGTCATATTACTGGTGGTAGTGAATTATCAATTGCAGATCCATTATCTAGAGAAACATCACCATCGCCTCCAGTTTCTTCATCTGACCAGCAACAAGAAGAAGTTGGTTTAGTAAACTCAATTTCAAACCAAACTAAATCACCAAATAAAATTTCTCATACTAATGGTGTTCTTCATTATGTATCATCATCAGGTAATAATTATATTTTATGTTTTTTTATTTGACTTTTTATTATTGTATTTGTTATCTTCCAACCTTTATTGGTATCATTTGTTACCCACTAACTTAATATGTACTATGATGATATTATTTTTATATTATAATCCAAACACACATGTATGCTCGTTTAAAATATTATTTTATTTTTTTAAGTTATCAGTTTTAATTTTGAGTCCATACTTTGATTAATAAAATGCATGGTTTTTTTATAAACCATACATTTTATAAGTGTGTTATGATTTACTAGTAGTAAAATTGTATATTTGGTGTATGCTTTAGTACATTAACTAAGGAAATATATTTTAAAACAAACTTTTGACTGTCAAAGTTTATACTTAATATTTTTGGTAGGTAATATATGATATCAGTCTTAATTTAATTCTTTTGTGCTTTATAGAAAATTGTATTTTTTTATTATACCATTACTTATTATACTATCAAAATAGTCTTCAGACAAATTACTAGCAATCTAATATTAATAGAAGCTAGATATTAATTCTTAAACTTGAAAAATTGTTTTTATAATTTAATATGAAATAACTTAATGGTATTTTATAAATATCTGACAGACATGATGATTGAGTTATAATTAATATAATTTAATTATTGCAAAAGTGCATAGCAATCATAAAATATGTATCCCAATTTATTCATAAGGTATAGCATTCTTAAATAAAATAGTTGAGGTATCAAAATTTGTCTATTTTAATATTTTTCTTATCATCAATACCATATAACAGATACTCTTATATTATAAACATTTAAATCTGAAAATACTGAACAGTATGAAACTAAACAAATTAGACTACTGCATAACACATTTGTACATCATGAGCTTCATTTCTATCTAAACAAAATGTATAAATACTCAAAATATTGTCTTTAAAATAATGTGTCCATTGTTGTATTATGATGTATGTCTTATATAGTCTAATATTATTTCAAACAATTCATTACCAAAATCTCTATTTCTCACATCATCATTATTTATGTTCAGCAAACAATGAAGCTTCAGAGATGCAAAGTCCTCAACAATTGACTTTCTTGAAGTCTCGACTAGTCTTGCCAGTTACAACATATAGTAAAACTAATACTAGACATATTACAATAGTTAATAATGGACTTCCAACATCTCAGTCAGGTAATTAAAACTATAAGAAAAATAATAGTTAAACATTGACATTAAATTGGCAGTGCATACGCATCATTATTTTTTTTTTTTTTTAACATCAATGTTGACATAATTTTGGTGTTACTCGCTACACACCAACGTTCGTGTTGAAAAAACATGCATGTGTCAGACACCTAATGTCGCTGGCCATATGATGTGATGCTGCATCATATGGCCGATGTCGGCACGTATCCTACGTAATTTTATTTTTCGTACTAAATTTTTGTTTGATATATCTCAAGTTCAATATACTAATGCTATTATGTATAGTGTAATAATTAGTATAAATATATATAATTTATTTATTTAACTATTTTGTTATTTTAAAATGTGTATATTTATAACCTAATGTCGAGGAAAAAAATTTTACGTGTACTCTTTACTTCAAAACAGTTTTTAAAATAGTAAATTTTACTTATTTGTAGTATATAAACATATCATGAATAATTTTATGAATCATTTTAATAATACATTAAAAAAAGTTAGCAGAACATTGCATAGCACCAAGAGGCTAGATTAACACGTTTGCTGCGTACCTATTTTTGTATCACCTGATGCGGTGCATACACATAATCATAACAATATTTATGTTAATATTTGGCGTTATTAGCATTATTAAATAAATTACACATTATATAAGCTGATAACGCCCATAGGGGTAAACTGTTTTATTTTACAAAAAATTACGAAGATCTAAAGAAGTTTTCAATTTTCTTGTTTCTGAGCCTCACGGTGGTCAATAACTGTACAAACTCTTCGGTCAAGATGGACAAGCATTAGAAGAACAATTTTGATCCATTTTAAATTTTAATAAAAGAAATGTTAAAACCAATGAAGAGAGGAATTTCAAATACGTTTATAAATATACAATTATATTTAGATAAGACTACTCACTTGATATATGTCCAAACTGGTTTACTTCTATTGAAGAAATAAACGAAATATACATTTAAACTCGTAATAATATTGAATAAAATAGAATATTATGATATCGTACATAAATGAAACACAAATGATCATTTTGAGAAACAGTTTTTTGAAATTATGTAGATAAATGTTTGTAGATAACGCTGACAGAAATTGGGAACAAATGTTGTAACGCTGACTGAAATATAAACATCTTAAAATTAGTATATTTGATGACGCCAATTTTCGATTGCACATTTATAGTGATACTATTGACGCCAATTAGCGTTGTACGCAGTGATCGTGTTAACCTTCATCTGAATCTAATATAATATAATAAAATATGTAATAAAAATAAAATATAATATAATCATAGGAACAATAAGTATAGAAATATTGACATATGGATTGTGTTGTCTACATCTAAAAGGTTTATCACAGTAACTAATACATTCATTAATAAAAACAAAATGATAATAGTGTTGGATACATGCTCTTAGTAATCATAAGACAGTGAAAATAGCATTCTGTATTTATTATACCAGGGTTGTAGATAAAACCTTGTCAAAATCGCAAAAATAGCAGAAACTAATAAACAATTGTACACATTTATTAACAAAATTATACTAAATAGCCATACCGAATTTTATAACCATACACTATCAGCCGACTTCTCTAGAACACTTTAAAAATTAATATAACATTCATCGAATACCCTCAGACACTGGCCAGGCGCATCAATTAATACTGTCAGAGCGTATCCGACGATGGCATCAAACATGATAATTAAATGTATACAATGACAAAATTAATTTTAATTTAAAAATGTATATAAAATATCACTTCTACCTAAATTTTCGTTTTAAGGGGCTTTGCTATTGCCGTCAATTTTAGCCCCAAAGGCCTTAGGTTTTGACAAAATTAAAGTTAGTTTACAATGTCTGATTTTGATTCTGAAAAAAAAATTGAACTCGACAGAAAATAGTCTATAGATCCTATGAAGTACTTTGTAAAAGTTAAATTTTATATGATTGTGAATTGTACTTAAAAACTTAAAAATATGATTTTTTCTAACCATAATTTATTAAAATTAAAAACAGAAAGTATTAAGTACAATCTACTGATATTTTTCTGCTGAATTCAAATATTTGTTCAGAATCAAAATCAGACAACGTTAACCAACTTTAATTTTGTCAAATAAGTTGTCTTAAAATTTGTATTGTGAATTGTGAATAGTTATCGAATTATCAACATGTGCATACGCGTACAAGAGTGGCATCTGTCGGCGGCAGTGGCTCCAGCCAGTCTGCGGCAACGGTTGACAATTAACAATTACCAAGAAACCTGCATTGAATTTTACTCACACTAATAATCACTTACCACTAACACATAGATACTGTGTGGCTCAGACAAGATTAGAAATTGCCTAAATGTTGCTTCTTAACTAATGACCGTAGCGAGGCCCCTTAAATAAACACATTAACTTAGAACAGGTGCTGGTTGACATCTTAAATTAAACATTTTTATAATAAGAACTAACATTTTATTTATGGCAGCAAAATAACAAAAAATGATTTATGCACTGTAGATATTTTTTTTAAACATACGTATAGTCAGCATATTTAGTATTTATAAATTAAATCAATTAAATATTTTTTCTAGGAGGTACGACAAAAACCAACCTAAATTTTATTGCTTTTCCTCCACCTCTCAAAGAGTCTTTATTACCTCAAGCTCCTGTTATTGTTCAAGCATTAGATCAGACATTCGATTCGTAAGTAATGATTATAATTATTAAAATTTTTAAAGCCACAGAAAAGTATGTACTTTTAATTTTATTATTTTAGCTCTAAATTGAATCATGCATTAAATATTGATAAAGCAATTAATCAACATAAACAAGCAGAAACAAATGAAGTAGAGGATATATCTCAAAATAATCCTACTCAAGGTATAGAAATAGAATCTGGTGAATTTGGGGTTCAGGATATTCATGAAGAAATTATTGATGATACTCAGAAGATCTCTGAAGAAAATGTTGAACAGGTAAATTATTATGAATTATCATCAATTTTATGTTTTATATATTATGAAATGAATAATAATTTAATTAAGTCTTATCATTATTAATCTTATCAATTAACATATTAATTTTTAGTCTAAAACTTACAAATCCGCACCATCTTCTGAAAATGGAATTGAAAATGGAGATCAACAGCGAGTAGTCAGTGAAGAAGTTGAAGAAGAAGAAGTAGTTGAAGAAAGTAACTTTGAAGAATCGAAAGAGCCAGATACTAATTATTCTGATAATTTCCAAGAACCTCAAGCTAAGCGTGCCAAATTAAATTATTTTCAACAAGAAATAAATGGTGTCCCTTAAAGGTAAATTTACATATTATTCAGAATTAAAAAATTTTATTGTTATATTTGAATAGGTCTTTTCCTAAGATGTTTTTTTATGTACATAAAATAATGTATAAATATTAATAATGGGCTACAAAATTATTGTTAATGTAATTAATTGTTCTCTTTAATGAATTTTGAATTATCTAGCTTAAATCAAACTAGGTTTTTCTTTCTGTAAAATTGTAGTTATTTTATGAGTTAAGTAATATATTTTTATTTTTTGCTTGAGCAGAATTAAAGGTAGTTAATTATTATATGATTAGATACCATATTACATCAATGATAAAGTGTAATTGTATTTTTGCTAAACATTTTTTATAACCTGTTCTAGCTATATATGTATGTAAACTTACATACATACATACACAGACATATTTTTCTAGTATCATTATATATATATATATATATATAATGATACTAGAAAAATAATCAATAATCATATTTAAATATGGTAGTCTCAATTTGACGTGATGAGAGTCATTATTAGTTTTTCCTATGTCTAATCATTATGTTCCTTGTACATAACTGTAATAACATATCTATTGTAAAAAAAAAAATAACTAAAAATTAAAATCTTGACAGTTTCTTTTTGGTTGATCGGAAACCTATTTTTTTTTTTTTTTGTGCAATGAAATTGGAATCTTACTTTTTATTTTTATTTTGTTATGTTTTGTTGATTATAAATGTTTTCAATTTAAATAAATTGCCATAAACTTTAACTTGTTTGAAGACAAAAACTTTTCGGATTAATTTGTTTTATAATTTAGAAATTTTTATTGAAATTATTTTCAAATTAATATATGATTGGACATTTTATATTATGGAAAGAAATACAATTATTTTTATAAAATTAGTTTTTGTCTACTTAATAAAATGTGTTACCATTTGTGTTAGAAAGATTTAGGTTACATTGGTATTAAAAATTATATAAAATTGAATTGAAAAAGTTTTGGTTTGTTGGGTTTCAATGTAAAGAAAATTTGTAATGATTTTTTTGAACAGCTTGTACTTTTTTCTTGTTTATACATGTATTATAAATTTTCTAAAATATTTTGAATTGGCAAAAATTATTTTTTCATTTGGTTCATTAACTCAAAAAATAGTGAATTTATACAAATTCAATTGTATAATAAAAATATAATGTTTTTGATGTTTCATAACCTACTGAACTAGCTCTACCATAAATTTGTAACCCATCACTAGTTGTATTACCCTAAGCAATTCTGACAAGCACAAATATTTTTAATATTGTAATAAACATGATGTTAGTCATTTTTATCTTACTAAATTCAAATTGTATAAAGGAATAAAAATAGTCAACGCAATACTATTTAGCACACTTGTATGTGTAATATTACTATTTACTTTATTTTGTTGAGACATTAAATTTATAAATTATTTAGTTTGAGTGTTATTAATAAAAAAAAAAAAATGTTTTATTTTTTATTTTTTATTTCCCTCCATTTTTCCTCATGACAAAAATTTGATATTTTTTTCCTAAATATGGTATTTGAATATATTGGTGTATGCCGTTAAATTGATGTCCAAAAATTATTTCCACATTGTATATGGAAATGGAAATATATATAAAAAAAAAAAAAACTAAGGAAAACGAATTGCCATTGGAAAAAATTATAATACATAAACTGTACTCAGCAGGCAGCTGCTGCTGACCGTATCCCGCCTTTCTACGAAGTGTAACGGTAAATACAGTGTAGCCAACACGAGACACCGCCCGATGATAAGGGGCCTTCGAAGGTCGGTGGGTATACACCCGTATAAACGACCCCGAGGCGTTCAACAAGTAAACGTGACTATGTCATTGTTAGTAACCAGCGGTACGGTAATACCGTGCGCGGGACAACCGACCAAGACGCATTCCGACGAATTGACAGTCGGCCAAAGTGGCAACACTGGACGCTCGGTGAAAACATTCATTCGCAATGGCGTGTACGTGGACAGCGAAAGGTATTCCGTAGTTTTAAACTGGCGGCCGTGTTCCAGTCGATGAGAACCGAGCAGAGCTCGCGTAATGTAGCGTTTTAGCGATCCGTGATTTTATCATTATTATTTTTTTTTTTTTTTTTTTATACATATTAATTTTAATTTTCCATTTGTCCGATGAAAATCAACGGATTATAACTGTAACAATTGAGTAGCAAAAAAGAAAATAGGTGACTAACGCCGCGTTTCCTGTGCCGGAAAAGCAGCCCCGTCGTGCAAAGACGTCGAATCGGGGCCACCGAAAGCTGACGTCTGAGAGCGGTGAGTATTCGCAGTCGAGTTTTCGTCGTTAGTGTTGTTGCTGCAGTGCCGTATCGTCGCCGCCACCGCCACCGCCGCCGCCGACCGTCCCCGCTTACGCTCGCCCGTACACCGCCGTACAGGGCCTTCTCTCCAAAATGGCTCTGCCCCTACCTTTACGTGGCGCACATGTGTGTTGTTGAGCGTGTGTGTGCGTGTGCGTGTGTTTTCATCCCGACTTGGGTCAACGGTGGTGTGTCGTAGTCGTAATCGTCGTCGCCGCCGCCTCCGCCGCTGTTACCGCCCGCCCCGCCACGGTGTCCCTCTCCTAGGAGCATTTTTTTCCACCGTTTTTATTTCGTGTTTTTTTTTTCCGCCTCACACGCGGCGTCGCCGTGCGTTCTTCCCGCGATCACGGCAGTACGACACATACACGCCGTACGGTCTTCTGCCGACCATCCGATCTCACGATCCGCGTTTTTCGGCCGATAACGTCGATCTACGACGTGGTGTTGGTGACCGCGGCAGTGGACACCTAACCTGCCGTCGTCGGTCGGAAGCGATTTCGATAAAAATGCCCGACGCTTGCCGCGGCGGACGAGCAGAAGAAAACCGTGCGTGACGTCTTAGCGGACAACAAAGAGCCGCTCCGTCGTCGTACCCGAATGATTTTCACGACGAACGACGATTGTCATTAACGTTAATATTGCCCATGTTATTTATCTTCGGCCTGGGCCACGACGATTCGAGAGGACCGCCTCGAGAAAGTACCTATGCAGTCGATTTATGATATTTAGATATTAAGTAGGTCTTGTCACATCCTGGTTCTTTTTAGAATAATACATTTTTTTTCCTTCTTTATATACGCGACTGGATGGAAAGTGAAAGCGTGTACGGTCTGTGACCGTCTGTACTGCGAGCCTGTGTGCGTGAGTTTATAATGTTAATATGCGAGTGAGTGTATGTAAGTTATTTGTGTGTGTGTGTGTACGCGTGTATATTTGCTATATGCCTGCGTGTGATTTACTTTTCTAGACACATTCTTGTGCGTGTGCATTTTTCGGGACGTCTGCTTGAAGTTTAAGAAAAACCTATATTTACGTGTTGGTTTTAAACTACGATTGTGCCTTCTTGTTTTCACTGATTTTTTTTTTGCCGCGTTGACGTTTTTTCGACTCGAATAAAACGCGTGTGGTTAATATTGCGTTCAGTTCAAAACAAAAGATATGCATTACTCACACATCATTCGGAGTATCTAATCCAACAACACTGAGTCATTATTATTATTTTATTAAAAAATATTTGTACATAAAATGGCATACACAAACACTTCTTTCTACTTCTAGACACGGTTGTATATATATTATATTTGATTGAATACCCAGCTGAGAAAATATCAAAATTTAATGAGAAACGGTAGGTCTAAAGTGAATCGCATCAACTAGTGCAATTCTAATACTTGTTGCTATTTTATTTTTTGGTTCTATTTGTTCTCAATTTTTTCAACTAAATTTAAATGTACCTATTAGTCAATCACCTAAATACCCGTAATAGTGTTATTGCTTTTGTGGTATTTTATTTTTTTTGCATAATACTTATCTACCAAAAATAGTTGTTTCATTAACTGATAATTCTTAAGGTGTAAATAATTTAAAATCTATTTCAAGAAATTATATTGTTTGTTCTTAACATGATGTACTAAATAGTATCACAAATATCAATACCAAATGTCATTTTTGTTATACCTTCATATTATCTAATGTGTAAATACAACTATAAATATTATTGTAGGTATACACTGCTTATTACAATCAATTAATTTTTCTACTACACCAATGTAAGTTATTGGTAATTTCATAGGTATACGCCAACAAAATTATAATTGGTATATGTATTTATTTATAATAATAAAAATCGTGAATTTTTTTGGAAAGTTGTTAAAATGCATGTAAAATTTATATTTATTAACATTAGTGCCCCAGAGTAACCTTGAATATAGGTGTATCAGTTGATAGTAAATTGTAGACAAATATGTAGTTGTAATTATCATTAAAGTAATTGTACTTTGTACTTCTGTCATAATATGCCTACTAAAAATTGCATGTACTACTTGTTTAATTTTTTTAAATAACTTGAAAATTGGAACATTATAGTCAAATCTTTTGTTTTGTTATCACTATTTAATAAAATTATTTACCTATTGATTATATACCATTAATTTTTTGATTGACATTGGGTATTGCTATTTGTAGAATTGTTTTATGTTATTATTTTAAAAGATATACTTTCTATTAAACAAACATGCATTAATAATCTAGGTATTTGATTCAATTTAATAATATTTTATTTCTGGATGACCAAGTGACCTTCAAAAAAATTTAC
Organism: Therioaphis trifolii; assembly: GCA_027580255.1. Lineage (NCBI taxonomy): Eukaryota > Metazoa > Arthropoda > Insecta > Hemiptera > Aphididae > Therioaphis > Therioaphis trifolii. The sequence goes on from CM050404.1 coordinate 128,901,429, forward strand.
CAAATAATGATAAAAGTATGAGTACAAGTACCAAATTAATCCTATGTTACTGACTTATGAATTGCTTAATTTTAAGTTAAAAATCAATTTAGATACTTTTTAAAATACATTGAAATGTTTATTTTGTATCATTAAGTAAAGTAGTCCTTAGAAGTCTTAATTTGTCCCATGCATTTTTGTTGAATTTTAAATATTTTTCTAAATAAAACATCCTCTTAAAAATAATAAACTTATAATGCAGCCTTGAATCTAATTTAAATTTGCTCTTAAAATAGGTACCAATATTTAATTTTCATTTTAAAAATGAATAAACCTACAAAAATACTGACTATTGCAATATATTATTGATAAAATTAAATATCTGTATGATTTAATGTCCTAAAATTTTGTGAAAGGTCAATATACTTTATCTTTCTGTGGAATTCATCATTTTTAACAATTGAAGTTAAAATTTGTTGTTTTCTATATATCTAATAGACTGTTAATACCATATTAGTAGCATTCTTGTTAGTATTTAAATAGTAAATATTTTCATAATCTGTTTTGAATTGTATTCATTATGTACACCAAGTTAACTATGAATTTCTTAGAAACTGTTTAAATGTAATACATATTTCATTTTCTCAAAACTCTAAATTAGGTTGGTACCAATTTCATTATATAATGGTTTAATAATCTTTGAAATTTCTAAAGAGGATTTATTAAATACCTTGTGCATTTTATGTGACAGAAGTAGATTCTAAAACTATATTTGAGTTACCTAAAATGTAGGTAAAGTTGATAGCTACCCATTATAACTTGTCATTAGTTTTTTATGAATAATTGTTTTTGAAAATATTGGATAAATTAAAAATTTCAATACTCTAAACTAAAATTAAAAATCTCATAAGTATGTAAACTATAATATTTCTTTTAGTTCAAATAAATGTTTATGAATCAATTTTTATTTTATTATAACTACCCCATTGTTAAGCCAGGTTGGCAAAGATGTTTTCAAAAATTAATTTTGTATATTTGAACTAAGTATATCATTGTTGAAAAAAAATATATATAAACCCTGATTCATTATGAATTAGACATTGAATTGATATTTTATATAAAATGATTAGTTCCTTTTATTTTAATACCTTTTAACTTAATCAAACTGAATGTTTTCACATTTCAAAATTATTATATTATACCTATAATAAAAATGGTTAATAACATATATGTCTTGTTAAATATAAAAACTAAGCTCCATATAATTATGTTATTTTTGTACTAATAATCAAACATTTAAGTAGGTATATACAGTAGATATACACAATTTATATTTTTTTATAATTTAGCATAGATATAATATCTCACTCAATGATATAGATAACATTTATTTATATCCAGAGATCTTCAACTTTGGTGTTATAAATACTTTCATTTTTCAGAGTTAAATTCAAAATATTTTAGTTTTTATTATATCTGTTTTTAATTTAATTTCATCGTTAAAATAATTTTGAAAATACCTACAATTTATTATTTATTTATTTATCTTTAAAATATTGATTTTAGTTCATAAAAAAAAATCCATTATTTTTGTTTTCTAGAATAAAGTATGAATACTGGAAGCTATCCTACATTTGTGACCGCTGCGCCGGCAACATCATTCAATACTTGTTCAAGTGCAAACATGACTCAAGTGAATGCAGGCAATAAATATACCAATGTCCAACAACAAACTGCTACCATCAATACTAATACTGTAATCAATACATCTAATACTAGTGGGCAAGTTGTTGCATTATTGAACAGTGATGAAGCGGGAGTTACTTACTTGAGGCCACTTGATTCAAATGGTTTCGCTGTAAATCTAGCCGGGGTTGGTTCATCAAATCAACAAGGCCAAGTAATTATTTTGTTTATTGTATGTATATTAATATTATTCTTCCATTATTGATGTTTTTCTTTTATTTTAGATATTTACTATTCCCATTACTGTTCCTGGTTCAAAGCCTGGTGAACAAAGCCAAACTATACAAATTCAAGTAGTTGGTCAAGGTGGTATATCTGGAGATAAATTATTGCCAGTTTTTGGACCAGTATTACAATTAGCTTATAACCAACAACAAGATAATGGAAGCATTCAACTTCAAGTAAGTATTTTTAAAATTATTTTACTTATTTAATTCCCTTGTACTTTTTAAATTTATACCTAATTTTTTTTAAATAAGTTACAACAAGAAGGTGACGTTTCTAATGACCAAATTCATAATAATAATAACGATTCAATGCAATCATCTGATTTATTGCAAGAAGTTCAAGAAGACCAAGTAATTAATTACTAAAGTTTTATTAACTTGATATATTTTGTTTACTTATATTTTATTTTTTCAGGAAATGATTCAAGATGTAAAACCAGTAATTATCGAACAAAGCGGCACAGATAGTAATGGTATGCCATTTCCTTTGGCAGTAGTGGTAAATCAAGATATGGTAGTGCGGCGTAATCAGCAAGACAACAAAATAATTGGCGATCAAAAGGATAATCAGGCGGACAAACGGTTAAGAATACAAAATGAACAAGATGCAGGTAAAAAAAATAAAAATGTATTTATGGATGTTTTGATTTTTGCTGAAAATGTTTAATTAATTCAACTTGTTTTTAGGAAATCAATATGTTATGACTTATTCATCCAACACAAATAATTCTGTTTCATTAGCTGATTATATATCAATGAATCATGATAATATACCTCTTGGACACTTTTTAAAATTTTCACCTGATAATATTAAAAGGGAAGGTATGGAATCATCTGGTACTCAAGATGATGGCAATAGTGAAATGGTAGTATATGAAGATGCCAATAGTCAAGTAATTCTATTTTTTATTAAGAGATTTTCATTTCTTATTATTGTGTACACATATACAGGTGTGTGTGTGTTTGTGTGTGTGTAATACAATACAATTTTACTTTGTATTCATTTATAATGATAGAACAAAATTATAAAACATTTAAGCCGGTTACACACTATGCGTTTTTAGACGCTAGCGTACGCGTTGTAAAAACGCGGCATTCAAAAACCTCGCGTCAGGTTATGTTATTTTAGATATTGCCGCGTACAAAACGCTCAAAATTAAACCAGCACGTTCGAACGCGCGATTTTCCCCTAGTGTGAACATGGCTATATGTTGATGTGTGTTTGATTATTGCCGTTCGAACGCCGCGTCTAAAACGCGTAGTGTGTAACCAGCTTTATGGTAGATAGATAAAATATTAATTGCATTATATTAATGAATAATTTCCCATGAATACTATGTTTTTATTTTTACTTAGTATATACATTCAAAAAGGAATAATATGTATTTATTATTACCTTAAACCATTTTTTATGAATTCAATATTTATATCCAAGATAAACTCCCAACGTAAATACCTATATTACATTCAATCATCATATTTTGAATATGTAAACTAATTTAAAAGTACTAATGGTATTATTAAGGCAATAAATTCTAATTAAAAATTTAAAGTCATAAAAAATTGTCTTAGATACACACATTTGTGTGTGTGTGTGTGTTATATTTAAAGTATTAAATTGTATTAACTTGGTTGTGCAATTTTATTATTACATATTTACAAATTAAATGAAGTATGATTTATATTTTAGGAAAAAGGTAAAAGAAAAAAAAAATATAAAAAGAAACCACCAGCTGCTCGAAAACCACGACCTGGGCAAATACATATTGCTACTGCTTTGGATGGTACTCTTTTATTTTGTTGTCCAGAATGTAGTATGGCTTATCCTGATAAAGAAATGCTTGAACAACATTTAGTTGCTCATAAAATTGAAAGAAGGTTCATTTGTGACCTCTGTGGTGCTGGACTCAAACGAAAAGAGCATTTAGAGCGTCATAAATTAGGTCATAACCCAGAACGACCATTTGTGTGTAATGTATGTTGTAAAGGTAAATATTTGTTATCTGTCGTTATTTTTACTTGATACATAAATATCTTTATATAATGTTTAATATTTTGATAATTTAGGCTTTAAAAGAAAAGAACATTTGAATTTGCATGCTGTAATCCATTCAGGCGTTAAGACCGAAGTATGCCAAGATTGTGGTAAAGGTTTTTATCGACGAGATCATTTAAGAAAACATACTCAAAGTCATATTACCAAACGGCTAAAAGAAGAACACGCAGCTCTTCAACAAATGGCTGAACAAGTAACTGTATCTGATCGCCAAAAACTATCCGTCCCAGAGCACATACAAAATTCAGGACCAATTATTAACCTGGCCCATCAAGAAATGATAATTGATGCTGTTGCTAGTGGACGACATACTACTCCTACTCCTCCTAATGATCATCAAATCGTCATTACCAAAGGCAATCAAAAACTCACTGAACAAGAATTGATTATACTTCAACAGCAGCAGCAACAACAACAACAGCAGCAGCAGCAGCCTAATAGTCCTAACATAGCCCAACAAGAAATGATCATTGAGGCTGTGGGACAACAAAATCAAAGTCCTTCTCCACCGCATGTAGAGCACCATCAAGTTGTGATTACTAAACTGGAACCTAATGAAGATACAAGAGAAAATGAAAGTATTGTTTTGACTCAGTCTGATGCTAGAGAAGCTCTTGGTTTACTTCATCGCCAATCCCAATGACCTCTACTTTCTAATGCCAAGGTGACTATCAAACAAAAGCCACCATAACAATGCGAGTATACTACTGGTAATTGATATAAATCATTTTATCAAAATTATTAGACCTAAAATTAATATATGATATGTTTATACATTTGATGTATATTTTTAAATCTTATACATATAATTCATCTTTCATTATTTTTTGACAATTAGTAATTATATATACAGATGTGCTCAAAATATTAATTAATACTAAGTGTGGTGTTATGAAGTTATGATAACAATAAGTATTACCTTTTAATTGGTTACAATTCATTTAAATGCAAATTACCGTTGAGTAAAATTAATTATTTTTAAAATAAATTAAATGTATAATTTTTAACCACTTTTTGTATTTTAATATCTATTTTCATTAACCTAGTTTATTTGTTAATTTATTTTATTTTCTTAACTTTTCAAATCACTAAATACTAAATGATAAATAGCATTTTATTTTTATCACACCATTAATATTACTATTGTCCATTCGGTATTATTATTAAATTTATAATATCTATTAATTTGTTACATAGAGAATTTCTGTGAAGAAAAGGTGCCTATTTCAATTAAATAGAATAAAACAAAACAAAAATCTATTTATTTGTTGAAGACATAAGATTGTATCATCCAATTTCTAAAATATAATTTATAATATGCACATATACATTGAAAAACTGCAATATTTGGAGCAGGATTATTGACAACTATGGATGGACTATTGAATAAATATTTTTTATTTTTTTAAATTTTAAAATATTAAGGTAATTTTAGAAATATTCTATAAATGCTTTATAGTCTATTTTATTTTGAACTAATATGTATAATTTTGAAATTAATTATTGTTGCTGGAAATATTGTGTAAACATGTTATTTTTTTTTTTTTTTTTACTAAACATTTTATTGTTTGTTATTTTATTAATAAAATTTAAATGCATAAAATTTAGTTTTAAGGTATTTTAGTTTCTTAACAAAAAAAATAATATTTGATGTAGATTAATTCTACATTTTAATTGATTAAATTGTAAAACAAATGTATATTTTTAAAATTGATGGAACAGTGAATACATCAATTTCCTATTTGTGCTTGATAGTTTAACTTTTTTTTTATGCGTCACTAAATTTTAAGAAAAAAATTTATATTTACCTTTTTCAACCACATTCTATAACAGGGACCGTTTAACATTTATTTAGTATATTATTATTAAGTGTTAAAAACTATTTCTAACAACATTTAACCAAAGTTTGGTATATTTCAAAAAAAATTTAGTATCAAATATGATTAAAAGTAAATATTAAATGTTACAATGAATAGTTAATTAATGCCTTTTAAAATGTCTTCTATATTATTTTAATTTGATTTTTTTTTTTTTTTAATAAGCACTGTGATAAAAAAAACCTAAAATTAATTTATTTCTATGGCTTTCTCCTGTTATGATGTCTTAATAAGATATCAAATAATAATTTTGTGATAAATTATAGTTAATATACATGCATATAAGGTGAAGCACTGTATTTTCTCATTTCTGGTGTTGGCTGTATGGGAAATGAGAAAACACTAGTCCATTGTAAATGTGTGTATACACGCTCTTCATATTTATAAACAATGTACACTATGATTTTAGAAAATTAGCAATAATTTGATTTGAGGGTAAAATAAAAAAAAATGTTGACTTAGTTATGCTAACACTAAGTTAGGTAATTTTAATGTAGTTAAAAGAAATCCGTTATTTTGTGTTAAGATTATTTTTGTTTTTGTTATTTTGTCAATTAAATTGTCTAAACCAAATAAAATGTAATTTACATACAATAAATCTACGTAACGTGTATAATGTTCTGTAATTTTAAATATAAACTATGTGATAAGTTACAGTGTAAATAGAGGTGCATATCATCATCTAGATCTTAAAATATTAAAACAAAAATGACAATATTTTTTTTACTTATGAATTTTTGTACAGTTATTTTTGTTAGCCATATGAAAGAGGACAATTTTGACTATTTATAGTTCAAAATTTCAGCAAAATTGAATGTTATTAACTACGATCACTTTTATATTATTTATGTTAAAATTTATACTTATGTGTAAGGAAATGTTTTTTTATTGTATAAACATATAATGCATTAATTTTGTTGGTTGTATGGGCTAGGTTAATTCATGTTTATTTAGTTCAGTTTACATTATATTTTGTCTTAATATTTTTGGTTAAACGGTTTTAAATAATACATGCATTTATTATCAATGATTAACATATATACTTTTTTTAGTTTTATTTATAAAAATAAAAATAAATGCATGCAATTTGTGTATTTATTGACGGTTTACTTAAGTAACTGTGTTATAATTTATTTTTTTATACTTACACCAAAATTATACTTGAAAATATCTATTTATGATTTTTTTTGCAAATTTTTTTGATCCTATATTTTATGTTTTTGTTTGTGATATTTAAACAAAAATTGGTCGATTAAAAATATTATTAAATTTCATGTGAAATATAGTTTTTCAAGTTGACCACCAGTTTCAAATCAGTTGAATTAGATTATACAATGCTGAGCACTGCCCATTAAATAGAAGTATTTCAATAGATTTCGTTGTTTTCATAAGAACAAAATTAAATTACGAATGAAAATTGAAAAACCAATTTGATATAAGTAGCTGATGCATTGGCACAAATAATGTTTGTTATTGGGGTGGCTGGAGCTCAGGATAATTTTTTGAATGTAATACAATATATTAAATTAGCTTGGGGGGGGCTATATATATATATATATATATTCATAAGGGCTAAGCCTCACTGGTCCCCCTATATTTGTGCCTATAGGCTGATGATTCGGCAAAACTTAAAGTAGACTAAAGTAATTTTACTTTATAATACATTTTTTAATTAGTTTACTTGGTGTTAAATAGTATATGAAAATTATAATGATAATTGATAAAGCATTGAATTCACATGAAGTTTATTATTGATAATTGGGGTAGTGTAAAACTACAGTATATGATAGATGAAAATGCCAGCTGAATTATTTAGTTAAGTGTTACAAAATATTTCAATCCAATTTCAAAATAATGTTTTTATTTACATCAATTGAACTTATAAATAGAAAAATTTAGATAGGTATTTTAACATTCATAGTATAAACCTTGAGGGAATATGATTAAAAATTAAAAATATCATAGTGTTTAATTTTCCACTGTCTATAATATAGTGTATATAGTAAAAATTTCAAGTTTCTAGCATCATTACTTTTGGAGTTATGACAAAATTGCATAAGTTAATTAAATGAAAGTTTCATTTACGGTAGTTCTTCCTTATGTCTGGAAAAACTACTGTAGGAAGAACTTAATGAACCCTCAAAGTACCACCAAATTGAGATTTTCAATCTATAAAGTTGCTGGATGAAACTATTGGACAAATTTCAGGTAAAAAAAAAGTATCTCTAGAAAATAAAATGTACATCATTGTAAAACCATAAGAATCAGAAGATCCTTCGCTTCACTCAGAAGTCAGAGTATAAAAAGTTATAATTATAATTAAATAATTAATTATTTATTTTATATAAAATGTATTCTTTATAATCAACAACTATGAATGATTTATGTGACCTAAAGGTTTTGAGAGTCCAGTGAAAATAGTGAAAATGTGTCCGGAGTCCTCTAGTTTTTTTTTTTTTAATTCTGCTCTGAGTTTCTACTCAGTTTCTACTTGATTCTATAATCAATGGTACATATTGGTTTTATAATGATGTTCATTTTTATTTTTCTATAGACATTTTTTGTACAATTAATTTTGTCCAAAAGTTTTATCCAGCAATTTTATAGATCAGAAATCATACGTGGGTCGTACTTTGAGTGATCATTTTTCTTTCTTCTCAATAGTTTTTCCAAGTTTGAGAAAATATTGATGAAAAACCGAGTACAAAAGATGAAATTCGCCGTAAACGACACTTTCACTAAATCACTTTTAGTTATAAAATCTTAACTGTGAAAGCGATGTTGTTAGAAACAGGCACGGATCCAGAGCAAAGATCTGGGGGGGGGGGGCCTCTACAATTTTTTTCTAGGTAGGTACTTCATAATTTAAAAATTTTGTCATAATAGTAGGTAGGTATAGGACATAGGTAATCAATTTAATTTATAAATTTTATATATTAAATTATAAAATCTAAACGTCTTTTGACATTGTCGCTTTTTCCAAATCTATCAATTACTTGATCAATGTTTATTTTAACTTCCATATGAACACATAGTAAACACAAAGAAGTAAGGCGATTCTCCTGCATTCTAGAGCGTAGCCATGTTTTTACCCTTCTCAGAGTAGAGAAACTTCGTTCTGCAGTAGCTATACATTCATTGGTAATGTAGAAACTATACTAAGAATGATGTGTAGAATTATAAACAATTTGAGAAATAATATGTCAGGGGGGCTGTGCCCCTAGGCCCCTCCTGGATCCGTCCCTGGTTAGAAACTTTAATTTTTTTTATAAATTAATGGCATATTGCTACATATATTACGAAATTTTCAAAAAAAAAAAAAAAAAAAATTGAATAAATTTTGAATTAAAAATAAAATTTTGAAAATACCACGTTTTTAAAGTTAATTTCTAATACAAATTTTAATATTAGGCAAAAAGCTCTGAAAATGCTTACTAAAAAAATTGGTCCATTCAATTATTATGAAACTTCGGATTCAGATAGAAGTGATAGAACAATATAATATATTGTATCTTTTGATACAAAAGAATGCCTCATTTTTCGATCAAAAAAACTTTAAACAGGTTTGATAAAAAAAAAAACTTACCTACCAAGAACTGAACTCAAGGGGGTATTAGATGTCTATATTTGGGAGGGGAGGGAATAATTAAGCCCCCAAAATTGTGTGGATTTATATATATATATATATATATATATACACCGTGTTCACAAACTTAAGGAACACTGAATTTCTCGGCCGGATTATTTTGGAATAAATTAATTTTTTTTTACAAGCAGGTGGTATATAAAATACACATTTGTAGATACATTTCAAAATTTTTATCATTTCAGTCTCCGCATGCGCAGTAAAAACGGTTTTTTTTAACAGCAACACCTATTTTGAACACCATATTCGGATAGAATAACTGTTAATGATCGAATTAACTGTACCTAATCGATATTTTTATAAATTATTTTTGGAGGTTCCCATATTATGTTACCTAGTCTTGTTTAAAACACTTATAAAAACAATTACGTAAAAATATTCAAAAAGTAACCACTAATAAAATGTTATAAATGATTTTATGCATTTTCAAGAATTTAAAAAAAAATGTATTATTTATTAAAATTTAATTGGCTCTAATACAGTCTTGAATTTAGATCCATAATTGATTTATTAAAACTACTTTTAAAAAATAGGCCTAATGATAAATATTTTTAAAGAGTACTGGAATATTCATTAAAATTATTTATTTTATACAATTCTCTCCCTTATCAAATTTAATGGCAACACATATACAAGGCCGGATTAAAAACTTATTGAGCCCCAGGGCTGTAATTTCGTGTGGGCCCTTTTAACAAAACGTATTAAGACACTATTAAACCAACCGTGCCACTCGTAGACAAATATATTTTCTAACTATTTCACACATTTTATTTTAAAATAATTAAATACATGAAGATGTATAATGTTATTTTCTACGTAACATCTACAAAACTACTAATTGTAGGAAAATAACATTCATGACTTGAGTAAAACATAGAATACAAATAATTCAATAGTAACAAACAGTGTTTAACTTACATTATTTAAAATACAATTTTTAATAATTAATAAAATTGTAAACTATAAATAAATAACATAAAACAATAAATATGTTCCCAGACTATCTTTTTTTTTCTTGCTTTATCGGAAGCTAACTCTCTTAGCATTTGATTTAAATCTAGTGATTTTAATAGATCATTTTCAGAATAAAGGACCATTTGTATGTCAAAGTTTTCTTGGGTTTGAATAGTCCTATGTTTGTTTTTTACTGTAGTCAATTTCGAGAAGGCTCTCTCAGCCGAAGAATTGTCAAATATATTTTCAAATATACAAGGGAATACTTTCTCTAGCGACTGATTTACAAAAAAACAAATCATTTAAGTATATTGTTTGAATCAAAAGAAGGTTGGCAAAGCCTCGTGTATTATCTGAACTGTATTCATGAGCGCCAGGTTTCCCAAATTTCACGGGGTGCCTAAAATCCTTAGATATTAATAAATGTCAATTTAAATAAATAATCATTTTTTTTCAGCATAAATTGTTACCTTATTTAATACAACCTTTTTCATATATTAAAACTTTTAAATACATATTAATTATAATACATAAAATTATTTTCATTTCATATACGTATGTTAGGAACGAGTTATCAAAACATCCAAAATATATTGTTGCCATAAATATTATACAACGAAAAAATTATAAACGTATTAAATTACATATTGCTCTATATTTTTCATGGGGCGCTTGAGCACCGCAGCACCCCAATAGTCGGCGCCCATGACTGTATTAGTTCATTTTTCAAAGATGAACCAACATAATTTGTATACTTAAATAAAGTTTAAGACACTCAAATCAATTTTTTTCATTAGATTCTTCAGTTAAGTGTGAAATAAATAAAAAGGGATTTTTAATGTATTCATTAGCGAAAATTCTTTTACTTAGTTCAGATACAAATGTATCAATAATAAACATGTGTCTGTACTCGAAATTTGTCTATTCTTTTCAATACTTTCGCTTTTCTTACCATCAACTTTTTTGTTTTTCATCTTTGTTCTTCATCCAAATAGAAAGTGCTAATTTCAGAACTAACCAAAAGTTTCATCCAGCAACTTTATAGATCAGAAATTTAATATAGATAGTAAGTACTTACCAGAGGTATTTTTTCGATTTTGTAATGTAGGTAAACGACTTTAATAATTTCGTCATAATTCCACAAGTAACGTTGCTAGAAACTTGAAATATTTCATCATATATTCAGTGGCATATTTTCAAATTTTTTTTGGGGGGTGGGGGCAAAAAATATTTTTTATATTATGATGAGCAACCCTCTTCGCCATTATCGCTGAATTACAAATTATAACATAATATAATATCAATATGTATAGATATATATATATATATATATATATATATGTATATTAATATAGGTATAAAAAAAAAAAGTAAATGAAAATTCTCTCCCTCTATACTTATGTAATAAGTCATTTATGACTTCTAAATGCAATTTTATAGTATATTTTGTATTTGAGTCTGGAATATTGTAAATATAATTATTATGTTATTATATAGTACATTTCAATTCAGACGTAAATTTAATTTTGTTTTCTTCTGGGGCAGGGGTGGACTGGCCCGGGTGGCCAGCCGGCAATCGCCGGTTGGCCTGTCTTCTGTATTTAGGTTTTGTGGCCCCAGTATAATATGACGATTTTGTAAAATGTAGTCGTCAATTTTGTAATATAATAAATGAAATGTTATGTCTTATGGGATTTTATTTTAATAATAATGATTGGTTTTCATTATTCTTATTATCTTAACGTGTACGAGCGTTGTCTTTTTCCAAAAATAAACAAAAACAACGACAACAGCTTATCGCTGACAATTAAGATTATAATAATACCGCACAACACAGATTATAGATTCTATTTTAATCTACGTCAACAGCGATCGCTTTCGGCTTATCATTGACAGTTGACATAGACTATAATAGTGAATATCTGGTAAAAACTAAAATGTTTTGAATAATTATCAATTCATTGTTATTATTCGTCTTACCGTTTACGAATACACAGCTGCTTGCTTAACTACTGGCACTTCCCATCAATTTCATACCAAAAATCACAATGTAAGTAGAAATTATTATTTTATTCATTATTTTGGAAATTCGATAGTCCCCACTTATAACTTTGGATGAACGATATTTTAAAAATGAAGATTTGATTTATGATGCGTCATTTTTTGAACCAAGATATTTCACTGAATTGAAAAAAATAGGTTTTAATTTTCCAGAAGGATCTATTAAAAATATTGCAAATTTGGCTCGAGTAGATGTAGTAGAGTTGCAAAGTGAATTAATACAATTTGCTCAGAATATGATGTTTTATCTGAATCTGTTATTTTAGTTTCAAATAATATAGGTGATGAAGTTGACGATTATGAAGATGAAAATTATAGTAACAAGTCCGTTAAATGTGCAGTTTCTGAAAATTTAAATTGCAAATTATGTATAAATTGTGCAATGAAATGCATATTCACATTAGTTACCCATTCTTCAAGTTTTAGTAATGTTTATTTAGGTTATAAATTTATTTTGTCATTGTCATTCACTCAAGTTAGCTGCGAACGCAGCTTTTCTATATTGAAAAATATTAAGACTAGATTGAGATCTTCTCTGTCCGATGATAAATTGGAAGCTTTTATGTTCATGAGTTTGGAAAGAAAAGTTGAAATACGTCATGATGAAGTAATAGACAAACGATGTGCTTCTTCTAATGAATTTAAAAGGTTGCTAATGGAATAGGTAATATTGTTAATTTATTAAATCATAATTATTATCACTGACAGTTTTATTTTTATTTTTGTAATTCAATACATTTTGTAAATTTAAATTAAGGTAGTTTTAAGTTTATAATTTAATATCTATATCTAGAGGAAAAGATTTCGTTTTATTTAAAGTATATATATATATATATATATATTTTTAATAAAGACAAAAATAATTTTTATTTTATTAGTTTTTAGCCATGAAAATTATTTTCAAAATATATTTAGGAGTAAGAAAATGTTGAATTAACCAGAAGAAGAATATAGCGAAAGAATTGGTTTTAATAAAGTTATATTTCTATATTAAATGAATAAAGTTAATTTTGTAAAAGTAGTTTAATATGAGTGCATTATTTAGTAAATAGTTAACCTAGAACGTTAAACAATTGCATTTTCGGGGACATGACAAATATAATATTTTTTAACTGTATTTGAGTATTTCGTAACAGTATAGGTATGCAGATTGCAGATATACATTTGAGGAAAGGGGGTTTTGTCGTTTCAATCGTTTGTTGGCCTCAAAGCCTCCCTCTGCAATGGCCCGATTTATAAAAATCGCCGGTTGGCCTGTAACCCAGCCAGTCCGCCCCTATTCTGGGGGGTTCTAGACCCGGGGACCCCTCCGTAAATACGCCACTGCGGCACTGCATGTATTATTATGGCGTATTATTACAAACTTTAAAAAACATTTGACAACTTATGGGCTAAAATAGAACTTTGAAAATACCTCATTTTTTTAAGTTTACCCCTAATCAAATTTTAAATAATAGACAAAAACTTGTGTAATTTTAATATTATCATACTCGTACACTTCTCTAACAATACTAAAAAAATTTTTTAAATCGTGACTCAGGATTTTTTGTGATAAGCGTTTAAGTATATTTTGATACGATTTTTACACATTAAACTGTTTTACATTCATTTTCACCTTTAAGAATTTATTTGAAGAAATTCGTCCATCTAATGGAACTTTGAATACAGATAGAACAAAGAGATTTCAATCTTCTGGTGAAAAAAATGTCTTTTTTGTTAAACAAAAAAACTGAAGTTAATTTGGAAAAAACCCTACTGAAAATTAGTCGAAAATGGTGAAATATATGAACAGTATATTTTAATTCAGATGCTTTGCTCAAAATAATTTAATTTAAGAAATTCTTTAAAATTCAATACACATACACCCGTCCTCATTAACTTGTATGTGGAGCGAATGATTACCCCTTGGAGCAAAGTAGGTACCAATACGTACCTACTTGTTTTTATACTGAAACTTTACTCAGAATCGTTAAACTAAAGACATGATTAATCATTTTTTTTTTCATTCAATACACCCCTCCCCATTATCTTATCTGAGGAACGAAGAATACCTCATGGCGCGAAGTACGTGCTTTTTTATGATATTGTCAAATCAGCAGGTATGATAGAGATTTTACTCTAGTCTCTAGAAGTATATAATCACTCGAATTACGTATCAAAATTATTTACCCATTAATGCTTGAATCTTAAAACCACCAAACACTACCCCTTAGAATAACCATGCTTTAGTGCACATTTTGGATTTTTATTAAAGTACTAGTAGAATAGATATACCTCGAGAAACTATTTGTCCGACTGACATTGTCGGCGAGGACCAGTATACGAATAAATTCGTCGAGTTTTGTGCCGGTCGTGATAATAGGTACTTCGCTTACCAGGAGACGTGAAGTGTATAGAAATGAGAGGTGTGAATGCAAGCATAGGCGGAACTAGACATTTTCATTAGACTGGGCCACTCATGAGAGTCGTTTTGTACTTTTCGGCCATAATGCCCAAAGGAAAGAATGGAGGATAATAGGGACGCCAATATTTTCTATTACAATAAAAATGTATCACAAAAGTCATAAGTAATTATTGAAGTTAAAATTGTATCACTTTTAATTTAAACAATTTAAACATAAATCTTACATAATATACTACAGATACTAAATAAATCTTAATTTTTACTTTAAACACAATAAGAATTATAAAGCTAAACGACGTTCATATGGTACCATTTTTTTAAACTCTTCAATCACATCATTGATGTCGACATTTTTTGCTATGGTTTGTACGATGTATGGAAGCATTAAATTTTCCTATCGTCCTTGAGTCATTGTCGTCCGTAGCTTAGTTTTAATATGTGTTAACTTCGAAAAAGCTCTTTCACACGAAACACTTGTGACCGGTATGATGGAGAAACCTTTTAATACTTTTGTATGCTGAAAAAAAATGGTCTCAATACCATTTTCTCGTAACCATTATAACCAAAATGCACAGTCTTTATTAATACGTATATTAATAAGTATATCATCTTAATTTGTGCCTTCAAAAGACGTATTTCACTTACAAATTCATCTTTTGATAAATTAAAATAATTTATCAATAAATTAATGTCATCTTTGCTCAATTCAAATTTTAACATTTTCCCCACTCCAGTAATGATATGAATTCTAAATCTATTTTTAACTATTCTATTTATTACGTATAAATAATTTCTTACAATTGTTTTCGCATTTGTACCTAGTATTTAAAATAATGTATTCTTAGTAAATGTACCTATAGGTACATATTATTACATTAATACGGAGCAAATTAGCCTGGGCCATGGCCCAGTTGGCCCAGGCTGTAGTTCCGCCTATGAATGCAAGGAACGATACGTGTATATAATAATAAGTGATATGTGTATATTCTACATAAATCAGTAGTACAAAAGAAAAAAAACAACAAAAATAATTCAATGCACGTATAGGTATCGAGTGCTATTCAATACAATATAAATTATCTTACAACTAATGTTAGTAAAACGCGAATACCTACATAATAAAATATAAATAATAATAATAATAATAATAATAATCATAAACAAGGCAAAATTATACACAAATGTTAGTGTGATGGCATGATACGACCTGACTCCCTTGATCGGCCAGACGGCGGCTTGAACGGGTGGAATATGCCCCGGACGGTGGCAAATAGGAGAGGTGTGTCGAGAGAAAAAAAATTAAAAATCTAATATTGAACAGACAAAGGCGCGACAGACGTCGACAAACCTCGCTCAGACGAGCGCGAACCAAGACACAACACACACTACTCTAGTGAAACTCGCTCGTGCGGACACTTTATCGTGTCCGCCGGCGATAACTGGAGACCGATAAGTCGATCGACCCGACGGACCGTAGATGATTTGGAAAAGTGAATAAAAATAGTATTTGGAAAACTTGGACCCAACAGACATGTTTATTAGAATGTTATAAAATTACATAATGAGTTTAATCAAAAAACGAAGGCGTCTTATATCTTACTTGTGGGAAATTAACTTCTGCATGTCAAAGGTTTCATTAAGAAAATGAGTAATTGTTTTTATTAAATATTATTTATTAATATTAATCGTATCCATATTGTCTTGCACTAAGCGCTATTAAATTCAGCCTTCGAGGGATGATTATGATAACGAAGGGTAAGTTCGAAAGAGCCGCGCCAAAATGCCGCTCATGGAAAAGTATGTAAAGGTGTTTTTTTTCATTTTAACATTTTATTGATTATAAAATCAAGGCCGCCATTTTGTATCGAGTTTTTCAATTTTACCATAGTGGTTGGCTAAATAGTATTTCGTTGTGTTACGGAAAATCTCGGACACCGTATTGTCGTTGAAGTTAAAAGAATTGTGTTTGTTAGTCTTTAAAACGTTTTTGCAATCATTGAACATGACTTCTACGTTTCGTTCGAGCGATATACTCCAGCAAATGGACTTTGCCATGATAGGCACCCATTTCGCTTCTGGCCCTCTTCAGATTGATCAGGACTTTGCTAGCATAAGTGGCATACACTTTAACGGCAACAACCATTATTCTAACGATGGAGAAGGAGTGCAGACAAACGGCATGCCACCTTCATGGCAAAGCATCGCTGCTCCTGGGTCTACAGTGGCCGACTACTTGTCTCATTTGCCAGCAACGCTCACTCTACACCATTTTCTGAAATATTCGGGCGAAAGCCTGAAAGATAAGGAAGAATCAAAGCCAAAGAAGAGGAAAAAGATTGAAAAACAAGTAAACACTAATCGTGGTTCACTTGCATCTCCACAGTTCAAACCAAAGCCAGGTCAAATACGAATTACTAATTGTGCGGATGGGACGACCATGTTTGGATGTCCCGAATGCCAAGCAGAATACCTTGATAAACATTTGCTGGAAGAACATCTTAGCAGTCATGCGACAGAACGGCGATTTGTTTGTGATATTTGTGGAGCAGGGCTTAAACGTAAGGATCACTTGACCAGGCACAGGCAGAGCCATAGTTCTGAGAGGCCCTTTGCATGTACTGTATGTGGAAAAGCGTTTAAGCGCAAGGAACAACTTACTCTTCATAAAGTTGTGCATACAGGTGAAAAAAGACACGCATGTATAGAATGTGGCCGAGCCTTCTACAGAAAAGATCACTTGAGAAAGCATGCTCGGAGTCATGCTGCCAGAAGAGATAAAAGTGGACAGACATGTTAGTTTATAGAATAGTTCAACACAGATGAATATGGCCAATTTGTATTTATTTATTTCTAATTATACATTAAGTTTAATATATATCTTGCAATTACTGTCGCTTATACATTAATAATTAAAAATATGTAAGTGCATTATACTCAGTATGAACCTTCTACCTTTATTGTAATGTAAATAATGTTGTAATTAGTTATTAACAATTTGTCTTGCTTAATATTAAAGATCTGCATCTATAAAATGAATAAACTACAATTATAAGTAGTTATATATTATCTTGTAAACAATAAAGAAGAAATATTACAATATTATTATGATATATGTATATATTTTAAACTGTAAACTTATAGTTAATTAAATGTTGAAAGATAAAATATTTGAACAATGAACTAACATCCACTTTTGTTTTTGGATAAGTGTCCACAGATACAAATATGTATATAATATGATTACTTCTTACCACCCCAACCCCATAGACCTTTTACAAATCCAGAAATACCTTCCTTATTTGCTGGATCAGAAACAGGTTGTTGTTTCTTAAATGTTGGAAGTTTAACATAATTTAATGCAACATCAAAGAACAAAGGCTTACACGGTATTTCTTCCATTTCAGGTGGTACTTTTATAACATTAGGATCTTTGCCTAATATACTAGAATCCTCATAGTATTCTTCCAATCGTTTTGTTAAAGGCAGCTAAAAAAGAATTTTAAATATTAAATTTTGACAACCATAAATGTTAATATATTAATTGCCTTTTGCAATTTTGCATTCTTTAAACTATCCAATTCTTCCTCGTTATCTTGTTCAAGAACACTTTGAGCATGAGCACAATATTTAGAAGACTCAATCGTATTCACCAAATTACTTAAACGAGACTTCAAATCATCATCAACTTGATTAATAGCTGAAGATGCATGAAGTAATGCTCGTTCGTACATAGCCATAGTATCTCTCCAACGATGTAAAGTACTCAAACTCAGTCCAATATAATAACATCTGAAAAAAAGGATAAAATATTAAAACCTACACGTCTGTTTATAGTCATCGTAGTGAAGAAATACTCTTAATAGAATTCATTTAAGATTAACAAATCAATAACAGGTAAACATTTTTATAATTTTATCCAATAACAAATTCCGGCAATTAAAATGTAAAACTATAATTGAAAATACCTAAATGCCTTATATGCTTTGGCTTTGATGTTTAAATTTTCTTGAAACTCTAAATCATCTTCTAAACCAGGCAACTGTTGTTCTTCCAAAATATTTTGTAGTAAAATCTCATATAATCTTGTAATGTCTTGGAGTTTCTTGCTTCCCTATGATAAAAAATAATTATACATTAAACAAGAACGAAAAAGAATATGGCATGTTATAGTACGTGTATAGTAATTTTCTTAGTTTACATAATTTGTGATAAAATGAAATTAATTTATTAACTAGACATATTGAAGTTGATAAAATTAAAAAATCCAGTCATATAAAAAAAAATTTTTCAATAAATTCCAAACAAAAAAATAAGTAGAAAATTAATTTTAATATTTTAGAAGGAGTAGTTATAAAATATACTACAGTTGTTTGGGTTAAACATATAGATACAAAAAAAGTATATATTTTACAAATTTAGTTCTAACAGTTAAATAATAGTAAAAAAAAAAAAAAAAAGATACAAGAAAACAATCCAAACTTATTTATTACATAGGCTGAAATAATTTAGTGAAAATCATTGTGGAGCATCTAGTATATACCAGTGAACAGAACTTAGTAGTCACAAAACTGTTGTGATGAATAAGGCATAAGTAATAATAGTAAAAAGTGTAAAAATTATGCCACATGGCCTACCAGGTAAATTTTAGGGAGTAGTAAAATTTATAATATGCATCTAGTAATAGCATATGAAAACAGGTGCCCCTGTTAATAAAATGAAATAATAAAACGTAGTATTTTCAAGTGAATTCTAAATTAATTGTTAAATATGATTATATAACATCAACAGTGAAATTAATAATGAATAACTAAAGAAAAAAAAATAGAGAAAACTGAATATGAGAATATTTTACATATCATCTTACAATTGGTCCTTGTTTGTCATCATTTTGCAACAAACTTTCAATTAACAATAAATTACGTTGTATTGATCTTTCCATACGAATAAATGACAAATAAGTGTGGAGATATTGTAATGAAGATGTTGAAGAAGTCGAAGAACCATCCATTTTCTGTTATCAAAATTATAATATTATTCAAATAAGTAATATTATTTAACATGAAAAAAATTAGATTAACTTGTTCAGTTTTGATGTCATCTCTTATTGCAAGCATGGCATCTTTGCAATCCATCAAATGCTGTTCTAATGAATCACTTTTTTCAGCTAAAGTTGAGCATTTGTCCAACATACTATTGAAATCACGATTGGCTAGTAAGAAAGTTCTTACACGTGAATTTTTAACTGGCACTGTACGATTTCTCCAAGTTACTTCGCTCAATGAGTCTCTAGTTTGTGCCATCAAAGTCTAAATAAATGAATAGTTAATGAAGTGCTTGTAAAAATTTTAATTAGTTAAATAAACTAACGTCTAAAGTAACTAATAAATCTCCTTGAGCTTGGTTACGTAAGTGTAATAGCTGATTAACATCTGTTTCGTTTCCAATATTATAAGCACAGAAACGTAAGCTAGGTTCCAATTCTTCATAGCGATTTCTATATAAAATAGCATCTTCTTCATTTAAAGCAGAAGCTAATTTTTCATAAATCATTCTACAAAAAAAATGTATTACAAGTAAATGAAAGTATATACTGTTAGAAAATATTTTAGAAACTTAAATTTTAAATTATTTAAAACAGCGGTTCTCAACCTATGGTAAGCGTATCACTAGTAGTACGTGGAAAGCTCATAAGTGGTACGCGATGAAAATCTCCTTTTATAAAAAAAATTAGAATGAATCATTATTTACAAGCTCTACGGTTTCTAATATATTTTGTGTCAACTTAGCTGTGCGGAAATACATTTCCCCACTTATTGTACACAAAAAATAAATATAGAAATAAATTAAACGTAGAAAGTGATTTAAGGCTTTGAGTTACCAATATGGAGCCATATGTAGAAGTCATTGTCTATTCAAAACAACAGCAACCATCATGCTGAATTATGAAGTAAACCATAATAATAATGATATGTACCTACATATTATGTAATTTAATTTCTTTTTGTGCATTCAATACTTACATTGTCATAATTTTGTAGTTCCTACTAAAACAAAATTCTATACATATAAAAAAAACATTAAAATTATTAATAAGCAAAAAAAAAAATGTCAGGTGGAACATACAAATTTTCAAACTGTGTAGGTGGAACACAAATATAAAAAATTGAGAATCGCTGATTTAATAATATAAATTATAATATGCTATATTACATAGAATCGTAAAAATATCAGTTTCTACACAACTAGTACAATATTTATTTTTTTTTTATTTTTTTTATTACAATCAATATTTAATACTTACTGAGCTTTTTTTAAATTTTCTATGGCTGGCTTCCATTCTTGTAACTCAAATTGTAGCATTCCTTCACACCAAGCTACATATGCTTGAGTTTCCAATTGTGTACGAGCATCAAATTTATCAGACTAAAAACAATTTTTTTTTTTCATAAGAGGATAAAAACACTAAAATAAGAATTCATAAAATTTAGTTGAAATTCGTCTATATGATTTATTTAAAAAAATAATATATATTTATTTTTTATATATTTTTTTTTCATAAAATAGTATACTTCACAAAGTTTTTGAAGTTGTAATGCATAACTAGCAGCTTTTCTTAATCTTGATACCAAATGAAACTTTTTTCTGGGTTCTGTATTTGCTTCAACACGTAATTGCATTGCATAACTCCATGCTCTTTCAGCCAACATCAGTGGTATATACACAGCTCTAAAGTACACACAAAAATTATTGTTTTAACTAATTCAACAAGGAAATTCAAAATTATATACCTTTCATCTGTAAGATTGGCTTCTGTAATATTTTTCTTTCGAAAATGTCTTCGATCTCCTTGTTGTAAATGCATGACTTTTCGCAGACGTCTAATACGTCTAGAACAGTAGCCTCTACAAATTCAAAATCAATAATTAAGTAAGTGCATACAATAAAATACTTTTGCAAAGGAATTATAATTATATAAATACTTAGTATATACCTATATCTTTGATAATCATTGTGCCTTAAACCATGCTGTTGTTGAGCTTCTTTAATAATCTTTAGTACTGTTAAATATTACTAAGAAAAATTTTAAATCAAATATGAATATTTAATTTACATTTGATATTATGTTAAAAGCATACTAAGGAACTTAAGTTATCTTGGACTGTAAGCAGTCAAATATTAACTAAATAACTTATATCAACTAATGAAGTCGAAAATTTTAAATTTGCAGCGAAAAATTCCTCATTTAATGATGTAATTGTTTTGAAAATATATCTTATATTAGATAATAAGGCATTAATCTTAATATTATTATTGATTTCAAAATCAAATTTAATACAATTTTACTCATTTGTATATTTTAATATTAAATGAAGCATATGGTAACACTTTAAAACACTTTTTAATCAATCTTTTCTAATATATTTCAACAACAATATCAAAAATAATAAATGATACAAAAATACAAATAAATGAAGATAAATACATATATTATAGATATTCAATAAAAATGAAAACTAATAGAAATTGTTTGTATAAATTAATACAATTTTTTTTATTTGAAAGATTTAATTTACTTCAACAATGTATCAAGCATATTTATATCATCCGATATTTTTATAATAATTAGTATGCCATTATATATTACTTCTTACAAATCCCATTATTCAAAAATCAAAAAAGAAAAAAAAGAAAAACTAAATATGTTTATTTATAAAATGAACAATTATTACCTATTCTACAAACAGAACAATTTCATTTACATATAAGTCAATAACATCTATGGTTTATTACAAAGCTAATGGGACAAATATGTATCTTACAAAATTATAATTCATTCAACAGTTATCAAATGTAAAGTACTCACATTATAATCAATGAATAACAAAGATATCAGAGGTTACTAACACCTTTATAGGAGTTATGATATAGGTACAAATATACAGTTTTATTAACTTTAAATTAAGATTATTTTGATGTGACCACGCCAAATTTGAAAAAAAATGGCTATGAATGAATTATATTATAAATACATTCTTACATTACTAATTGATATTTATTTCATGAATAAATCGTAGAACCAAGGGAAATTATAAATAAATAATTTTTATTATCATGAATGATTATAAAATTATAATTTAAATAACAATTATAATAAGCCAGTATTTTTTTTTTTTGCAACAATTTTTTTAGTCAATAAATATTTTACTAATAATAAAGTAATTGATCAAAAAAGGATACTTTCCACAGAGAATATGGGAATTTTTTTTTCTTCATTATCTGGTACATTTTCCTTATTACTTTCGCTGGTTAAAATCTGGTTTGACATCGTACCTAATTTTATAGTGACAATCAATCTCGAACAGAAATCAGTTATCCAATAATGGTAATTTTTTAATAATAAAATAAAATTAGATTGACAATACGAAATTTACTCTCAGGTAATTTTTAAATTATTCTAAAACGTTTTGCATAACTCAACACACGTTGACAACTTTCAAATGACGTGAAATGTTAACACACATTTTGATCACTGCGAAGAGGTTGGTTATTGGAAAAAATCGAGTGATGACGGGGGAATGAAATTTGATAAAAATCAAACATTACAACGTGTTAAAAAAATGATAAGAAACGGTACAATTACAAATTCATGTTAAAAGCTGTTGCGTTTATTCTCAATAGTTTTAAACATATTTGTAACCTTACGCATCAGCATTACAAACAGAACGTTTCATCTTGTGTTTTGTTATTTTCTCTTATCTTTTACCCAATTTTATAATCAATTATCAATTATCAATTTCAAATATGAAATAATTGTTAAAACTGTTCGAAAAATAATTTTATATTTATATATAGTATTTAGTATTTACTGTTTTATATGATGACTATCAGAATATAATCATAGAAAAAGAAATGTTGGAATAAATATGAATGTGATTTCACTATTTTATCACTGAAAGGTATTTAATATTACTCAAATGTCAAATGTGTATTAACTATTAAAATATTTGTGTACCTAATATAATATTATGTCCTCTATAGTCAATAGGTCATTGAACATTTTTAATCATGTTCTTGACGAGATGGCAAAAACGATTGTATTTGAAAAAGTTGAACCAATTGTCTCTAAGACTAAGCCTGAGCAATTGTGATTGTATTCGAGCCCATTCTAAAATATCTCATGAATCAATACTTCCAACTCAAGCACAGGTTGTGATATGTGGTACTGGACTAGTGGCCAATTCAGTGGCCTACCATTTAGTTGAAAATGGTTGGTCAGATATTGTTCTCATCGATCAGGGAACGTATGTACTTTATTTAATGCTATGTTGAATAATATTAAATGTGAAATTAAATATTTAGGCCATGTGGAGGAACATCACATTTCGGCTCAGGGACTCTGGGTTTATTTAAACCAATTGCTGAACGGAATATTATTATGAACAGTATTAAATTATACAGACAATTAGAAGCTAAAGGTTATGATATTGGTATGTTACCTTTCATTTCATATAATGGATTATTATTGAATCCTTTGTGTGTGCCTTTAGGGTTAAAACAATGTGGTAGTTTAAATTTAGCTCAGACTAAAGATAGAATGATAGCATTGAAACGGAGAATTGCTTATAATTCACCTACTGGATTACACTGTGAAGTAAATACATTTTTAATTTAGTTTCGATTTTGATTTTTATTAATTAATAAATTATATGATTATTAGATGCTGGGAAAAAATGAACTTAAAAGATTACATCCATTTTTAAACACTGATGACTTGGAAGGTGGTGTGTGGGTACCTGAAGATGGAGTTGCTAATCCACAAGCTATATGTAAATCATTGGCTAAATTAGCTACTGAAGGTGGAGCTCACTATGTTACTAACTGTCATATTAAGAAAGTAGTTACCGAAGAAGATCGAATTAAAGGTGTACATACTAGTCGGGGGTTCATTTACTGTGAATATTTTGTTAACTGTGCAGGAATGGTAGGTAATATAATTATTTAACTGTCTAGTTAAATTATATACTATATACTAAAAATGAGTACTAATTTATTTATTTATTTATGAAACATAATTATAATGATTTAAGATTAAATTTTTTGACAAATGTTTCAGCTTCTTTCTAGATCCATTGATTATAGAATAGAGTATTATGTTATCAATACTAGATCTAATGGAATCAGTTTTAATTTTGTTCATTTAATTTTTTTAATTTAGTCGAAAAATGTAATTGCATTCTCCTATCAAACTGTCACCAAAATTTTTAAATGACAATGTTGAAAATATTTTATTCATTACTACATCTTTACTGTTAAAAGTTCATTATTGTTGAATTTTTTTCTAAAATTAAAACAAAAAACATTTTTGATTTAATATATTCAAAATATTTAAGCTCACTTGGTGTTGTCAAGTATTTGTGACAATACAGGTTTAAGTAGTGGACTAATAGAGATTAATGATAAACTTTGTTATTTTAGTGGGCAAGAGAAGTGGGAAACTTGTGTTCTCCCAAAGTCAGAGTACCTGTATATCCCGCTGAACATTTTTATGTTACAACAAGCCCACTTCCAGGAATTGGTGTAGATTTACCATGTATTAGAGATTTTGATTCTCATATTTATGCTAGAGAATACAATTCTGGATTCTTAGTAGGCGGATTTGAAAAAACTGCTAAACCAGCATTTTTGAATATGAAATTAATTCCTTCTGATTGGAAAAAAGATATGCCTATAGACTGGAAACATTTTAGTAAGTAAATTAAATTAGTGTTATTTAACATAAAAAATCTTACTTATTAAATTTATTACAGTGCCTTATTGGGAAAAAGCTATGTCTAGAATTCCAATCCTCAAAGATGCTGTTTATCCATCATTAGCTAATTCTCCTGATACTTTTACACCTAATGGAAAATGGATTTTAGGAGAAACCCCAGAAGTAAATTATTCAATCAAAAATTATTAATTGGTTATTTATAATATTCATTTGATTAAAAAAAAAAAAAACCTTCAACTTGTTTACTGTTTCTTTTGAAATGTAAATAGTACTATATCTTATATCTGCTATTTATGCTTATGTAAGTTCATATTTATTATGTAGTGTATTGTAGTCTGTGTATGCTATATGAAATATTTTACTTAAAGTATTGAAGTCAGAAATAATATTTATAAAACAGACTATTGTTGTTAATTAACTCACTTGGAGTTAGGCCTTAACCAAATTCATAATGTGTATTCCATTAGATCTGAATAAAAAATGTTTCGCTAAGGCTTGAACGTAACAAAGTATAAAAAATAACATACTTTTAAAAAAATTTCACACTCCGTAATTTTTTCTCAGTATGTAAAAGATTGAAGCAGTTATTTTTTCATCAGACTCAAATGATGTAACTTTTTAGATACTCCAACGTTTTATAAATTCTTACTTTTTGTATTTTTAGTTATTGTAATAAATGCAATTATATTAAATAAGTAAAATATCAAATATTTTAATTTAAACATCTACATAAAATGATGATTTAATTATTGGGGAACAATATTCATTCATATATTCGGAGTATTTTTTAAACTCAGTATACTTTTAATTTGTTTAAAAATAAGTTGTTATTGTATAAATATGTAATATTTATGATAAAACTGCTATCTCGAAATTTAAAAATATTTATAAAATTACTTAAAATTGCTTTTATATTTTAAAATTGTCTTATAGAATTACACTTTTTAATTTATTTGATAATGTTGTGAATAACATAATCATATTTTAATGAAATCATATTCAATGATTTAACAATTGTTTAGATAGACAACTACTTTGTAGCTGTTGGAATGAATGGCAATCCATTACAAGGAGCAGGAGGAATAGGAAAAGCAATGGCCGAATGGATAATAGAAGGAAAACCAACTCAAGAACATTTAGCTTTTGATGTACAACGGTTTTTAGACCTACATAATAATAGAATGTATTTACAAGAACGTACAAAGGAAATAGTAGGCAGGTATTGTATTAAAATATTTTATTTCTTTATGATTCATTTCATTTTTAACTCTTATAGGCTACTTATACCTAAACTGAAATTATTGTTTTTTATTATATGGTGGTAGAGTTTATATTTTTAGTAATTTTTAAATTTTACTTTTAATTGCAATAGTCAATGCATGTTTATATTTTATAATGACCATGGTTATTTGTACCTGACCAAAATTTTACCATATTATTTTTGTACGTAAATAAAGACAAAGTATATCTGTTGCTTAGACATTTTAAGACAAACATTCAATTAGCATTTAGGAGCCTGATTAAAAAAAAAAAAAAAAATTAGCAAATTTTTATAGAGTAGGTAATTTAGTGTAAAATTATGAATTAATCTTTGCTTTATTATTATCAATAATTGAATTCATATTATGGTAATCAATATTTAAAATGATTAAAAAAAAATTTGTCAGTTTAAATTGCAATAAAATTATTTTAATTAAGTTATCAGTGATTGGAACAAATTAGTAATATGAAGGGCACTTTTTCCTAATTTAGTTTGGATTATCGAGACCCTACTGTGTTTATAGTTGTTTTTCTCAATCATAATTTATTAAATAGTAATACATAATGAAAAAATGTTCATCATTTGATGTATTGATGAATACATTTTTCATTCACATTGCTAATTGAAGAAGTTTGAATTTATATACTAATACACCTCATAATACAATTTGTGTACAAAATATTCATCTTAATTTAATTATAGTTGGTCTACTGTTTCATGTTCTATTAAATAGTTATTTAAAAATTTGTTACATTTATATTGTTTAAAGACACTATGCAATACCATATCCTCATCAAAATGAATATAAAAATGCTAGAAAATTACGATGTTCACCATTATACAGTGTATTGGAAAAAAGAGGAGCAGTTTTTGGTACTCGGATGGGATATGAGAGACCTTTATACTTCGATACTTCATACAATGGTAAATAAAATCATATTTATTTTAGCTGTAGCAAGGAGTACTGAAAATGTTTGTCTAAAAGTTTTTTAAACTAAACTAATTTTTAAATTTTAATACAATTAAAATAAAGCTACATGAACTTAGGATTGTGTTTTTACTAGGTAGTAAAGTTGTTCATATTTTTTATTTAGTGCTAAGATAATTTTAATTAATTAATACTAAGCTTAAAATTTCTAAAAATAATAAAACAGTTTTTCCTCTCACATTAATTATTAACTGTTAGTAATTATTTTTAACAGGAAAAGGATCACCGCCAGAAATGCCACCAGGTACATTTTATAAACCAAAATTCTTTGATTTTATGCAAGAAGAATATTATGCTTGTAGAGAATCTGTTGGTATTATTGACATGTCATCGTTTTCCAAAATGAAAATTCAGGTACTTAAACGTTTTATTTTTTCAATATTGTTGTACACCTTTAAGACTGTATGAAATTCTTTATTCATACGTTTACTAGATATTTGTTTATTTTAATTATTATTCATATTAAACGCATGTAAATACATGTATAGGGCAAACAAGATATCAACATCGAAACTGAGGTATACATACTGTGTTCTAACTTAAGAGTGTTCAATTCTATGAAATATTGCATTTAGCCGTGTAAACACTACTTTAACAATATTTTCAGTCTCAGTGTAACGGTGTAGTTGAATGGTTACAACGCTTATGCACAAATGATGTTAATATTCCTGTTGGCGGAATCGTTCACACAGGAATGTTGAACGAGAGAGGAGGTTATGAAAACGATTGTTTATTAGTGCGAGAAAGAGAAAATTGGTAAGACCTAAGTGTTTTTGATTAATCTTTCAAATTTAACACAATAAGTTAATTCTTAATAACTCAATTATAAGTTAAATCTATAATCACATTTAAATACTTAAATATTATGATGTTAATAGATACATTTTAAAATAAGGTTTTTTATCTATCATTTAATTATTTTTAGTTATTTAATGGTATCACCAACCAGTCAGCAAACCAGAGTATTAGATTGGCTTAAGGATCATTTGCCGAAAGATGAATCAATTCAACTTGCAGATATAACTTCAATGTACACCGTTGTTAATGTTATTGGTCCTAAAGCTGGTGCGTTGATATCTGAATTATCACAATCTGATATTGATGTACAACCTTTCACTTATAAGGTAACAGTTCTTGATGTTCTTTGATTCATTTTTAATTCAAATTTTAATTTTACATTAATTTAGACAGTGAACATTGGCTATGCATCTGATGTTATGATGATGGCTTTCACCCATACTGGTGAACCGGGATTCTGTCTATACATACCATCTGAATATGCATTGCACGTGTATGATAGATTAATTACAGTTGGATTTGACTATGGAATTAGAGATGTTGGTAGTTTAACTCAACGATTTATGAGAATTGAAAAGTTTATTCCATTTTGGGCGGAAGATTTGACTAGAGACACTACACCATTTGAAGCAGGCTGCTATCATGTTGTAAAACTTTATGCAAGTTAATTTATTTATTTAACATACTTTTTAGTATTTTATAATTTAGTATAATATTTGTTTTGATTAAAAACATAATTTTCTTTCTTTTTACAGAAAGAATATTTTTATGGAAAGTTTGCATTGCAACGTCAAAAAGACCAAGGTATTACCAAAAAACTTGTTATGTTCATCTTAGATGACTTGGATCCTGATAAAGATATATGGCCTTGGGGATTGGAACCTATTTATAGAAATGGAAAATTTGTTGGGACTGTAACATCAGCTGGGTAAGTGAAATACTAACAGAACAAAAATTAAATAAGGTTAAAATTTGGGGCAATAATTTTTTTGTATGTGATCCAATAGTTATTAAATTATATTTATGTTTTCTTAGCTAAATTCATAGAAAATTGAATTCAACTTTATTTTGTTTTTTCTCAAATGCTATTAAGGTATATTGTTAAGTTATCCTGAGTTGAAAGAAATGTATTTACAGTTCAAGTATAAATGTACATGTTCAACCAATTTCTCTCTATATAAAATATGTATATATATATAGTACAAAAATATTTCAAATCAAATCATTAAGAGAATTATTATTTAATGAGCAGCTAGAATCTGACAAAACAATCCAAATCTCTCAGTATCTATTGGTTAAAATGTCATAAATATTTCTCACAAATATATTAATAAAGAATACTGTATACATCACAATAAGTAATAACCACAAATAAATAATTCTAATCAAATAAACATCAATCTATAACTCGATCAAGAAAATATTTAAGTCTGAACTAGTCGTAAACAGTGAAATTAAGTTAGGAAATCTTATAGAAATACATTTACAAGTTTTTCCTAAGATTTATTACTACCTCAAATTAACCTTTGCTTTAAAGTGAATTGTTTTTTTATAAAATCATAAACTTAAGTTTCAAATTTGTCCTATTACTTAAATTATATTAAGTTATGTGGATTGTTCCTAATATAGGATTGTAACCAATAAGTTAAAACTTGTTTACAATAAATTAATATACATAATTATAATTTTAGTTAAACATATTCAATATACATTGAGGCACACATTATAGTGTAATTTAATAAATTAATTTTATTTTCAGTTACGGTTTTACTATGGGAAAATTGATATGTTTGGCATATGTTCGTCGACCCTTTACAGATAATCGTAATAGAAGTCATATGGTCATCACAAATGATTATATATTATCTTCAACTGCAAAATATGAAATCGACATAGCTGGAACCAGGTTTTCAGTGACTCCAAAAATATATACTCCATTTTTAAATACAACTATACCAAAAGTTTCAGATGAATCACAATATATGCCTAAAGTGATAGCTCATATACAAAAGTAACTTTTATTCATTTTTCAATAAATACTGTTATGAATATTGAACAAACATTTGATATAAATGTGTTAATCTATTGTGTTTAGTCAACTTAAAATGTTGGTATTTTATTAACATGATATTACTTATAAGGATTTTATGTTTGAAAAATTATGTATATTTTGATGAATAAAAAAAGTAATTCAAAAATCAATTTCAAGTTTTAAACATTTTATTGAGTTATTATAATAGTCAAACAAAATACACCATTTACTTCTTCTTTTTTCCTTTACCCTTCTTATCTTGGGCTTTTTTCGCTGCTTCTGGATTTTCTGCAGCTTCCTTGGCCTTCTTTTCTTTGATACCAACCAATTTAGCTTCAAGTCTTGCCTGTAATCATAAAAATAATAGAATCAAAACAATTATTAATGGCACATAGGTAAAATAAATGAACAGAATTAATATTAGTTCCAAATATTATTGTTACATATATTCATTAAATTTATCACTCTTAAAAGGACTTGTTTGTATTTGTAAATAATTACAAATTAACATATAAGAAAACACATACAAAGAAATTTTAAATATAACCTTGTAACAATTGTTATTTATAAAACATTGTACATAGTCACATAAGTAGAGCACTGCTAATATGTTGAGTGTGCAGTATGGCAATGAATGCTGACCGGGGGTTTTCCAGTATGGATATAAGATAGTATAGAATAGCTAAATGAGGCAGTAGTAAACTGTGGCAGTGAGAGAGGAAGAGGAGCCATGAGACATCAAACAAAATCCTCAAGCAACACCCACAGTGCTCACCTACCACTCACTACCTATATCAGTATCTTATTTTAATGTATACATATTTGTACCATTGTGGCAAGAGCTGTTATATGAAAAACTATACTTTTCAGTACAGGCGTTTAAAGTTTTTCAACTAAGACATAAAACATATAGATATCATTTCATAAATTGTTTATACCTTTGGAACTAATAGAGCTACAGTTATATTTTGACACAATGTAAAATGCACTGTATATTATAGATACCAGTAATAACCCAATTATCAATATTTTTCACTTAACAGCTTTTGCCACAATGGTACAATATATGTATATTTATCTGAATTTATTATATAATATATATTATTTAATTTATTGTAATTGCCGCGTTGTTAACCTTGTTCCATAATATTAGTATCACACACTGAGATCGAGTTCTCGTAAAAATAAACAAATAATAAAAACTAAACTTAAAGCGTTGACTTTTAAGGAGGGGATGTTACAACCTTAACCAAATTTACCATAAAGTAAAAGAAACTTAGTTTAAATTGCATTAGATCATAATAGGACATTTAGATTTTCTCATGAAATATCTATTTTAAATTAATGTTTAACAGAGAACCTAAAGTAAAATTGATTGTTTTTTTTTTTTTTTTGTTAAATGACAACAGAACATTATTTCCTTGAAAATATTTATACAATGATAAAAACTTAATTTTCATTTACAACTGAAATTCAATAATTTAGTAGTAGTATAAAAGCATAGAACAGATGAATAATGTATGTGGGTAGTTTAATCTTAACAGCAAAAATTTGTATAATACAAGTATTTTACCTAAATTATGTCCATTGGATAGTTATATAGTACGTTAACAAAAGTACTGAAAAATAACTAAAAAATGATATATTTTTGTACAAGTTGACTCAAGAACCACTCACGATAGATACCAAAATGGTTTAGAGTGGCTCTTTTAAGGATTGTACTGAATTAAAACTATATGAAAATTGTTAATTTGTCCCTATGTAAATTTCGTTCATAAATATAAAAAAATTAAATAAAGGAACAAACTAATTGATTATTTTGCACACCTATGACTCTCACGTTTATAATATCAAAATGTGGATTTTAAAAATGTGCGTTAATAACTGAAATCATTCTTTCTCTTACTTGACAAATGGCATTGAAAGCATTGAACTTCTTCTCTTCTTCAGTAATAGCTCTTGCTTCAGGTTCATTTGAGGCAAATTGTTTGATGGGTAATACAGCACCCTTTAGTTGTGAAGCTGTCTTACGTTCTTCTTCCTATAAAATATAAAACAGGTACCAAAATGAAAAACTAGTTCAGTACACAAGAGAAAAAATGAATACGTACTGTAGCTTCACCCTTCTTTATCTTGTTGGTCTTGCTCTTGAGTGGGAACAATATCAGTTTGGAACGGTATTCCTTCAAACGTTCAATATTCACTTGCAAAGATTCAACACTTTTATTGCGACGCCTAGGGTCCACAGCAATACCAATGGTACGAGCATAATGTTTGTTTAGACCAGCACCCTAAGCAGTTAATAAGAGAAATAAGAACAGTTGAATTTCTTCATCAATAAAATTAAATTTACCTTAAGCTCTTGAAGAGTAAAACCACGACCAGCACGGACTTTAGTGTGGTACCGCAAAGTCGGGCAATGTACAACTGGTCGCAAAGGACCAGCTGCTGGCTTGGGTGCCAATTGTTTAGCCTTCTTAATACGGTTTTGGTGGCGTCTGTACTTACGAGCAGGCTGGTTGAACCATGTCTTAATGTAACGTTGCCAATCTTTGTGGAAATGGCCATTTGGAATCATATTATTACCACTTGGAGCCATCTTGAAGGCTTTTGATTAACTATCTATATCCTAAATGGAATAAAATAACAGTCGATTAAATTTTTATACTTATGGTTAAAACTAAAATGCAACACTTGGTCGGGAGGGAAAAAAAATATTATTACAAAAATGAATTCGGAGAGGTAAAATAATACACAGTTACGTCAAATAAAACACGTACGTATTAGAGTTGAATAAAATAATTACTTAACTACTAGGATTCAAACGGATAAAATCATGAAGCATGTACTCACCGAAAATAAGGAGAATCAAACGCGCAAGTGCGCTACGCGAACGAATAGAAAAGGAACGTTGTTTGTTTGGTATATGATAAGAGTTATCGTATAACCTCAAAATATCACGTTTGTAATGCAGTTGGTTAAACTGTATTTAGAAAATTTACTTGTATACAATAATTTCGGATCACTTTTGTGGTCACGTTGATAAATAACCGCTCGGTACGAAATATTTTCCAACTTTATTGTAACTTTTCACGTAAATTACATAAATACTAGTGACTTATTTTGATGAGAACCAATACTAAAGTATCATTTGACGAGTACTGTTGAAGACATCAAATTTTTTTTACAAGAATTAATCAACATTCATGTACAGGTAAGTTATTTTAATAATGCTACAATACTTTGCATTTAAATAAAAATTAAATTAAATTAATTATTATTCATTATGCTGTACCTATTAATAACAAAATTGAAAATTAAAGAAGTATTGTCAGTCCAATTTAAAAAATATACAAACTTGTAGACTATAATATTATATATTAATTACCCACATTATTATTATTTAATAATGTATTTTATGTATTAATAACCTAAGGTCGTTTGTAAAGTACTGACTTACGAGTTTTATTTTATTTTATATTCATTTTCAATTTACCCATTGTTTTTAGATTCATACTAAAAACAAAAAATGTATTGGTTTTACGGTTGTATGTTTTTTTTAAATTCTTTTTCTTATATATATATAAATATATATATATATAATCAATTTTTTGGGTAGTAATAATGGAACAAAAATTGCATATAGCAACTCTATAAATAAAAAATTGCATCTAGTTGGTATTTTAGAGAGGTTATTTTTAGAATAATTTTATCTAGAATTATTTTTTATCAAATCTCAATATTTTTTTACGAAACATTTTTTTTTTTAATTTAAAATAAAAACAATAAAAATAAAATGAATATTCCTAATTACCTATATGTTTGTTTTAATCTAAGATATACAGGGCCGGCGAGAGGGTGGGGCAGTAGGGGCCAGAGCCCCGGGGCCCGGACCTCCGAGGGGGCCCGTTGTCAGAGGTGTATTTAGGCATAGCCGCACATGCCCTGTAGACCCGGGCCATTATCGTCCGTTTGCTCAAAATTAAACAACTATCTATAATAATATATACCTACTGTTTTGTACAAAATACGCAACACAGAACACACATAGACAAACGCGCATTCACTGCGGATTCGATCGGTATAATCGCGTAGTTGGTTTTTATATAGTGTGTGCTATTGATAATATGCTATTGATATATTATATAATATAGTCGTAAATTCCTAAATTTTGACATGAAAAAGGCCAGAAAGGGAACACTTTAACCGAACCTAATTATTCGTTAATGACTGTTCAATAGTTCATTATTTTCTTCAATTTTAATAAAAGATTTTACGTACCAAATATTGTTTTATTTTTATTTACAATTCATCCAACTTAAATATTAAGTATCGCTACTGTATTAAAATGCCATACAGCTATATAAATCTCAGTAAAATAAGTATAAACATTAAAACATATAAGTGACGGGGCCCGGAAATAATCAGCCCTGGGGCCCACCAAAGCTCTCGCCGGCCCTGAAGATATATATATATATATATATATATATATATATATATATATATATATACCTATTAAAAAATATATATACATTTTTTTTTAGCTTTTAAAGACGTAAGTTATTTAATGGCCTGATCAATGTTTATTGATTGAAAAATGTCATATGATGACAATATTACGAGAGAAATTAAGTAATATCTTGCATTGAAGTAGTTCAATTGTTGTTCAGTATTTTGAAAAATCTAAAATTGTTTAGAAGTTTTTCCACTACTAATTTATTTTATTTTCATTCGTTTTTGGCAACCAGAAAAAACCAATTTTAACCTCCATAGTCCATAGACCTATTTTTACTAATTATACACGTGTTATATATTACATATAATACAAAATGGTAGTCAATTTGAAAATTTGGTAGTTTGAAGGTGTAGGTAAGTGATAAAAAAATTAATTATGGAATTTTTAATTTTCTAATGTTGCTTTACTAATTTAGTAAAATATAAGACTAGGTTCTTTTTTGCTGTATCCGTAGGTCCCTAATTCTCGTGTGCTCGGGGGCCATGGCCACTTTGGACCCCCTTAATCTTGGCCTGCTGCCATTCAATATTTTGGAAATCATCTTTAAATGTATTTGAATTGTTAAATGTTCATATTTATTGAAAATTTGTAATTTTTTTGTTGCACAGCATTTTTTTACCAATCAATAACGAAAAAAAATGATAATTTGAGTATAGATTTTAAGAAAAAACATGTAATTAGTCTCAGTATAATACGTGGTTCTTTTACTCTGTATCACAACAAAATAGCATATTCATACATGTTACAAGAGGTACTTATACAATATAGACTGTAGGTACCTGCTACCTATACCTATAAAAAAATAGTACAATTTATTTTCACGTGATTATACATTAGGTACTTACACACGCAAGCATTATGTTTGGTTAGCTATACCACTTAGAATAAATATGTTTAAATATTATTCAAAAATTATGAAACTAAGTAAATAGGCACCAAATTATAATATTTATAATATTTTTATTGTATTATTAATCAAACAATAAACTAAAACGTATATCTATAATCTATATATTTTTTGGAGACAACAGGCTCATTGTACTTTATGCATATAAAATTTTAAATTATATACAATATATATATATTATATAATTATAGATGGAAATTCATTAAAATTATTATTTTTAGAATTTATTAAAGTTTTATACATTTAGATTACTTACAAATAAGTAATAAATATAAATGTATAAAAGATTCGATTAAAGTTCAAAATTAATTAACTGTAAAAGTAATAATACAGCTGATACCTACATTACGATATTATAGTTAATTATTAACATATTGCAGTGTTTTCCAACCTTTTTTATTTTACGTCTCCTTTGTATACTTTGAATAATTTCTCGCTCTCTTCCTTCAAATTAATTCAAATGTCAACGAAATAGGTAAGTTGACTTTTTTGTTTTTAATAGGTAAAAGTAAAATTTGAAAGTTAAAGACTTTTATGTTTTTATTTTAATGAGTGTTAAATATTGATTATTATTTCAGTATTTTGAAGTACCTATATAATAAAATTATTTATCTATGTAAATAAGTTGATAAAAATTTAAAATTATTAAAGAAATATGAAGTTTCAATCTTTAAATAAATAGGAAGGTATGTTATTAATAGGGAACGGTAGTATAAAATCAAAAATATTTAAATATATATTTGTTTATTACTTAATAAATATTTATTTATAAATGTATAATATTTAAATATTTAAATTGAAAAAAAGATAGAATCAATACATAATTAATAAAAAAATAAAAAAAATTAAAAATTTATTCTGAATCATCATAATCTTCATGTGGGAAACAGTTAGATGCAACGTAAAACTTGAAATTTTCAAATGTAAAGT
Organism: Therioaphis trifolii; assembly: GCA_027580255.1. NCBI lineage: Eukaryota > Metazoa > Arthropoda > Insecta > Hemiptera > Aphididae > Therioaphis > Therioaphis trifolii. Next base: position 128,938,582 of record CM050404.1, read on the forward strand.
GGTGCGGGTTCGGTCTTAACATTGCTTTGTAACAGCTGAATGACCTCTCCACATCAACGGACGTGACAGGTGTATATTTCATACAAATTATTTATTTTGGAGTGTATTCAATTTCTGAATAATTGTTATTTGGAGTTTTATTTAATAGTATATCGTATACTGAAATCACTACCTGCTACTTAGATGACTTGCTCTAAGATATCGAATCGTTTTCGTTAGATGTCAAATGTGTACAGTACAGAGACCTAATCGTATCGCATATCGTATCGTAAAATACTAAAATAAAAAAGGAAATTGTCTAAAATAATTAAAATATACACGAAATTTCTACAATATTACATAATTTATGTATTTATTTGTAAAAAAAATGTAATTATTCTAAAATATTTAAAAATATTTAATTATTCTAAAATATTTAAAAATATTTAAAATAAAATTAGCACCAGGTTGTTTGAAATTAAATGAAACGTTTACATATATCGAAAACTTTCCGATGCTATTACTACATAAAAATATTTATTTAAATTAAAATCCGTTCCCTAGTTATTAATAATAATACGCAATAATTTTGATAGTTATTAATTTGTCCTTTTTTTCATTTATGGAATAAAATTCAAAGGTTTTCTCCGTAATAACTACTTGCGCCTCTCCAACAATGTATTGACGTCTCCCAGGTTGGGAATCACTGATATATTGTATACATTATGTATGTTTACATAATATTGTAAATCAGATAAGTGATCATGTATTTCATAGTCTGAATACAATAATATACTATCATTTATTATTATATTATAAAAACACGGCAATAATTATTTTGTCTATAATAAATTATTATAATTTGTATTATTAAGTAAATAACAATTAGACTTTAGATTAGTGTATATTAATTTTAAAATTGTGTACAAATATAAATATGATACAATATAAAATGATACAATGAAGAACATAAGTACTATATAATGACAATATTTTTAGCTCTGAAATAACAATTACTATACAAATAAATAAAAATTCAAATTCATAAGCCAATAATTTGTTTTTATTTATTTAGATAGTATAGTTTATTTAAATCGATAACAAATGTTTGCTTATAGTTAGTTTGTTCATCACGATAGGTACATTTAAATTCTATTATAATTATAGTGACTTTCTATTATATGTAGTTAAGTACTTAATATAGATTCTGATTGAAGTGAATGATCTTTTTTGTACTTCATCCTATTGACCTAAACTTTAAATAGTCGCAATCGATTAAGTCCACATTGATTACGTTTTATGCATATAAACGTATTTGTTTTTTTTTTTAAATATTATTTCTTACTGATAAGTATGTCATATAATATTCACAATATCCGTATACTCATATATGTAATATAATATTTATCTCAAATATACACGTTTCTATAGAAAAGCTATTTATATAGATTTTAGAAAATCGTTGATTAAAAAGTGATACACGAATATATTATAGTTAATATATTTTTTGTTTATACATTATTAATAAATTTTTTAATTTTCAGCATTAAAATATGTAGGTAATAATTAGTATGTTATACAGGTACCAACATAGTTTTTGGTTTTAAGCTATCGAAATAAGTAAATTAAACGTATCAAAAGTATTAATAGGTAGTTGTTTTAATTGGGTACATATACTGGTTGAAATTTAATGAAATATAGGTAGTTATATAAATTCAAATTTTAATCAATTTCTTTGTTCTCAATTTTTTTTCAATAATGATCGCCATAATTATAAGATATGTTAAGATTAATATAGCATAGTGTTGTACAGAGATTTACACAGTGAAAAACTTATTAAACTTTGTATTATGCATACATTTGCATTGTTTTTGTGTACACTTTTAAAATACTAGTGGAATTGTTTTATGAAAAAAAAAAAAAATACTTTCTATTTTTTATCCGTAATTTAGTGTATTTACGTAGGATCATAGCGTTTAGCCACTATTTATAATATCATGTTATGAAAGGTAACACTTTTTTTTTTTTAATTTTGATACCATTTTTGTATCAATGGACCAATAGTTTAAGCGATATAAGCATTTTAAGTTTACACTGTTTAGAGTAGGTAGGTATCTCTTAAAGTTATGCTATCATTCATTGGGATTTTGAAACAATATCCGATGAAATTAGGTTTTGTATAGAAATAGATGACTTGGATATTTAAAAAAAATTATAATCTAACAGGAATGAAGAAACAAAAAGCAAATTTTTGTTTAGCCTGTATAATTTAAAACTGTTTTTTTGTATTGGTAATTTGCAATAGTATCCAATAAGTATTAAATTCGTATATTGAAACAGATTTTTAGAAATGGCTTTAACTAATTATGTATTTGATGTCGTAGAACACAAAAATACAGTTCTTCGTTAAATTAATTTTTATATAATTAACGCGAAAATTGTAATATATGCAAATTAAAAATACACAAATTTTGTTGCAACAAATCACTGTTTTAATTTAATCAATTCAGAACACTATCTAATCATACTTGTTAACATTGAAGCTTTATAAAAACACTATTTCATTAACATTGTTTATTTTTATAAAATAGTCTAATTTACTGACAAGAGCTTTGATTTCATTTCAATGAATTTTGATTTCGAATAGGGCCTCATTAACTTGAATATATTTTATGACAAAAATAGACAATCAACTCATACATTGTAATAATTTTCAGTAAAATGACTATTGAAAGTGAATTGATTGACGAGAGCCCACCCAGGAATAAACCCTTAGTTGCAAAATATTTAAGGTATTTGTATTATAAACTTTTATTTTTTTATTTTTTAACATATATTAATTTGAATAATTAATGTTCATAGGAGTTTTGCCTATCCGGTGTTATCAAAATTATCTCCATTCAATATATCCAAAACTGGAAGCTATTTAGCTGCTAATAAGAATTATATTATACAAAAATATGGAGCGGTGAGTGTTATTTTATCAATTATTATATCCATAAACTCAAATTATCAATAGTCGTAATTAGTAATGATACGAGAATCGAACTTAAAATAGCAAATAATCGAACAGAACCAAATTCTCAATAATTTAGTTCGAAAATCGAACCCGAGAAATATCATTATTTGTTAGAGGGATAAAAATGTAACTAATGTTTTCCAGAGCTGGATGAGTAGTGATAGCTAGAAGACAAAGACGCTACCACAATGGGGAGAAAAATTAGTATTTTTACATGATAACATTATATATTTAATAATTTATAGTTATACATAGTTTTATTTAATATATACTTTTATAATAACATAAAAATGTACTTGGAAACGTATACCATCAAATCACTGAATGTAGATATTTAATAATGCAATAAGTATTTTACATTTATTTTTAAATCTTTAACTTTTTTAAAGTTCGGTTCGAGTTTGATTAAATGTTTAAAGAGTATAGTTCGGTAGGTATAGTGTCGAAATAAAAATGTGTGGGTTCGGTTTTGTTTGGGTCCGATAATTTTAGGAAAAGTTCGGTTCGAGTTCGGTTTGACCTTACAAATCTGGGTTCGTAACATCACTAGTCACAATTTTTTTTTTTTAATATGCACGTGCTCTTTGTTAAAACGTATTATTAAAATATATAATTGATGATAAAATTGTTGACCTTTGAAAAAATAATTATCACTTATCATGCACTTATGAACAATTGTACCGATTAACTTTAAGTTATGTTTATAATTTTTTCCTTTATAATGCGAACGAATGTAGTTTTCTTATTTATAGCTAATGACTTGAGTACTATGTGTATATTTATACTTTATATCAAGTATTTATTCAGAAGTTAGGACAAATTAATTTTTGTATTTAATATTAAGGGATTTTGTCTCGTATGATGGTTTTGCGTCGTTATAGCTCATAAGGATTACAAATTTAATTAAAAAAAATATGTTATACTTAGTTGAAAACTGAACTGTATATCTCCAAACTTACATTTTCTGAAAATATTTTTTAGCTCGGAAAACGAATAAAAGAAACAACTGTTTTATGTTTTAGAATTACAGATATTAAAAGATAATTAATTCCTGCACTATTTTACATTTTCATCTTAAAGTGTTTAGTCGTATTCAAATATAATAGTGCTTTTATAACATTAACAAATAGGTAAAGTTTTGGAATGTACAGTCAAAATAACAATTGGTTTATCTAATCTAATCTAACTAACACTTTATTCAGAATATCTAAGTTAATGGAAATTAATATGAAATTCGTGATTTTAGGGTTAGTTAGCTAACATTTAGCTTCCTACCTTACTTTAATGTTAATAAAATCGAATAATACCTACCTAGATCCAAAATATATTTTCTGTGGTAAACTAGAACTATTCCGGTTTAAAATAATAAGTCAGCACGTTTATGTAGATAAACATAAATTTATAATATTTGATTTACCTTTTATACAAACGTGCATATAAATTTTATTAAAAAACTGGATATAATTCCAATACTAAAGAATTGGTAAACATGTGTAATAAATTTCTATTTGAAGACATCGATAAATTCAGAAATAAAAATATATATTTATTAGTTTTAAGTAATTTATGACACTAGATAAATTAATTCTTGACAATCTTAAAATTTAATAATGATAAAAAATACAATTTTAAATAATATAATTATAATAATATTTATTATTAAGTATGATAATAATTATACTAGAAAATTAATTTAGATTTATGAATTTAATTTTTTTTCTTATGAATTCAAAATAAAATTAATTTATTTTATTTTGAAATAAAAATATAATTTGATATATTTAGTTACAATTGTGTGTGTCAAAATAAAAATAATTTTGAAGTAGGTACCTATTTAATACTTGCTACATTAACTTGAAACATATTTTGAAAATATTTTATTAAATAATTGAAAATTTCATTAAATGCTAGTTAACTATTGAGAAATGAATAAAATAGATTATCAACTATTTTACAACAGATTATGCAAAATTTAAAGTAATGTTGGGTATACATTAAAATAATGATGGTCGTGAAATCTCATAATTGTTATTTCAGAACAACTAAACTTTTTCAAACTTAACTTTTTAGACTATAAATTTGAAATTAAGTATAATTAACTTTTAATAAATATTCATTGATAATAATTACAATTATTATGAAAGAAAAAATTATATTTTACCTTCAATGTAATCATAATGTTTTTTATTTTAATTTTAACCGTCGATAAGTTTGTAATAATTGAACTGAATTTTAACATACTGCCAGTTGTGAATAATTAATTAATTGTTTATATAAGGTTAACAATTTTTATAGTTAAAATTTTTAACTGTGTATTTTAACAAAATATGAAATTCAATATTTTATTTAAATATATGTTAATATAAATTATATAACCTTGCATTCCTTTCTCATATACCATAATTCTGAAGCTATTATTAAACTTTTTACCATTTTTTTAAGTTATTGGTCAAATAATGGAGAGAGGGCACGTAGTGTGTTTCAGTATTTCAGTTTTTTGTTGTAGCTCCTTCACAAAAATCAAAAACTTAAAAATATTAAAAAAACGAATAAAATTTTTTTTTTGAAGTTCCAGTCATAGCTTAAAGAAATCAACTTTTTAAAAAAATTCTCTTAAATTTAAATAATTCTTGTATTTTTGATATATGGTGATAACTTCTAACTATATTATTTATGGAATTATAATTATATTAATAAAATCGATTTTATGAAAATCCTATGAATCGTTTTTACGAACTTTTTCGGCAGTTTTCTTTACGCCTAGAAGTAATGTTATATAAAGTCTAAAGAATAGAGAAAAATAACCCCTAAAAGTTACATTTATATCTAACTCCTGATCCATAGAGTTTCCTTCCGTAACTTATGCACTAAATTAATTGCTCGAAATAGTGTCTCAATAATGAAAAAATAAAAATATAAAAAGTAATTTGAAAAAACAAATAGATCCTTTGTATGGTTGAATGGTTCAGAATTGAAAACGATGTTATACCAATAATTGTACTTACTAAAGCTAAAATTGTGTTAAGAGAAACATGTATACAATATGTAGGAAAAATATTTGCGTATTTAATTAAGTGACATATTTTTAATTTATCACAATTTTTATAATATGAGTATAAATATTAACATTATAAGGTAATTGCATAATGTATCATGGTATTTTTTCACCTTAAATTTATTAGGTGTATTTATTATTTAAATGGAAACACCTAATACCCATACTTATAACATAAAAGTAGTGTTCATATTTAACTGTGCATTGCAATTCATCATAGTGAATCAACTTGAGATTCTCATAATTACTACGTGTAGATAATTTAATATTTTTTTAGTTCCTATAATACGATTACTTTTGTTTGAAGTCACATGTATAGAAATGTGCGATCATGGAAACATGTTTGAACACGTGATTTTAATTAAACTTTACACCTATATTAATTGAAACGCGAAAGTAATAAATGATAAGAAATGAAAATAAAAATAGTTATCACAAATATTTATAGTTGTTATTAAAAAAAAGACATTTTTAACCTTAATCTGAATATTTAATTCTTAGTTAGTATAAGAATATAATTAGTAAATATTAATTATTTACTATCATTGAAATAATATCTATGTGAAAACAATCAAGGTATTTTTATGTTTTATCTACGTATTAAAATTTTGCGTTTCCTTTTGTATTTATATTCACTAAATAATTAATATAAACATTGATTACAGTTAAAAAATAATTGCTTGTTTGAAATTATTGTTTTTATAGTTTTGATGATACTATATAATATAATATGTATAATATAGTACAGAATAATTGCATATGCTAGTAAGTAGTCTTCGATCAATAGATCATAATATAATATTCGTTAATGTTAATTTCAGAATTAGGTATTTTTGATACTTATAAAAATTTAAAAAATGCATTAAAATTATATTTTATGAAACAAATGAAACAGTAAAAATTAAATTCAAAGTGGTCTATTTCAGAATTTTAAAAACATCAACTTATTATACTAAATAAAAGAAACTAATTTAATAAGCTATTTTTTTTTTGTGAAAAAATACTAACTGTAGCAATGTTTATTCACCAGGATTAGATAGGTATTACATAAAAGTACAGAAAATATAAATATCAAGTAAAATAGTTTTTTAACTGTTATTCATAGTCTGTAATTTTAAGGAGGTACCAAAACTACTGTGTTTTTACATTTATCAAAAATATAGGTACACTAAGTAGAGTAATTATTATATTATAATGTATTAAATCGATCAATAAACAAATAGGTATGCATAATTATACTGTTATACCTAAATATTTCGATATATTTCTGTATATAATGAATAATTATTTTTGAGGGTTTAGCCCATGTACCTGTAAAATAATAAATAATAAATATATAAATTATTTCGATACTATTATAAAAGTTTATTTTTGAGTTCCGAAGACTCTAGGTACAAAAAAAAAAAAAAAATAATAATAAAACCCCTGTACCTACTATAGTTTCCGGACGATAAAAATTATATATGAAGAAAGGTTTTAATATCCTTAGGTATCTTATAGTACTTAATGATTACTAATTGTAACTAAATAAGCACAATCAAGCCCTAAAGATACTGGGTTTTGTCTTTCGCATCACGCAAGAGTTTCGTATGTCCTCACCCCTTAAAGCTTTATATTGTGCCCTCGTCCGTCCCATCTTCGAATACGGGTGCGTCCTTTGGGATCCATCTACTTCTAGCGCTAGTGCAATGATTGAGCGTGTGCAACGTAAATTTCTTCGCTATTCCGCATTTAAGTTAGGTATCACTCATCCCCCTCATGACTATACCCCTGTACTTCATTCCCTTAATCTTTCTACTCTCGCTGACCGTAGGCATTCGCTTAATCTCTCCTTCCTCTCTGATGTTCTTTCTGATAATATTGATTCTCCTGAATTGCTGTCCCTTATAAATTTTAAAGTTCCTGCACGTAGCACACGTTCCCAGTTTCCTTTTCATATTCCATTCTCTTCCACCAATTATCACTTGAATTATCCATTAGTCCGTCTAATGATAATTGCCAATACTGACACCTCTTTCATTATGCCATAAGCCAAGTTTCTGTTAAAGCCATTTAATTAGTATTTAAGTACTTAATTAAAGATTTTGTTGTAAATATTCTACTAACTGATGTACCTCTTTTAACTTGGGTTCGTCCCGTTTTAAATAAATAAACAATAAACAATTTTAAGAGGAAATGATTTCTTTTTATCTTACATGATGTATTGTACAATTTATTTAAATATAATACAATACATATGAACAAATGAGGAAAAGCCCAGTTTAGAATTTCATCTAGTTTGCATTTTGGAGAGATCATTTTTCACTATTCTCAATAGTTTTTACATACGTGGAGAAAAAATACCAAAAACACCGAGTAAAAACGGTAAAATTTTCATAACAACACTTTCAATAAATCTATTTTAGTTATTTAGTCATTACTTTAAAATTTATGTTGCAAGAAATATTTTTGATATTTGATCAGAAAGATTTACAAATTTTATATAACTATACTTATATATTTATCAAACGATATTGAACATTTTCAAAAATCGCGACATAGAATTTTTTAGTGTGTTAAAGTAAATTATTGTACATTTTTTTTTTTTTATTAGAAATAAACAATCTATACAATTTATGTACAATAAGCTTATATGCTAAGAGAAAAACAGGACGTGAAAATTTGATTAAGAAGCCGCCCACTGGCAACACTTAGCATGAATTATTTATATGTATATATTGATTTTAATAATTTTTATTTTTTACTTTTCAATTTAACTTAATAAACTATTTTACATCAATTTTCAACTTTGAATTTATTAAGAAAATTGTTGGACCATCCAATCATTATGAATATTTGGATATAGATAGGACAATATGTTTTGAATCTTGAAGCAAAAAATTTCTTTTTTTTAAAACAAGGGAACTTTAAACAAATTTGAGAGCAAAAATGTATTTAAATGGTATAGACTATAGTTGTATACTAAAGTTTCGCTCAAAACCGTTTAGCTTAAGAAATGATCTATCGCGTCTTTAAAATGTAATGTACCCATCCCTATTATCTTGTCCGAGGAGCAAAGAATACCCATCAGCTTTTAGATTCTGAGTGAAGCGAAGGATCTTATGGTTTTACAATGATGTTTATTTTTTTTTTATTTATTTTTTTTTTTTTTATTTTTTTTTTCTGTAAACACTTTTTCGTATAGAAATCCTTGTCCAAAAGTTTCGTCCAGCAACTCTTTAGATTCGAAATTGAACTGAGATGGTACTTTAGAGAGGTCATTTTTCCAAAATATCCATAGTTTTTCCAGTAATCAAGAATAACGATCGAAAAACTGAGTAAAAACGGTAAAATCGGTTAGATTTTAGGTATTTAGTCATAAATCGAAAAGTATTGAAGCTAGAAACTTGAAAATTTTATCCAATATCAAATACATACATTTTTATATTGGACAACATTTTCAGAACAATTATAGCACTTTTGACTTAAATATAGAACTTTTAATTTACCAAATTCTCTTTCTAATCGCTTAAAATGTATTCTAATCTTTTAGATAAATTCGTACGATTATAAGAATAATGTAAATTATTAAAAACATGATGAAATACATAAAATCTTTGATCAATTAAATCCACTCTAATTTGATACGATAAGATTTTAGATTCTGAGTGAAGCGAAGGATCTTATGGTTTTACAATGATGTTTAATTTTTTTTTTTTTTTTTCTGTAAACACTTTTTCGTGTAGAAATCCTTGTCCAAAAGTTTTACCCAGGTATTTAGTCATAAACCGAAAAGTATTGAAGCTAGAAACTTGAAAATTTTATCCAATATCAAATACATACTTTTTTATATTGGACAACATTTTCAGAACAATTATAGCACTTTTAATTTACCAAATTGTTTGAAAGTTTTTATGTAATATAATTTTAAATATTTGACAAAAAGTTCTGAAAATATAATATGACCTTACTCATATACCTACCTAATTATCCTAACAAAAATTCAAAAATCGTGAGTCAGGATTTTTTTTTTATACACACTTTAATAAATTATTATAACTCACCAAAAATTATACAAATAACCGTAAAATACGTAAACAGTATTTAAATAATAATACATTATATTACACTGAAGCTTTGCTCAGAATCGTTTTATACTAAAGAAATGAGTCATCATTTCTTTAAAACTTAATACTTTCATCACCAATATCTTGTCCGAGGACCGAAGGGACGAAGGACGAACTTGTACCACCATCATCTCACTTACCAGCTTTTTACATATGAATACCCAATAAAACAGTAGTTTTAAAATTTTTTATATATTTCATTTTGAATAAGTGTATTCAATAATAAATTATATAATAATATATTATTATTGGTTAATCAAATTTAGCTTATATTAGGTTATTAATGAAATAATAAAGAATGTTTTAGTTTTAAAATAATGTGTTTTTTAAATTATTTTTAAATTTTTAATTTTTTAGGTTAATAGTATCTAATACAAAATTTAATTTACTCTATTGTATTTTATTCATTAGTCATTATCAGTTGTTTATATTTAAATGAAAATAAAAACAATTTATTTTATGTTTTAGATTCTGAGTGAAACAAATAACTTATTGTTTTTTTACACATGTAGATAATCACCGTTTAGTGTAGTCATAACAGTTCTTAACTTTCATCCAGTATCTCTATAGATCAGAAATTTTATCTAGTCAAAACTTTAAAAGATCAGTTTACTCTGTACTCGATAGTTCTTCCAAGTATAAGAAAAATCAACATAAAAATTGAATAAAACGATGAACTTTGCTGTACAGGAGATTTTCATGAAATCTATTTTTATATTTAGTCATAAAAAAATAATGGTGCTAGACACTTGAAATTTTCTCCAAATATCAAGATGATCTAAGTACAGGTTTAGACAAATTTTCGGGCTATATATAGAACTTTTAAATCATCGGTAATATCATGTTTTTTGAAAGTTTTTATTTAATCAAATTTTAAACGTATGATATAAAAACCTGAATATTTAATAACACTCTATTCATATTCTTAACTAACAGTAATGAAAAATTAAAAAAATTGTTCATCGTTAATTATACATAAATTAAAGATATTTTTCAAGAAAAACATTATACGATAATTATTAATTCGGTAAAAATCTTCTTTGACTAATAGATTCTTCACATATATACCTATCTGGGTTCAAATATCATAAAGATAAACTCAATTAATTATTTTTACATTTGTTTAAAGTTAAAGTTACGGCTAAAATAACTCTTTTTACATAAAATGTAAATATGTAATTTCACATAAAATTTTTGCTTTATTTTTATTTTTGTATTATACAATTTGTAATTTTAGATTCTGAACGGAGTGAAGAATGTATTGATTTTACAATGATGTGTTTTTTTTTTTTTTTTTTTTTTTTTTTTTTTTTGTGTCTGTCGACACGATTTGGGGCAGTAAAAATGCTTCGATTGCCTTATATAGCAACTTTTCTGAAAGGAAAGTGAATCTAGTTGGTACTTTGGGGGGTCAAAAGTTAAAAATTTTCAATATTTTTTTAACGCGCCGGGAAAAACCCTTAAAAAATGAGGGAAAAACGGTATATTTTACGCAAAACCAGTTTTCGACAAAATCAAATTTTTTATTTTGCTATAACTCAATAACTAATCGATGTAAATACTTGAAATTTTCACCAAATGTTTAGATTAGCGTTCTCTATACACCGTTAAATTTTCAAAGTGCTCAAAGTTCCAATTTATACGAAATATGTAAAAATTGCGAAAATTTGCAAATAATTTTGTTGTTGAAAAATCGTAAAATTTTTTTCTTTTATAACTAAGTTTTGAAAATTTGGTACAAGGTTTTTCATTAGTTTTTCTTCAATTATCTGCAAAAAAAACTCTACCGGATTCAGACAAAAAAATTTTATGAGTGTTTGAAATTTAAATTTTTACAAAAACACGTTAAACAACGGTTTAGCCTCAAACGATTTTTGCTATTTGTTTTTTTTTCAAAAAGTATAAGTTGTAGAAACTTGAAAATTTTATCAGTTGTTTATATTGGCATTTTCTTTATATAATTTTATTTTCAAAAGATTTCACTCATTTTTAATCAATTTATAGGCATTTGAAATATTCGATTTTTTTTATTTTTTTTTTTATAAATGTTGATAAAAAAAATGTAGCTCGGACGAAATACTTGAAAATTTAATAGAAGGGTCCACATAAGTTGTTCTAACTCCCATTCAAAAATTATAAAAATACATAGGCACAATTTTTTTTTATAAGCAGTTGAAGTTCAAAAATCGACAAAATTTGTCGAAATCACAAATTATGTCGTAGTTGAAAATGTATAAAAAATGTTCTACTCAAAGTTAAGAAATGAAAATGTATTACAAGGTTGTTCATAAGTTTTGCTTGCAAAAAGGATAAAAAATCTCACGATCGGTTCAATGAAAAAATTTTAACGGGCGTCTGAAACTGTAATTTTTACAAAAATTCAAGCGATTTACTATAAACATATTATTCACTGACAATTCATCTTCGTTCAGAATCGTTTTTTTTTTTATAATATAAAATAATGTCCTAATCTATCCTATAATGCCTAATCTATCAATACATCTCGTGTATCCCACCCAACTCCTGTATCTCTACTCATCACCATAATCTTGTCCGAGGAGCGGAGCGACGATGGACGAACTTCCACCACCATTGTCTTACCGGCTTTTTTGTTCATTAAAACTGATATTTTCATACAACTTTTTTTTTTTTTAAGCACCCTTAGCATTATTTATATTTTTATAGTAATCGGATGTGTTAATTTTTTTTATAAGTTAGAAATGTCTAAATTCGCTGAAATAGAGCATTTTTACGAGTATTATTAAGTTGACATGGATTTTTCTTGTTATTATTTCTGTACTTTTTAACTTGAAATTTAAAAATTGTATCGATTGTTTAATATAAGGTTTGTAATTTTTTCGAAAACTTAACTAGTTGATACTAAAATAAATTATTACTTGAGTTTTGCTCAGAATCGTTTTTTGAAAACAATGATTTATCATCGATCTAAATTTAAATAAAAACATACTTCACATATTGTTCACTAATCATTAAAAGAGCTCATCTAAAGTTCTTTAAAGCCCACTATTATCTTGTCCAAGGCGCAAAAATACCCATAGTGTGATGTTTATGTCCGGATTAAAAAAAAAAAATTTAATATGTAATTGTATTCTTGCTAGTATTCAAAGTTGTATGCTAATTATAATAAATTATTTTTAGGATGCTGAAAACGATATTAAATCAGTTATTGAAAAACTTGATGCTTTGAAGACAGAAATATTAAATAATATACCATTTAGAAAATTGATTTCCAATAACGTAGATGTCAAAATTTGGAATAAAGTACTTGAAGATTATTCGGATGCAGATGGGAATCGGCCTACTTGGGCGTCTACTGTTTGGTTGTATTCTGAATGTTATATACATCGCCGAATATTTGAAGCGTTTGAAACTAGGTTAGTGATTTTATTGAAGAATAATTTACAATGTATCATTGTTTTATTAATAATATGTATTAATGTATTTGATATATTTTAGTACACACTTAAAAAATTATGATCCGTTTCATGATCAAAAAATGAATGCTCTGTCTTCATGTGAAGATGCTATGGAAATATTGGGAAAATTCTTAATTAAATATTTTAATAATAAGGATATTGAGTTAAAAGATCTCCGTGAAGATTTACCAAAAATGATTAAATGTGCTTTGTGGGGTAACCGTTGTGATTTATCACAAACCGGTGGTGATGCTATTGCACAAACTGAAAGCCCGTTGAAATTGGTAGATTCGCTACAAGACCTTATGCTTGTTGATGAATCTTATAAAATTGTTGACTTTTTATGTGCTTCACTCGATGATACTAATAATAATAAAATTTTGGGTAATTATTTAACTCATTTTGTACTTATGACGAATTCAATGTATTTAGTTATTTACTTGTCTATCTATTATTAATTTTTATAAGTTTTAATAATTTTAAAAACAATTAAAAATATATTTAATGCATTTTATTTTCAGACATAGTGTTGGATAATGCTGGCTATGAACTGTTCACAGACTTATGTTTAGCTGATTATTTAGTGACTTATAAATTTGTGAATACTGTACGATTTCATGGAAAAGCTATACCATGGTTTATATCTGATGTAATTTATCAGGATTTTACATGTACTATAGATCGTATAGCTCACAAGTCTGAAAGTGAAACATTAAAAGAATTAGGAAAACGATGGGAAGGTTATGTAAAATCAGGTTCGTAATGTAATAAAAACTATTAATTTGGTAAATTTATTCTAATATGGTATATAACTTGTATTATTATCACAGGCCAGTGGACATTTGAAACTGAACAATTTTGGACATTACCATTTCATTTTGGTCAAATTAAGTCTTTAGATCGTGAATTGTACAACAAACTCGCACATTCATTTTTAATCATATTCAAAGGAGATCTCAACTACAGAAAATTAGTAGGCGATGTATTTTGGGATCCTACAGTACCTTTTACTCAAGCAGTTGGAGACTTTAAACCTTCTAAATTACTTGCATTAAGAACATTAAAATCAGATATTACTTGTGGTTTACCTGATGGGCTAGCAGAACGTATATCAACAACTGATCCAGACTGGTTAAAAATTGGAAAATATGCCGTTATTCATGTAGATGGTCTTTAAAATATGAAATATCCATTAGAAATGTATAACTGTCAAAGTTTCAAACATTTAATACCTAACCAAATTTTAATTTGATTAAGTACCTAATTTTGTGACGTATTTCAAATTATTATTATACTTACCTAGTTTAATGTATTTAATATGTGTTACCTAACGTCTTATTTATCAATATTTTAATATAAATAGATACAAGGCATTTGTTTATATATTATTTACGATATGGCGAAGTTTGTTTTTAAGTATATTAAATCTGATCGTTTTATTTTAATTTATTATAAAATGATTGTAACATGTATCATGAAGGTATTAATGTGAAAGAAATAAAAACTAATCATTATATTATTATGACATTAGTTATAAATTTGAAAAGAAGCATTATTATATTTAGAGGTTTAATTATGGGGAGGATGAAAGAGAAAGATACTCAAAATCTTTTTACTTGTGAAATTTTCATTACTTTAATAATAAAGGTAATTAATGAATCAAACATAAAATCTTCAGAAAACAAGATCATATACGGCAAGGAATATGATTGTAGTCTATTTTACTCCCTATTTTCTTAATTCTAAAAGATAGCGAAGTTTACTACCTATTTTTTTTTTATTTGAATGAGTATGACGATAGTAATGCCAGTGGTGATATTTATGAAATATGAATACAGTGGGCCAAAACAAGTCTTCCTAAAACAGAAATAAATACTTTAACAGAATTCATTATTGATATGTGTCCGAAGATTTATTCACTATTATAAATATTGTGTTCGTAACCTGTATTAATGCAATTCCAGAATTTATGATTTCAAATCTTAAAAGAATAACTTAAAACGTTCTTCGGAACACGACAGCTGAAGTAAATTGCCCTATTATAATTATTATTGCTTTATGATTTGTATTAATAAAATTAATAATTTTAAACGTTTTGAGAATTAATTGAATGGATTAACTCTACTGATAACAATATTCTGTATGATTCTTTATGGGACTTGTAGATTTGTGTCTAAGTATGGATTAAAATGTAAAGATTATATTTCTAATATATGCCTCATAAAGTGTTCAAAAATTCAAATCCATATGTCAAAGGAAAATGTATCAAGCTACCCATCAATCACCGCATGTATTTCAAATTTATCGCATTAAAATCATGTAAAACGGGTTTTAATATTTTTTTTTGTGTTGGAGTATATAGTGGCGTTTGTATACCAGTTTTGAAGGGTGAGGTGAATATCAAACCAATTCATAGTTTTTACCATCTATTATCTTTGTAGGGAAATTATTACACTTATCAGTATGGAAAATTTGAAAATGTTTTAATTGAAAAATTGTCATTTATCTCTTAGTAGACAATTCCTGAGCATAATCTAAATCAAATCTTCCATTGTTTTAATAGTTCTATCAAAAGTCTTTTATTTAAAAAATACTAATGAAATTGTAAAAACAAATTTTTAAATTTCAATATTTGTTAAAAATGAACAATAATCTAAGTGTGTGCATGAAAACAATTTTATTTTAAAATAAAATAAAATTATTGAATGGAATTACATCAAAAGTAGATGTTTACAAAACATGAGTTATAATATTAGCTTAAACCATAAGATATTATAACAGTCGTATTTATTAAATAGGTATTTAAGTAAATTTCATAAATGTGTAAAAAATTCTTAATGTAGAATAAAAGTCACCTGTATTTCAATCTTTTATTTTTTAAAACATATCGATTAAATTGCTAATGTCAATATTTTATAAATCGAAGGTACCTACTAATAGAAAGTAACGAAAACTCCAAGGAGTCGGCCATCCCCCCCTTGATATGCATCACTGGGCTAAAGGAGAATTATTACCTTGGTATTTCTCAGAATTATATTATATAGTCACCCTAATTAGTTTTTTAAGTTGTATCGTCTCCAAGTAAAGGCGTGATTTCTACTTTTATTCTTACATAACACAACAAATAAAACATTGTTTTCGAGTATAGTTATTAATTATTACACAAAAACCAATTCGAAATAACACACACATGTGTATATTATTCTTATACTGGAGACATCTTTCAACAGTTGAGTTAAGGCTAAATCATATACATAAATTTATATCACGATGCATTTCAAACTAAATACAAATTTTATAATTTTAGTTTACCCTATACTTTTAGGTGTTATATAAATTAATTTATCAAATTGTATACAAGAAAAGGTCAAACTCTGAGTTTAACCCTCACTTAAATTGGATTATAATTGCTCCTATAGGAGGTATACTTTCTCAAACTTTCCGATTCGGCAGAGTACTTAAAACAACAGTATCGGTTGAAAGTTGAAATGCTTTGGTTTTGTCAACGCCTACGATATGGTCAAGAAGTCGCAAGGCACTGTATGGTTCCATGCAGAACTATTGGAAAAAAATATGAACTTTAATTACCTATAATAGAAAGGTTAGAATAATTTGTTTTTATAATATTTAGTTGGTATCGATTGGACCACAATATACTTCTCTTTGGCACGATATATCATGCATACTATGTGCATGATTTAGTATATAAAATGCATTAGGTACCAATTTAATTTTCTTATTTACACCATTATGTCGTTACAAAATAGTACGGTATAGTGTTATGAAGATTCTCATATAGTATTCAAGTATGTACTCTATTTTAGATTCTAAGTGAAGCGACGGATCTTATGGTTTTAGTGTTTTACAATGATGCTATTTTATTTTTATTTTATCTCTAGACACTTTTTTCTTACCTTAACTTTGTCTAAAAGTTTCATCCAGCAACTTTATAGATTAAAACTTTTATGTAGATGGTACTTTGAGGATTTATTAAGCTTTCACCTAAATAGTGATCTTAGACGAGAGGAAAAAATGACGAAATTTTCCGTGAAGATTTTTTCATTAAATCGACTTCAGTAGTTTCGACGTAACTCCAAAATTAATGTTACTAGAAACTTGAATATTTCTTCATATAATATTGGCTTGTTACTAAATATTTAAAATTTTTTTAAAAAAATTTAACAATTTTTGAGCTACAAATAAAACTGAAAATACGTTGTTTTTAAAGTTTATCCCTAATAAAGTTTTAAATATTTGACAAAAACTTTTGAAAATTTAATATGACCATACTTATATAATTCCCCAAAAATACTAAAAAAATGTTGAAAATTGATAAACAGATTTTTTTTTTTATAATCGTTTAAATTATTCAGTATACGATTTTTACACATACTGTTTTTATGTTAATTTTCAACGATTACGAAAGTTAAAAAGAATATTGATCCATCCAATCATACTGAAACTTTGAATACAGATAGAACAGGATGTTTTGAATCTTTTGGTTTCAAAAATATCTCCTTTGTGGCATGATAAAATTTTAAACAACTTAAAAAAAACACCAAACAGCAATTGAACCAAAATTGTAAAATTACTAATATATACGGTATATTTTTATACTAAAGCTTTGCTCAGAATCATTTTACTAAAGAAATGATCTATCATTTCTTTAAAATTCAATACACTCATCCCCATTAACTGGCCTAAGAAGCGGAGAATACCCCATGGAGCCAAGTACATCCTTTTTTTAATTTATTTTGCTGATATTTTAATATGCAAGTTAAATAATGTATATAATTTCATACTCATATTTTATAGTATACTCGCATTTTGCGCGAAAATAAACAAGCAAGAGTGGATAAAATTTCATTTTTAATATTTTTATTAGGAAATTTGAACGTCAAATTAAAAAAAAAAAAAATTGCATAGTAAAACATGGGTTACAGAGAAAAAGTAGTGCCAC
The DNA here is from genome assembly GCA_027580255.1 of Therioaphis trifolii. Taxonomy (NCBI): domain Eukaryota; kingdom Metazoa; phylum Arthropoda; class Insecta; order Hemiptera; family Aphididae; genus Therioaphis; species Therioaphis trifolii. Next base: position 128,957,138 of record CM050404.1, read on the forward strand.
TACCTTACTGGATTTCTGTAATTTAAGGTGTTTTATTTGAATAAAAAAATGTTATAAATTATTGACTTTGGCTCACTCTAGTTATTGTATTACAGCCTTGTTCATTAAAATAATTTTTACTTCTGGCTTATATTTTGTTGTTATTAAAATATACAGTGAAAAAAATAAACAAATTATTATGGAATATAATTAGACTAATTTTTATCACACTCTACTTCTTCATCAAATCAGAATAATTTTTGAAAAATTTGAATAAAACCACGTAAAAAAGATGGATTTGAATATTGACGGTAAATCTTCGTGAAAAAAAAACTAATAAATCACTTTAAGTGAAAATTTTTTTTCATATATGATCATATACACTATTTTTAAATGTTTTTTATACTTTACATAGCTTTATTCAATTATTTGTTTAAAATATTAGATTAATATATTTATGGAAATAATTTGATATTTTTTGATTAAAATGACAATTTAACACTTAAAAAAAACTTTATTCCATTAGTAAACATTGTGAAAGAAGAAGTAGGTGTAATATTTGGACGACACGGTAAAAACAAATTTAAAGTATTAGTGAAAAATAAACAAAATTATTTACAGTATGTATAATTTATATGATACTTCAAGATATTTTTTCTTTTGATGAACTAAAACAGAAATAAATTCAATATTATTTTAGCACAGACACATTAAAAGAAGACATAGAAATTTTAACTGATAAATCAACATTTGATGAATTATTAATTAATGAGAACGCGTTTTTCGTCAATACTGAATCTTTCAATTCGGACAACCTATACGGAACAATGATTTTCACAGAATTTGGTTTAATGTATTCAAGAAGCAATTTAGCAACTGTAAAAGCGATTCGTGGTGTGCATAAAGACGTGTATCAATATGAAGTACAACTCGGCACTAATGGGCCGATGAACATAGGATGGGCTACTAAGGATTGTGCATTTAATAATTATACGGCTGTGGGTAATTTAAATTTTTTTGAAATTATGTTTATTTACATAAATATTGACTGATGTAATATAAGCAAAACCTTAACTAATATTTTTTGGAGCCCATTCTAGGGGTTACCCATACTAGGTCCTCATCTTTATTTACAATTTTTCAAATACGTACGTTTGTGTTTAATATTTATAATTAGTAGTTAAACCAGAAAAAATATGCTCAATAAAAAGTAAGGCAGTTTCGTTATAATAATAATATTTTGTTGGTACATGAAATATTACAATGTAATTATAGCGCTAAAGTTATTATAATAAGTGTTAACAATAATAGCAAAATAACAATATATAAATAGAAGCTTATTTAACATTTTTTTAACAATTGTTTCTAGTTTTGCTTGATACTAAAGTTTTCAGAATGTTCTCATTCTCAAACGAGATTTTTTTTACTTATGTAATTTTCAATAAGAATAGTTATAAATACACCCACCTTATTTTCGATTTGTGGTAATTGTAGTATATTTTTATTAAAACTAAATTTAAAATAACTTTTTAACTTCACAATTACTTAAAGACATTGTCAAATAGTATCTCAATGTACTATAAACATTTGAAAAAATAACACAGATTCCGTTCGTAAAGGAGTTTTGCTACAGCACCATCTTAAATTATCAATATCTGAGAAAACTGTATATTCTTATATTATAATAAAAATGAGATGGATACCCATGTTTATTTTGATGTTATCATCGAGAGTTTTATTGACAATCGAAACAAGTATTTAATGAACAAATTTCTGATTCAATATTTCTTTTCATGTTTAATAAATATTTTTACTGAGACAAAACAGATTATTCCCACTTAGTCTCTGGTCAAGTTCATGGCAATTTAAAACTAAGTGTAATTAATTGATTTAGTAAATAAGTGGTATAATCTATTACATGAAATGAGTAAAAAATATTAGAAAAATAATACAATTTACTGTGTGTAAAATTCAATTCTATGGATTAATTGACATTTTTCAAATGAATTAATATACTTGTAAAATGTATTATTCAAATAGATTTTTATACATTTTTAAGTACTTAATAAGTATTAAAAATATTGTATCTATACAAAAAAAAATGTGGTCTCGACATTTTTACGATGCCTAATTTTGGAGGAAAAGGGGCTGAAGTATGGCTTTCTAACCCCACCCCATTTATCCAATAGTATATCACTAGATATTGAAAATTCAGAAATTATATAACATATGTATTACATTTATGGTTTGTACGATTTATAAATATGATTAATATAATATAAATACGTTTTATAGGTACCTATCGTAGCATTTTTGTTTAATGCAAATCTTTCAGGTGATACATCAAATTCGTATAGTTTCGATGGATATATTTTAAAAATATTAAACCAGTCCGTAAGTTTAACATACGGTAAAAAATGGAGAGTTGGAAATATAATTGGCTGTGTAATAGATTTTCCAAAGAACACTATTGAATATTTCAAGTACTGTTGTTTTTGATACTGTATTTAATTATTTACTTACATTATTATGTATCAATGTGTAATATTTTTATTTATAAATTCAATTTAATGATAATTAATTCAATATTATACAGAATTGCCCAAATTATGCACTTAATTATGATATAGTAAAATATGATTAATATCTATATTGTAGATTGATTTTTATTATGAGTTATGACCAATATGATTTGAATTCTTTAGTACATAATTTTAAAGACTGCAAGAAATAAGCACTCGAGTTAACCATGTGAACAGGTGATTTGTATGATATACTTAAATAAACAGATGTAGTCAATATTAATAATAAAGCTGACAAAATATTATAATAGTGGATGTTTGTTCTTTGTCCTTTTGGTCCTCGGAAAAAATTGTGGTGATAAATGTAATTCTTTTTAAAGAAAAGATGAATCATTTCATTACTAAAACGTATCTGAGTGAAGCTTTAGCGTAGTAAATATTGTTTACATATTTTACCATTTTTAGTGTTATATCTGGTAGGCTTTTTTGTAATAAAAACATACAATTTATTTATTCTCAATCTATCAGATATTTTTTTACCGAAATATTTTTCTATAGATATCCTAAGTTTCATAAAAATTAAATTGGTCAATTATTTTTTTATACTTATTTATAGTAGGAATTTAATGTAAAATGATCGATCTGTCAACATTTTTACTAACGATTAAAAAAAAATCTTAATTAACGTTTTTTAATTTTTAATTAACGTGTTGATATTTAAATATACGAGCAAGGCTTTATTAAATTATCACCACTTAATATTAAAAATTAAAAATTGTGCTAGATAAAAACGTTTAAAAATGAAGTATTTTAAAAGTTCTGAACTTAGCTCAAAAATAATCAATTGAAAAAAAATGTTTAGTTTGTTTTATGGTATTGTTTACTTTTGGAGGTATGCTTAATCAACTAAAATCTGTTTGATGAAAATCTCATTTACTACAGATTTTTCTGTTTTAACACGACTTTTCTTTTTTTTTTAATTTCAACTACAACTTTTTGGAGAAAACACATAACCTCAGATTAACATCAAGATGACATTTTTTATCAATAGAATAGCTGACCATAATTTTCAAATGAAATCTACCATCCGAAAAAGTTATTTCTAACAAAAGTAAACTTAATAAACGTCATGATAAAACCAATAGATCTTTCGTTCTACTCAGAATATAAAATACCATTTTGTCACCAGTACTAGGACTGCTGAAACGATAAAATGTAGAGTAATATTTAGTAACAAATTCGAGATCAGCAATTAATTTAATTTAATTTAACCTCTATAATACTGTTTCATATGTATATGTATATATATATATATATTTATATATATATATATATATATATATATATATATATATATATATTTATACATATATACATTAGCTGAGTCATGCGGCTTTGCCCGTGAAAATAAATATTTATCTTTATGTTATGTTAGGTTACTATAGGCAAATAAAACAAATTATAACTTACAGCAAATTTTTCTAGCTTGCGTGGTTAAAATTTGTTTAGCGTTTTATTAAGTTTCCCAGCGGTAGTCAATCGATATTTTTAACATAAAGTTCATAAAACCTATGTGAATGGAGACTGAATGATTTTCTAAAATGTATCTATAAAAATATTAGGTATTCGATTTTTGTTCAGAGGAGTATGATAGATCAGCGGTTCTTAACCTTTTGTAGAACACGGGCCCCCAATGAAAGATTTTTAGAAATCGCGGAGCCCCTACCAATTTTTTGTTGAATACCTCTTTACAAAACATCTCATGTTATCATAACCAAAATTATAATAACTATTTTATATTACAAATTATAGAAGTAGACATAACAAAATAATATACACATCTATATTTATTTTTATTTAACTCAATTTTTCATTTTAAACTTTAACATCATTAAACATTTTAATTTAAAAAAGATGTAATATATATTGTTTTAATACATTTTAATAAATTTTATTTTTATTTACTTAATTATTAAGTCTTAATGTGATGGTTGATGTTGCATTTCAGTTACGAGTTTTTGGACATCGGGCTCAATACTTGAAAGCTTTAATCGTAGTTCAGATTCGACGTTTTCTATTCTGTTTCGAAACTTATTCTTAATATAAACAAGGACAGAGAAGGCTTTTTCACATATTATATAAGTTGTGAGGAATGGAATTAAAATTTTCAGAGCTTTACTCGATAATTCTGGATAATCCTTTTGAACATGCAACCAAAAATTGTCTAATGACTTTTGATTGAATTGAATTTTTAAATAAGTATCTGTAGAAATTTCTACAAGGCTGTCTTCTTCCAATAATGCCAGTCCATTTATTTGATGAATATCAATTTCAATATAAGATATATTTTATAATTCTATATGAAAAAAAAATAACACAAAAATATTGTAAAAATGCACTCATGTCACATATTGACTTAGGTGTTAAGGCTACCGCGGACCCCTTACATGAGTGTGGTGGACCCCCAAGGGGCCGCGGATCACAGGTTAAGAACCGCTGGGATAGATGTATAAGTTTTTTTCTGAACTAACGCGGGAGCAAGCAATATTAAATTTACTATGAGTAAAGCAAGGATCTGTGTTGTCGATTCCTGCCACTTTCACTATCTGCTTTCGTGCTTTATTAATTAAAATTGAAAAGTTTAATGGGGAATCGTACATGTTTGAATTCGGATGGATATTCATCAGTAATCATAGATATCTTTGGAATGGGAATTTATACGATTTGACTACTCTCAGCACCAGTTAGGTATTTTGGTTTCGATAATATTATTATTTAAAGATAAAACTCTCAATCTGGTGCCATTGCACAATTTGGGAGCATTCAAATTTCGTATAAGAATAATAGAAGGACCCATTTTCAAATCAAATTTGTGTGGTTGTAAACCTGGCGGATTTAAAGAAATAAGGAATTCGATAGTGATCTTATTCATACATCTTGATCTTGATTAGTTAGTATATCAATGGAAATATAGTTTTTTCTATCAGCTTCAAACATAGAAAGTACCTTTTCGTTGATGATTTTGTGAGTGTCGTTTTTAGGAGGTAGAACCGCACGTTCACGAAGCTATTCAATTTTATTTATTAGACATTTGAGAGATTTGAGGGTAAACTTTCTTGATTAAATCATTTTGTTCACGAACCGAAAATGCAAACGACGAATCTATCTGTACTGTACTATTGACATTATTCTGGAAAGTTTCGTTTTCAATGTCCAAGAGAGTTCGTGATAAGCGTTCTGTATTATTGTCACCAGCAAGATGACCTATGGTTATGTATCATCGTATCAATAAGGAGCAGGGGCGGTAGCCAGTCGGGAGTGGGGACACCTATCAGTGGGATAGCACACGTCTCAACGTCTGTTTTTTTCGCGCTGCTCCGTAAAATATTGAAAAATAAATATTTCTAAAGAAATAACTATTCAATCGACTAATAGTATTAAAATTGAATCTAAAAACCTAGTCCGTGATGAAAAAAAAAAGAAATCCAAAAAATATTTTTCCCACTCAATTAAATTATAGGATTGAAATTAAGACTAAAACCTGCTCCGCAGTGTACTCTTTCAATAAAAAAAATCAAGATAATCGGGTGAGTAGTTTCTCAAAACATGCGTGACAAAGATTTCCATTTTCACATTTATATATATATAAATGGTCTAAGGAATTTCAACATGATATTAAATATTAATATATAATGTATTATGTATGTATTTTTAAGAGTGCCTTATCTATAATTGAAATAAATTGAACAATATTCAACATATCATACAATAATATTAATGAGTCAAAATGTATAGGATTTGGAAATTGATATTTTTTGTTCAATGGTTTTTCATTTGAAACGCTATATACGTGTATTTGAATTTGTTTCTAGCAATGGCCAGTCATTTGGTGTAGCTTTTGAACAATTCAATAAAGATAATAAAACATATTTTCCTGCATTAACACTTAGCAATGAAGAGAATGTATCTGTGAATCTCGGTGAAAGACCATTCAAATTTCCAATAATAGGTTCAGTACCTATAGTTGATAATTCAATAGCTCTAACAAATTATTTTAAACAACTGGAGAAAAATATAATTTCTTTAATTGATAATCATATCAAATTACAATCTAACGTAAGTTTTGTTCTTATTTATTTAAATTTATTTATAAAATATTATTGATTTTTTGTAAATACTTTTTCCATCAAATACTACATTATTTATTCTTCTCGAGATTATTTTCTTGTATTTTCTGAAAAGCGCATAAATAAGTGTAACTGGTCATATGAACATAGTTTTTTTTATCATAATACAATAAGGTACTCCTAGCTTGCGCTATCTATACCTAGGGATGAAGTAAAATACATTTTGGCGTACTAAGTGCGATAAATAAATTACAATTTTACATTAGGTGATAACAGTGGTTATAGAGACTTAAGTTAGCTAGCGTCTTGAGGAACCAGGTCATGCGGTCTACCTCGTTTGAGACGGCGTTGTGGAGGTGGTCTGACGTTGATATGGAAGTGCATTGAGCCTGTTGACTTATGGATGGATTTGAAGAAGCTCACAGCCGTGAGCTTGATGTGGTCTTGAATAGTTGAAATTTTGAGGTCTTTGTGTATGTTTGAGTTCCTTACGAACCATGGAGCATTTGTTATCGTTCTTAAAACCTTGTTTTGAAATATTTGCAGTTTTTTAAGGTGAGTTTGTGCGCAATTACCCCAAATAGGGCAGGCGTAAGTGATTAATGGACGCAGGCGTAAGTGAATTATGATTGCTTTTTTCCAGTTTTCCGGGAAGTGGCCAAGGCGAAGGAGCGAGTTGAATAAAGAAGTCATGAACATAATTGCCTTGGGTGACACGTCAAAATATCCCGGTAAAAATATCCCGGTCAAAATATCCCCACAAAAATATTCCATGACAAAATATCCCGCGAAAAAATATCCCGGTCAAAATATCCCACGTAACTATATCAAAATTTAAACCTTTTTATTCAAGTTACATAGTTATTAATTATTAATACATTTATAGAATACATTAAAAAAAAAATATATATTAAAATGGTATGTTTTCGTCAAAAATTATTATACGTCTTATTATAATACTAAGTTATGTGCTATTGATTTTAAATATTTATTGTTATTTGTTTCATCATATCCTCTTACAACAGCAATTAACCGCTCGTCCAAATTTTTATACTATCGCCTTTTTTTTTTTTTGAGGTACACCAGCTGTTTGTTGTTCCATTTTGGCCTCCTGCAGACCTTGTTCACACTTTAACATATTTATGAACTTCCACACTGTTACATGGTTAGCTGCCAGTGCAGAATTAAACGCTTTATGCCATCCTTCTACTGCATTATTTGTCCTGGGAGAGCCGTGCTTTACAGCATCAAACATATTCCATATTGTAATTGGAAAAGTAGGGGCTCTTCGCCTACCGCCACATATTGGTCTCCCTATCCACGTGTCCTCAAAATAATCAACAGGTACAAAAGCAAGAGCCGATAATTTTTTTATTTCGTGGGAAAATATTACGATTGTTACTTCTAATCGCAACTTTTATAATAAATTTTAACATTTCATATTATATTTTGTCGGGGATATTTTGACCGGGATATTTTTACGCGGGAAATTTTGTCATGGAATATTTTTGTGGGGATATTTTGACCGGGATATTTTTACTGGGATATTTTGTCGTGGAACCATTGCCTTGTTAGGAAGTTTTTTGTACATAAGATTCGTGATGTTGTCGTGGCCAGGAGATTTTTTATTAGGTAGCCTTTTGATAATTGTTTTAATTTCACCCGGAGTAGCAAAATTGATTGAATTTTGTACCGAGAAGTTTGGTGATCTCAGAACATCTACAACCCTAAGATCATTAGAGTTGTGTGCGTATTGATTCAGGGAGAAAGTATTCGAAAGGTTTTCCGAAAAAAGTTTGCATTTATCCTCGTCAGAAATTATAAGACGAGTTGGAGTGCGAAGAGAAGGAATGCAATTTGTCTCTTGGTTTAAAAGATTTTTTGTGACTTTCCATAGGCTAGAGTCGTTTTGATGAATATTTGACAAGAACTTGCTGTATGAATTTACGCGGAATTGTTGCAGGGCGGTTTGCACTTGTTTAGTAAGCTTGTTTAACGTTGTTTTGGCTGCTGGGTTTCTCTGGTTTTGCCAAGCGCGTCTGGCGATGTGTTTTTCTTGAATTAAAGTCAATATGAACAGTGGTAGTGCACCGTAATTCTTTTGAATTGTATTTTGAGGTGAAGTGACCGAGCACGCCCGTGCCGCGTTAGTAACGAATTCGGTGAAGTGTTCGGCAATTTTGTCTGCTGCTGAGACAGTAGTTATATTTTTTGGAATAATTAATTTATTATTTATATAGTCTGAGTAAGTGCACCAATTTGGTTTACCTTTGAAAAGTGAAACATTTGGGCGGTAAAATTGCAGTGGGGAATTTAAATGTATTATTACTGGATTGTGATCTGAATCGAGTTCAGAGAGGGATTATTGTGCGACGTTAAATTGAATTGATTTGGTTACTAGAATGTCTAGTATGTCAGCGAGTCTATTCATATCCGAAGGAAAATAAGTTGGTGTGCTTGGTGCAGATACTATACATGCAGAGGTAGATATGTATTTTTGTAGTTTAATACCGTTTGGATTAGAGACACGGCAGCCCCAATTGATATGTTTTGAATTTAAATCACCGGCCATTATAATATTATTGTGTAGGTTCATTAAATTATCGTAATCGGCGATGTGCATTGTGCGGCTTGGTGGTTGATAAGCGCTGACGATTAGAATAGCTCGATTATTAAAATTAATTAGCACCGCGGTGGCTTCTAAGCTATGAAGAACAGGAATTGGAAAATGTTGGTGTTTAATTTTGTTGCGTATCAGTATTGCTACGCCGCCCATAGAGCGTGCCGGTGCGTTACGATCAGCGCGGTACATTTTATAGCCGGGGAATTTAATTTTGTCCGTGAGAGATAAATGTGTTTCGGTTATGCAAGCTATGTCAACATTATGATGGTTAAGGAATGCCATTAAAGAGTTCCTTTTAGGTTTGATACCGTTGGCGTTCCAATTAAGTAAAATTGAGTTATGGGGAACCATGAGTGTTTTGATTTAGGCTATTTATGATGACTGACAGATTTTCAATTATTTTCTGCATGAGTTGAGTTATGAAAGTGTTTATAAGTGGTAGGAGCGTTTTCATGAAGCCGTTGTCGCTATCTGTGTTGTTTGTAGAATTACTGTTGGAGTTATTTTTGCAAGCAGAGGCATACGTAAAGAGGTTATTAGTGTTATCTTTGTTATTATGAACGTGCTGATTAGCCGGTTTAGGTATTGCGTTACTATAATTATTGTTTTGGCGAGGATTAGCAACTGTTTTATTTTTGTTTTTTGTTATATCTTTATAAAATGTACAGCCTCTGTAACTAGCTGGATGGTCACCGTTACAATTGACGCACTTAGCGGGAGTTTCTAGAATTTTTTGACATTGAGTATAGTGATGATCACCCGCGCATTTAACGCATCTGGGCGGTAAATGACAAAATTTTTTAGTGTGCGAGAATCTTTGGCAGTTTGTACACTGGGGGATGCCAGTTGATGGTTTTCTTGGTTCTACGGAAACTACACAGTGTAATAATCTATTTAAAGAGTAAATGTTCGGAGACGATTTTTTGAGAAGAACGGCGACAATTGGGATAGGATTTTTATAACGGTTTTGGAGACGTGTTACGGTGTCTACATCGAAGTTAAGTTCTTTGAGCTCGTTGAAGATCATTTCCTCCGTTATCGAAATTGGGAGGTTCCTGATGACTACTGATAATTGTTTTTCAGTTTGGAATTGATAGGTATGATATTGAATTTCCGATTCGTTGAAACTTTTTGTAATCGATCTGTAATCTTCGATTGAGCTTAGGTTTAATTTTAATGAATTTTTAGTATGTGTGACAGAGAAATCGTCAATAGTTTGATTAGATAAAGAAGTGTGAAATGTTTCGTAATTTGAGATATTGTAGACGTAAATTGGCGGTATTTTGGGACTAACCTGGGCGTCTTGTGCGTTGTCGTTTGTGGAAATGCCGTCTTGATCAATTTCGTCATCGATGTTTTGAAGCGGAGTAAATTTGTTTTTACTTTGGAAGGGTGGAGTAAGTGGAGCTTCGTTCGTTCTCTTTCTTGGGACGTGTTGAAGAATGCGGGTTTGGGGAGACCCGCGACCCCTATTTGAAGGCATGTTAAACGGGTACGAAATATATATGTTACGGTAATCAGAGCGCGGAGGACAACCTGCTACGACGGCTACTGATAACCAACTGATATGAACATAGTGAATTAGGTGAATGAGGTTCCTAATTAATCATGTATTTTTGTCTTCTTTCAATTTCCATCGGTTATTTGATTTAGAAATCTACTTCATTCATCTCGTTTCTATGAATTTATCCAAACTCCTCATTCTTCTATCACATTGAAGGAAAATTATTTTATCAGTTATTCGTCTAATATGTGTTCCAAAGCCATGACTAATCTGGTGATTATTTTTTACCCATAATAATCAAAAATAATAATTTTAAATTTAAATATACGTAAACACTTGATATTTAAGTGTCTTCATTAAATAAAAATCTAATAATCATTAGTTGGTTGTGAATAATTAATACACTTACGATCAGCATAAGTAAAAATAAAGAATTTGTATAGAACAATACATTTACACTTTCTGCTACAGAAGTCTACTCACGCCTATGCTGTGTCCTAGTGTTTACATTAATATTTATATCATATTTAAGTTGTCATTTCAATTTGTTAAGCTCATCAAATAGATTCGTAAATTAATAATTTATATGTTTTAAATTTTAGAAGAAGAACAATGAGAAACAGTCCAATAAAATAATCATTAATAATATTATTAGAAATGTATTATTTCATCAATTTGTAATCTTGTTAAAGATTCCATATATCATAGATAGTTGCTTTATACCATTTTTATACAGCTTGATAAAAAAAAATGATAAAAAGCTTATAGTTCTTTTAGAATTGATGTGGGAAAATGTACTCGTAAGTAAATGTATTCAATTTTATTTGAATTAGTTTGTAAAATTATAAATTTAGATTTTAAATTTGTAAATCATACATATGTTTAATTACTCTTAATATTATACATATAAGTATATAATAAAATATTAATTTACTATGCATATATCCAAGACGATAATTTAAAAGAATAACAATAAATGTATTCTATTTTATTTATTTTACGAATTTAATTGTGAAATAAATTCATTGAAATATGTAGTTTTGTTTATAATGTACGATTTATTAGGATTTTTTATACAAATTAGGTGGCGAATCTAATTATAATAAATCTACCCAACTGTGACTTAATATATTTTTCTTGAGATTTTCTTTAAATGTTTGATTACTGAATGAAATTTCAAGTAGTAAAAGTTTAACATTTATAAAATGAGACGAATATCATACTTGCTATGAACCATTAATAAATTTAATAACCTCTCTATATTTTTATTATTTCATTGAATGTTTAAATAATGAATAATATTGTTATAAAAATAACACAGAATAATACAGTATTCTTTTTTTATTCAATACCAAATTATTTGTATATTTTATAAAGTACCTATACGTAGTATACATAAGTTTACTATTAATATGAATTTATTAATTTATTTAAATACAATTTTAAATATTTTATTAGTATTTTATTTAATGAATCGCTTAGGAATCGGAAATGGTTTCGATTATGGAACATTTAATGTTTTGTTTGTCTTGTGACTTTAAATGCATATGGAGAAGTAAATTTGATACATCACATCAAACAATGGTTCTCAAACTTTTAAATGCAATTTGTCAAGAAACCAATACAAGAAAACAAATGATCGTGAAGATTTTATTTGGCAAGATCAAGTATGTATATTTTAATCAGATTCATTATAATATCTTCTTCATTATTATTTATTATGAGATTTGTTATTTAAGATTTCAATTTGTCGTTTAAAACCTACCGTACACAGTATTTTAACGTTTTTGAAGTTATGAAACTAAACCATTTTAATTTAATGGTATTTATAATGAGTTAGTAACGAATTTATCTACTATTTGATCTAATATTGATTACACATTGTTCACACAGGAAAAAAACATTTTCAAGAATATGTCAATACATTATGACATCATATAAACTAAACAGTCTAACATTTGTTTTTTACTTATTATTACTATCTATAAAAGTTATTATAATTTTTAATATTAATTGTACGATGAACCATATTAATTAATGGATAATTTCATCAAATATTTTAATTTAAGAAAATTGATGTATTTTTGTCCATTAGATTAAAAGAAATTAGAAAATTAATGAAAAAATACGCTTTTGATCAATTAAATGTATAATTAATAAACTTCTTACCTATTTATTACTTTTTATTAGATGTGTAAGCAATCATAATCAGTGGCGTATTTGAGGGGGGGGCGATAGGGGCGATCGCCCCTTCCGAGAGATCTTTGAAAATAATATTTTATGATTGTTGAACTAAATATATTAATTGTGTATCTAAATATTTTAATTAATTAATAAATAATATTTTTTGGATGAGAAATTTTTGTGATAACTGGCAACTGATAATACATATTATTATATCGGATAAATCGGATTACTGATTAGTGATTGCTCTATGATACGCAAAGATGGAACATTTAGCCCGAGTAATGGGTGACGTAGTCGTACCAAATGAGTGATGGAACGGAACGTCACCTGTCGAAATGGTTACTTAGGTGACCATTTAGGGTCACGATAGGTCATTTCCATAGACATAATAGAATGTCTATGGTGTCTATGGTGTCTGTTCTATTATGTCTATGGTCATTTCATCTGACGAAAGTGTTGCCAGGTCTGGGGAAATTTCCTCTTTCTGGGGATTTTTGGTGTATTATTTGGTTTTGGAGATTTTTCTGGGGAATTCAAATATTCTGAGGAAATAAGTGCTAAGACTGGAGATTTCTTGCATTTTGATTTTTTACCATGTTATGGAAAATTGTATACGTTGTTATGTTGGTCATAAGTCGTAAACTCATAATACCCTACGCGGACTTTTTGCCGAAAATGAAACGTATAAGCAATGACCATAGATATACAACACTTGTGTGTGGCAATATCTATGGCAATGACCAAGAAAATGCGACGCATACATGGGTTATAAGCGAATATACTCTAGATCCTATAACCTAAAATTGTTATTCGTCGGCCGTCGTTTCTTACTCGTGCAGTGCGTAACTTGAATTATTTTGTTTTTAGATTCTGAACGGAGTGAAGAATGTATTGATTTTACAATGATGTGTGTTTTTTTTTTATTTTTTTTTTATTTTTTTTTATTTTTGTGTCTGTCGACACGATTTGGGGCAGTAAAAATGCTTCGATTGCCTTATATAGCAACTTTTCTGAAAGGAAATTGAATCTAGTTGGTACTTTGGGGGGTCAAAAGTTAAAAATTTTCAATATTTTTTTAACGCGCCGGGAAAAACCCTTAAAAAATGAGGGAAAAACGGTATATTTTACGCAAAACCAGTTTTCGACAAAATCAAATTTTTTATTTTGCTATAACTCAAAAACTAATCGATGTAAATACTTGAAATTTTCACCAAATGTTTAGATTAGCGTTCTCTATACACCGTTAAATTTTCAAAGTATTTTGACTTTTATTGAGCTAATTATAGACAATTGAAATTTTCAATTTTTTTAAGTATTTTTTTTTAAAATAACGATAAAATTTTTTTTTTTTGCCAGAAAATCTTGAAAATTTAATACAAGGTTTCTTATAAGTTGTTCCATAACTGATAAAAAAAAATCCAAAATCGTAAGTCACAATTTTTTTTTATAAGTGCTCAAAGTTCCAATTTATACGAAATATGTAAAAATTGCGAAAATTTGAAGTTATTTTGCAGTTGAAAATTCATAAAATTTTAAGTATTCAAAACTAAGAATTGTAAATTCGGTACAAAGTTTGACATACGTTTTCCTTCAATTATCTGTAAAAAAATTTGCACTGGAATAAAATCAAAAATTTTTATGAGTGTTTGAAATTACAATTTTTTCACATAATCGCGTAAAATAACAATTTAGGCATCATTGATTTTTGATATTTGTTCTTATTCAAAAAGTATAGGTCGTAGAAACTTAAAACTTTTACAAAATGTTTAAATAGGCATTTTCTTTACATAGTTGTATTTTCAAAATATTTCGTTTATTTTTTAGCTATTTATAGGCATTTGAATAATTCGATTTTTCTTAGATTTTTTTTTATAAAAGTCGATAACAATTTTTTGGCCCTACCAAATCGCTTGAAAATTTAATAGAAGGTTTTGAATAAGTTGATCTAAGAGTGATTCGAAAATTATTCAAATACATAGGCACAATTTTTTTTTATAAGCAGTTGAAGTTCAAAAATCGATAAAATTTGTCAAAATCACGAATATTTGCAAATTATTTTGTAGTTGAAAATGTATAAAAATTTTTGTATTCAAAGATAAGAAATGAAAATTTAATACAAGATTGTTAATAAATTTTGCTTACGATAAGTATAAAAATACCGCGATACGTTAAATTAAAAAAAAATTTGAATGATTGTCTGAATCTATAATTTTTACAAAATCAAAAATTGACGCGTTGAATAAATATAATTAAATAGATTAAGTTTATTATAATATAATCAGTAGCTGACAGCTGTTCTATACAAAATATTGGTAGATTGTAAACACAAGGTGTATAACGTACCTTTACATGGTTGAATAGAACGTTACTAACTTCCAATTTCCAGTTATTTTAATGTGTGTATCAGTTCCATAAACATGCGGATTTTATATATTATTATTAATTATTAATATTTAAATAGACGTAGCCACGGAGCATTCAGCATATATGGACGGCGGGGTCGGGTGATACCGTCACGATAGTGCATTTAGGCAAATAATATGGTATTTACCTACGCCCTATCTATGCACATCCTGGTTTGTCCAATGCTCACGAGCAGAAGTCACATGAATAGACAAATGTAAATTTAACCCAATCTAGGATATTAAAATAAAATATATATTACAATTTAAGGCTGACATCTTCATCTTCGTTCAGAATCGTTTTTTTTTTTATAATATAAAATAATTCCAAAATCTATCCAATAATGCCTAATCTAGCAATGCATCTCGTGTATCCCACCCAATTACTGTATCCTGTACTTAACTTACAATGATTTATCATTGCATTCAAATGTAAAGTACCATACAACTAAACTATCGTAAACCAGGTGATCCCATGATAGAAAGTGCTATACACTCCTCACCATTATCTTGTCCGAGGAGCGAAGCGACGAAGGACGAACTTCCACCACCATTATCTTATCGGCTTTTTTTATTATTGTGGTTATAAGCGACAAAATGAGTGACATTGAAAACTCTAATGAAGGACCATCGTTTAAATGGCCTAAAAAAAAAATCATATAAGCATACGTTTCGTCAAAGTTGGTTAAAGTCCATAGAGTTCAAAGCGTGGTTAAAAATTCTTTAATAAAAGTGCTTAAATAAATAATAAAAATGCGTTGTTTTTTATGTCTAAAAAAAATGTTTTTAATTGGTGGGGGTGGTTTACACCTCTTAATATCGCCCCCCCCCCTAGGTGAAGGCTCAAATACGCCACTGATCATAATATAAAATATGATTAATAATATATATAAACTATAATTTGCTTGTATGTGTTATGCTAAAAAGTTATTAAAAATACATTAATCGAATTTAAATCAAAAAATGTGTATATTTTTAAACAAATCAAAGATGTGTTTATTTATTACAGTATTTAACATTGTATAGGAAGTTTTGTTAAATAATTTTAAAATAAAAATTAATTATAAAATATAAAATATTAATATGATACATTCTATTAATTATACAAAAATCCAATTCAAAACACTTAAAGTGCAATACGAATGAAAATATGTTCTTAAAAACGTTGAAAGTAGTTGAAATATAGTGTAATGTTATATGTTAGAAACTAATGTAAAATGGTTAGACAGTTTATGAGAAATAATTGTTGCGTCATTTGCGTGAATAATGATTAAATTCCGAACTTCTTTCAACAGTACAATCTTTCAATTTTCAAGTTACTCTTTGCTTTTTATGAGGATATATTACCATCAAATTCATTATTGTGACGTTTATATATTTGTAATAAAATACAGTTTAAAGCATAAGCATATGACAATTTAAATTAAATATTCGTTTCACTATGTAATACATGTAACAATGATACGATAAAAATACTATATTGTATAATACATAGTACCTCATATTATATGGTGAAATATGTAAGTATATCGTATATCCTAATTTATTTAATTGCGATGTGTGTTTATTTAAAACATAAACTGTACATTAATGAAATATTTACCCACAATATGTAATTTTTATTCTTATTAAGTGATAAATGCAGTAATGTTTTCGCAATTTTTCGTCCTTGGTATAAGCATCAGATGGTGTTGAATTTACTTTTTGAACATATTTCCATTTTATATGCTTTAAGATCACATAAAGATAAAAAAAAAATGCATACATTCATAGCTAAACTCTAATTATTTTAATTCAAAACAATGAAATAATTAATAATTCGATACAATCATTTTTTTTCTAAAAGTATACATAAATAATATTTATTTATATTCAAAGGACAATAATAACCTTTAATAGTAGTAGTGAAAATTGACCGCTACAAAACAGATTCATGTTTTATCATTGTCATAAATTACCATAGAATATACGAGTATTGTCCTCATTCACGCAAAATACGTGAACGAGGACGATATATTTTATTGTATATTATTTTTGAACGAGGTTCAAACATTACTTGTTTAGGATTCATATTGTATATGACATAACATAAAAATATTTATCATGTGCTATGGTCAACTGAACCCAATGCGGGTTATAAGATGTATCAAAATTAATTTTTGTTTTTAAATAAGATAATTCCAATAAATTTTTTTAAAGTTTATATAATTTTAAAATAACGATTATCAAAAATAATGTTCTGGACTTGACGTGATTTTGTGGATGGATACGACATGTTATCATATTTTTTTTGGTTAAAATTATTATTGATCAATTATAAACAAATCAAAATGTTACTCTATACCGCGTCAAAAATATAAGATTAAATATTTTCTTTAAATAAATTATTTATTTCACTTTTTTATCGTAATACATTATGTTTAAGGGTATACGTACACGCACAATACTAGTGTATTTATATTATTTGTTTGGGGTATACGCCAAACCAGAAAGCTAGAGCTTGAGTATACATTATACGCCATATATTCACAAGTATTCCTCAAAACATTATTGGATAAATGTACAATGAATAAATGAAAACCATATTATATAAATATGTTGTTTATCAATCTAATGCATTGTGAAAAATTTATTCACAGATTCGCACAATTTTTACATATTATTTCTCCTTCTGATGATATGTTTAAACAAATGCTACCACTTGTTTGTTGGAGTATAGAAAGTTTAGATTTAACAGAAGAATTGAAAGAAAAACTTATAAAAACGTTTCCTCTTGATTACAAGAGATGTAAATCTGCTCACAGAAATGCATGTAATACAATCAACCATTTAGTTAAAGGTAATATTTTATACATATGTGTATAATACTAGTACATGTGTAACATTTCAATACGATCGTACCCAACAGAATTAGAAAAACTTCAAATAATATTTTTAAAAACTTTATTAAACGACAAAGATCAAACTGATACTAAAGTAAGCTCAAGAATTTTATTTTGTAGAAGATTTCAAAGTTTTATCCAAGAAAATATGATTTATTGGCGGGTAAATATAAATGAGTTTGTATTAGTTGTTTAATAATTTTTGCTTTGGCTTGAATTTCATATCAAATAGTTTATCATTTAGATTTTGATTGTTGAAATGGAATTTATAACTGCATTTACCGTTGCATTTTTTTTTACATATGAAACGATGTGGAAGTCAATTTAGGATTTGAAAGAGTTATCCAAAACATTTTTATAGTCTATTTGTGTTATTAGATAGGCGCATTAAGTAGCAAATATCTCGTTTCTAAATATTTCAACCATAAATGAACATTCTGCATGAAATAAGAATTCCGATTGTCATGTTCTGGATTGTACATATTTAAATTAATATGATCACCATTTTAGAATTTTTAACAAGTACTTAATATCATATAGTATACTTCATATTTTTCAATAAATTAATATTTGTATGAAATAATAATAAATAAGAAACAACAATAACTAATATGAACACTCAACATAAAAAAATAAAAAATCTGTTTTTTGTTCTTCACAAATACAAGTGATGAAATCTTCTGAGATGAAAATACGATAGGTAAAAATAGTATTCATACTATGAATACTGTATTAATATTGTAGAAATAAATCAAGTTCTTCTATTAATACAGTTAAAATACATAGATTAATTTAAATCACATTGAAATATTATGTGTTAAAATTATTTTTTTATATATATTTTAACACACACAATTTTCACTAATTTCACCTTAGTTATTTTATTTAATAATTCTAATAATATTACAGGAAGTTTCATTACTAAATAAATTATATTATCATTTAATTGTTTACTAGAATGATCCTATGTTAAAACTGCCGGGTCCAGTACTATTAAGTACATTTTTTCGATTATCATGTCTGTTACGTGAACTTTATAAGGAAGAAATTGCAGAAGAGAAAGATGTTAAAATACAATCAAATATTTTCTATTTAGAAAACTGTAACTATTTTGGAATTGAACGAATTGGAGGATCATATTCACATTTGAAATCTAAGTATCATAAAATTATTAAATCAAAACTTGATCCTCCTATTGACAGTCGAACTCAAGAGCAGAATGATAGTGATTCTTGTAAGTAATGACAGGGAGGCAAATTAACAATGAAGGATTCTACTTAATATATTTCAAATTATTATTGAATTGAAAAATTATTCATTTAATTTTATTTTCTAATGATTCAATATTATTTAAGAAAGAATTTAAGGCTTAAATCATTTTACTCTTTATCACTATAAAATATATTAATAACATTTATTTATACTTTTTGCGTAATTTAAAGATTTTATGACATTTATTTTTATGTCATTTTATAACTTTATTTCAACCAACAAATACCTAAAGCAAATTCTAAAAAAAATATAGATATACTCGAGTTTTGAATTAATATCAAACTTATCTTGTTTATCCAACACCATTTTTATTTTATTATTTATGATAATCATTATATTTTGAGTGTATCAAAAAGTTATTGTTTAAAATCTGAAAACCTACTCATTTTTTTTTTAGCCACACAGTCTAAAGATCTCGGTCCATTAGTGTTTTAAATTATGATACTATTAAGTTATGGAATTTTACTGAAGTTTTGCATTATTTTTTGTTTGGTATTTTTCTTTTTTATTAAAATGTAATATAGTTTTTTTTATCAGTTTTGTCACATCAGCATGCTAAAACAATTATACTGTGGAGTGTAATAATATTTGCATGTTCATGTTCTTAATTTTATTTAAAGTTTGGTTATAATAGTATTCTCTCATGATTTTCACTTCTACATACCTGATCACTACTATATATATAGGTATAAAATATTTTTATTTTGTACAACTACAATAAATATTTATTCTATTTGAATTTATTAGGCTTATCCTATTAAGATAAATTAAATTTATTGCACTCTTTTTGACTTGATTAAATTTTAATATTTTATGTCAATGCAGATGAAATTAGACGCAAAAAAACGTATATGGATATACCTATTAATTTATTCATCCATTAAATACTCGTATAACCGTATAGAAAGGTCCTCATAAATAATTCAATTTATTTACAATTAAATATTATTTATATTTGATCACGTTAAATGTAACCATTAAGTTATGATTTTAAGTACCATTTTTTAATTTATTTACTTGTTATAATTTTGTTTAAGCTGATGTAGAGATTGAAACGATAGAAATGAATTCGACAGCTGGTTTAATTTCCGTTTTAACTAGATTCATTGAAAATGCAGATGAGATAAATACAAACACCTTTAGTACTGAAACGGTTTTGAATAGAATATTTACATTTGATCACTTACTTACCGACAAAAGCCTTGTCCTTTCTGCAATTTTAAATAATACAATTTGTTTGTATCACATTGCTGGTCATAGACAATTAACTGAAGTAATAGATAAATACGATAATTTAAAATTTTATGTGCTAATACTTATTTGTTTTATTTTAATATTATATTCTCAGTACATATCATTCAAGGATAGATTATCCACATTAGCATTAAATTATGCTATAATAGATTATGAGCTGAGAACAACTAATGAAAACAAAGATAATTTGGAACAGTCGCTTAAAGTATTTATATATATATATATATATATATATATATATATATATATATATATATATATATATACATATAGTTCAAAAAAATTTTGGTATAATAATGAATTTTGCAGGAATTGGAAGAAAAAATCGAAATTTCCTCTAGACATGTAGCTTGGCTAATGAGTATGGTATTCATTAATACAAACGAATCAATTTTAGAATGGATTCTTACTGTTATTTCTAATACAATAAAACATTGTTCTGAAACTGAAGGAGAATTATTCAGATTCGTTCCGGAGTTTTATATTGAAAACTTATTAGGCATAGTAGTTATATTGCCTGATTATACAAATGAAACGCAACAATTTGAGAATATTATAACTGGTAACTATTCACATTTAAAAAATGAATAAATTAATACTCATTTCAAAATATAAAATATGAATTGTTTTATTTAGATAAAACATGGTTGGCAGTATTGATTGGTGAAGTATTGCTGCAACATTTTGGTGATAGTAGAATAATTCATCCAAAATCAAAAGAGTCAATCTTACAAGGAATCATTTTATACCTAACTAATCCTAATTCAATTCAAATTCTTGAAACCGTTTCAGAAAATTCGTAAGATAAATTCGCAATAACATCAATTTAATTTTTTCTTATGTACAATACTTATAAGTTATATTGCTTTGAAACAGTTTCTATTTATTATACACTTGTATTGTTTTCCATGGAATAATTATAATTCTAGGCGATTGCATGCAATGGAATCGATTTTAAAATCGACAGAGCGAAGTATATGGACTAAAATAAATACAATATTGATGTTGATTTGGCATGGTTCTGGATTTGCATTTCGTTATACTCGACCTCCTCATTTAAAAGAACATCAAATATCTACTCGTAGAACTATTGAAGAAATGGTGTTTACTAACATGGGCACTGGTTTGTATTACAAAATTATAGTTATAAATTATATATTTATAGTTATAAATTAAAGGAATTTATTTATGGTTCTTCAAATATTACAGAAAGACCTCCTGCAAATGTACTACAAAATGACTTAAGGGCAGTTATGATCAACGACAAAGAATCTGCATCTAATTTTATCAATAATTCTTTAAATTATGTAAACTGGGCTTTCTCTGAATTCATAAGCGTATTCCAAGAAGTAAATACAATTTTTCAATACTTTATAATAATCTACAAAATGCTCATGGAGATTTATATGAAGAAATATAACCTTAGGTTATGTACTAAGTTGAATTGTTTCCATGTACAATTTAAAAGACATAGTTTTGAAACTTATTTTTATAAAATATTTTTATTTACCTAGTTGATTTTCATAATTTTTGGTTTTCATTAATAGTACATACTATGTATGACAAACAATTATAAAATAATACAAGAGAATATTTTTTAAACGTTTTTAATATTCATTTTTTATAAAAGGGTCAATATAAACGAAATACAAGTATTTAAAATTTAGAGTACTTAGTTGAATAGTGCCTGTATATTTTTTGGGTCATTCACGATTCACTTTTCTACTTTACAAATCTTGAGCCAAATTTATTAAACCAATGATAAAATTTTCAGTTAAAAATTTCAATAAAAAAAAAATATATATATTGTCTTTTAGAATATTACGTTATAAATAGTGGTTACTATAGAAAACTAAAACCCTCGAATAAATCAGATAAAAAGAATTTTTTTTTTTTCATAAATATAGTGTTTTATTAGTGTATTAAATTTTACATGGAAAAAATTTCAACGTCATTATCCAGGGTTTAATTGTACTGTATGAATACCAATGAGACGCTTTAATATGTATAAAATAATGTGATAGTATTATAAATTAATAACATGTATTTTGTTATTTCTTGATTATTTTTTGTTAATAAGATATAAAATATTCATTAATGCTGCGTGGAAAATTATTATTATTTGTGCACTGTTAATAGATTAAAGACATACACGGAAACGATGATTTTACTATTTCTCCTGAGGAAATGACCAAATTGAAAATGTGTGGTAAAAGTTTTGTTTATACTGTAACTTTACTTCGAGTGATTGAAATGATGGTTAATTTTAACCGTGATCTCATAATGAAACAAGAAGGGTCACTCGGCAGAGTATTTCAAGTAATATGAGACCTTTACATGATTCAATTTTTTTTAAATTAATATATTATAAATCTTGTTTTTTCAGTTATTATGCCAAATATTCAATCGTATAAGTTCTTCAACTTCTACGTTCACACACATTTTTTCATCAACTTTACCATTTGTAGAATTCGTACATAAATTTACAGTAACTGTAGCTACTCTAGGTGTTTTATTAGCTATATTAGAGGATGAAATAATTGAAAAAGGTAATTTAGATATTCTAAATTGTTCAGTTAGTGTTTGATTCTGAAGTTTGTACGTTTAAAATTATTTTTTCTTTTATGTAGTTAAAATAAAATATTTGTAACATCAAAAATCACCCTTTTGAATTTCGCCGTCGATTTATATAAAAAAAAAAATTACCGTTTTTATATTTAAACATTTTTAGTTTGACTGTCGGTTATGTTTTTTTTTTAATTAAATCTGTTTAAAGTTAACTTGATATACCCATGAGACATTTTTTTTACCGAAAAATTCAAACATGATGTTTTATCTTTGTCCTAAGTTTTATTGAATGGACTCATTTTTTTAATAAACATTTTAAGTTTAAAATTGCAATGAAAACAATAAATTCCGTATAAATCGTATATGTACTTAATTTACTTAAACACTAAAAAAAATTCTGACAAACAATTTTTGAATTTTATTCAATATCGTTTGATAAATGTATGAGTATAATTATATTAAAATTTCAGGGCTTTTTGTCAAATATTCAAAGTGTAATGAGAGATAATTTTTTTACAAATCAAGGTATTTCAAAAATCCTATTTTATTCCAAAAGTTTATACATTTTTTTCAAATTTTCTTCAAGTATGAATCAACATACCATTAATATAAGATAAAATTTTCTAATAACATTAATTTCTGAGAAATGACTAAATAGCCATTATCGATTTTGTGAAAGTCTTATTTACGTTAAATTTTACCATTTTTACTCGGTTTTCCGGAAATTTTTCATCATGCCTAAAAAAACCATTGATTGGAAAGAAAAATGATAAAGTATTATTCTAGTTAAAATTTGTAATCTATAAAGATGCTGAATGAAACTCTTGGAGCATTATTACTACCCAAAAAAGTGTTCACAAAAAAAAAAAAAGAAAATTAAAAAAAAAAACATCATTATAAAACCATAACTATCATTTGCTTTTCTCAGAACATAAAACAAAATATACCAATTCAACATTTAAAAATTTCAAAGTGCTGCATTAGCCCCAAATAAGTATATTTTGCGCCTCGAGGCATAGGTATATTCTTTATCCATAGGTATGAGTAAGGGTTGTAAAGGGATTCCAACCACTTTTAAGATTCAAGACATTTAACATGAAATTGTTTGTCTTTAGTTTGATATTTATTAATTTTATTCACTAACGGTAGATTAGCGGATTAATCTGAAAGGTGGTTTGACGAAAAACAAAATTATCCAGTTTTTGAGGTTTTTATTAATTTTATTCTTTTGTTATTTTTTTCGAGTCTTAATTTTTAAATGCACTACCATATAGTTTTTTTTGCCACAGTTTGATTTATTTTAAATATGTTGAATATTGTAATCGCTAATAGATTTGTGTGCCTTAATATTTAAAAAAATGTATGCCTTGAAATCTTGCACTTGGACCTCTATGCCCTACATTAATCTGAACTCAAAGTCCATTTCATGTTTTTAATTTCAAAAAATTACTTTTCAATTGATAATATTATAATAAATATTAGTTTAGAAGTCACAAGCATTCAAACAACACTGTCCCTCTTAGTAATGGGTGTTAATAACGTACGTCCATTATTGTCGTAATTTTCGGAACACTACAGTAAAGTCTAAGTTGAATATATTATAAATACTTTCTAAAATACTGACTGTGTGATATACTTTATTATCTAAGTACATTTATAGTTTTTAACGCTATAATTGTAAATTATTTTCAATCTTCATCATGAAATCTTAAAAACAATTTAACATTATACAAAATAAAAATATATTAGAATTTAGAAATATTTATTTGATATTTAAAACAACTTTTTTTAAATTAAATTCATGTATTCATTACAGAGGAAAATCTTGACGATAATCGTAGTAATTTATCCAGTATTCCAAGCATTACAAATTTATTGATTTCAGAACCAAATTTTAATTTGTCATCACTGGACTTTATCAACTTACCGGAGACTGAGAACAGTGAACCATTTTCCTTAAATTCTTGTAAATATTAGTTATAGACTTTTTTTTCAATTGAAAGATATTTTTATGTTCTTAATAAAGTATAATAATATTATATACATTTATCGAAATATATTTTAGTATAATTATCATATTTCATCCTGATTCATATTAATTTTATTAAACATATCTCTTATCACAATAAAATATTCTAAGTAAATATTTAATGGACCATATTTCTATTTAATTTCATATTTAGACTTAAAAAAATAATGGAATATTCCATTATGTAGTTATGTTTAATGGTATTTTGTAATATCTGACATATTTTCTGTGAATTTAGATAAAAAATATATTACCGAAGAGGAACTGAAAAAAGTTTCTGTCATGTACCAGCATTTAGATTGGTTTATGAAACGACATAATTCTATGGCTTCTAGCATAAATGATGATGATTTATGTATGATATGTTATTCGAATAGATGTAATGTGACTCTCATACCATGTGAGCACAAATGCTGCAAGTAAGATTACATTAATCCAACTAATTTATTTACTCTACAATAAGTATAATAAATAATATATTTTAATGACATAAAAATTTATATACGTAAAATAATGTGTTTTTCAAATTTATAACTGATATCTAGACGCTAGTAATAATTGTATATAAATTATTATTAATTACTACCACAAAGTAAATTAAATTTTTTCTGAAAAATCCCACAGCTGAACAGCCCTATAATATGAGTATTACGTTTTAGAAAAAAAGATAGCATGGCATAAATATATTTTGCTGGGATTTTATCCATTAATGGGAATTAATGAATTAATACCATCGACTTTCAAAACAAAAGGATTTTTGGGGTGCAAAGTTTTCTGAATAAAATGTTATAATGACGCTCATTGCCTGCTGCGCTGCCAACCATACTGTGATAATGTAATCTAGGTGTAAAAGTAGGCACCTATAGTGTTTTAAAATTTACAATTGGTTATAGACCTTTGTAATCTCAATTTCAGCATTAAGTATTTTAAATTTATGTTCATTCAGCCTTTTTTTAATTCTAATTATAAAAATAATAAGCATGGTATTTCAATAAAATTATGTTTGATTTTGAATAGTTTAAGTAATTTTATAATTTATATATTTACACAGAGTGAGTTAGATTTATTTGACTAATGCAATTACTTTTTTTTATTTATTTTTTTATTTTTTTTTTCAATAAATATTTTAGAACTACGTTACGATAAAATCGTATTCAAATATTTCTTAGATTTTGAGTGAAGCGTAGTTATGGTTTAACAATAAAGTTTATTTTTTAATTTATTTTTATTTTTATTTTTTCTCTCTTGAAGACACTTTTGCTCAAATTAACTTTGTCCAACAGTTTCATCCAGCAACTCTGTAGATCGGAAATTCAATATAATGGTATTTTGAGGGTTTATTAGGCTCTCATTTCAATAGGTTTTCCAGGTGACCGGAAAAACAGCATAAAATGGACCAAAATTGGCGAAATTCGCCGTAAACGGCACTTTCATTTTATTAAATTTAGTAATTTCGTCATTGCTCCAAAAGTAATGTTGCTGAAAACTTGAAATTTTATATATATATATATATATATATATATATATATATAATAATATATTATTGACGTATTACTACATACTTAAAAAATAGTCTCAACAAAATTTGGAAATTTTCTGGGCTGAAAATAGAACTTAACATACTAATTTTTTTTTGTAGGCGTTTAAGTAAACTATTATACGATTATTACGTAGTAAACTGTTTAAGTCTATTTTAACTTGTTTAAGTCTATTTTAACAATTTATTTGAAGAAATCCAAACGGTATATTTTAATTCTGAAGGTTTGCTCAGAATCGTTTAACTAAAGAAATGATCTACCAATTTTTTTTTTAATTCAATACACCCATCCTCATTAACTAATCCGAGGGGCAAAGAATATCCCATGGGGTGAAGTAAGTACTTTTGTTTCGAAAATTGTTTGTTTTATTTTACCAAATGAAAAAAAATCAAATTGCCATTTTGTACATGTTGGTTTTAGAAAAATTATCGCATTAAAATTTGATCATTAATTTATGGTGATTTTTAAAATTTATTGAGAATGTGAATTTAATAATCAAAATTACTGTACGTTCGATCAAGATTAATTCAGTGCGATAAATCTTTCAATGATTGATAATAATGAATTTCAATTTTAATTAATTATAATACTATATAATTATAATAGCTACAAGTGATAACAAAACTTTCGGAATGAATACAATTTCGATCAGCATTTTAATTAATTGAATAATATTTATACAATAAATAATAATATGTGATAAAATTATGTGAAACACAATATTGTTAATTTTTTCACAAAATTAAAAAATCATAGAAAATGTACGGATTAACCTTAATCAGATATTTAAGCACCAACATTTTTTTAAGAATTCGTTTTAAGTAATCGCTATTTTGAATTTTTACCGAATGGTTTTGTAGATTTTAAAAGTTGAGAACTTAATCAAAAAAAATCTTTAAAAACAATTCTATTGTAACGTATAACTCAAGTATTTATTTTTAAAAAAGTTAAAAATAATGTGTGGAAAAATATTATTACATTTGTTTAAAAAATCTGACTCACCCAGTATGTATATAAAGTTATAAGTATTTGTATACACTTAACATTTGATATCAAACTTCGCTCATAATTGTTTTTATAATACCTTTATAAAATTTTATTATAAAACTATATGATGTACAACAATAATGATAGTAGAAGACTGTCTTAAACAAATGCATGTGAAATGCAAAAATTACTCATTACTCATTATAAATTTAAATATTTAAATTAAGTACACAAGTGTATGATTTTATTAAACGGAATTTATATTTTATTTCAGATTATGTATAAACCATCATATACTTTACTCTCATGTTTGTTTTTACTGTAAAAGAAGAATTGTATTAGTAGTGGATGCTAATAATTCATCGACTATCTTTCACGATTTTGGAAGCGAACCTCCTGAATTATAACACTATGGACACAACTATGATGTGATGAATCGGAATCTAATTTTATAATAAAATAATGATTGAATTATAACCAATGAATTATGATTGTTTTAATAAATTTAGTAATTGTCCACAGAAGATGACGTATAATATTCACCTACATAAAAATTACGTATTTTTCCCCATGGTGTATTATTCGCTCCTCGGATGAGTTGATGAGGATGGGTGTATTGAGCTTTGAAGAAATTATAGATCATTTTTTTATTTTAAGGTTTCTGAGCGAAGTTTCGTAATTAAAATGTACTGTTTGATGGAATAATTTCTTTTAATAAATATTCAAAGTTGAAAATTGATGTAAAAACAGTTTATTACGTAAAAATCATATAATAGTTTACTTAAACACTTATAAAAAAATTCCGAATCATGATTTTTAAAAACGAATTCAGTATTATTTGAGAAATGTATGAGTTAAGTCGTCTTAAATTTTCAAAGTTTTGATCGAATATTTAAATCTTTATAAGAAATAAACTATTAAAAGGTATTTTTAAAGTTCTATTTTTAGCCCAATAGTTATCATCAAATCGTTTTGAAACTTTTTTTAAGACATATACTAATACGTTAATAGTATATGGTGAAAGTTTCAAGTTTCTAGCAACATAATTTTTGGGGTAGT
Source organism: Therioaphis trifolii (assembly GCA_027580255.1). Taxonomy (NCBI): domain Eukaryota; kingdom Metazoa; phylum Arthropoda; class Insecta; order Hemiptera; family Aphididae; genus Therioaphis; species Therioaphis trifolii. Next base: position 128,986,071 of record CM050404.1, read on the forward strand.
GACGAAATTACTTAAGTCGATTTAATGAAATTGTCGCTTACGACGAATTTCGCCGTTTTTTCTCCATTTTGAGCTGTTTTTCTTCTCCCCTAGAAAGACCATTGAGATGAGAGCTTAATAAACCCTCAAAATACCATATATGTATATAAAATTTCCATTCTATATAATTGCTTGATGAAACTTTTGGACAAAGTTAAGTTGAGCAAAAGTGTCTTCAAGAGAAAAAAAAACAAAAAAAAATAAACATCGTTGTTAAATCATTAGATCTTTTGCTTCACTTAGAGTCTAAAAGTTAAGTATTTAATGGTATATAAATACAAATACACGATATAAACTATTACTCAATTGATGTTTTGAAAAGAAACCTACATTTTTAAATCGTCTTTAACATGTGAATAGATTCATGTGTATTTTGTACGGACATATTTAATTTTAAAATAACACGTTTAAATATTGTGATTATAATTAAAAACTTGTAATATTTACTCGAATATAAATATTGAAATTACTATTGAAGACAAATAAATTTATAAAATCATTACTTTGATATTACTTTGTTAGACACTACACAATCCAATTATATAATCGGTTTCTATGTACCGATTTTTATTTAAAGTAACATTATTAATAAATGTCAAAATATTAATGTATATTTTTTGTTAGTGCGATAAATAGAATTTAATTCAAATAGGAATGTTTGCTTGGTTTTGAATTATTTATTTTTAGTTCTGGGTTGCCTTTAAAATCAATAAAATGCATTATGAAAGTAATATATTCAATATTAAATATATTGAGTAATTACAATTTTATTATTGTATAAAACCCGAAAATGCCTTAAGATTAACTTTTAAAACATTTATGCCTGTTGAATTGTTGACTTGTAGTTAAATGAACATTTATTACGACTGCTTTGCTAACGGAAATGAAAATGGAATATCAGTGAAGAATAAAAGGAGGAGTGGGAGTCATAAGCATGGGCCGTGCTTACTTGTGCAGTTTAGTGTTTCACAGACCCTTAGGTGAGAAGATTAAGTCATTCGTGTTCAAACGTTGCGTCATGAACGTCCTAATCCCGCTGGCTTTGTCAGTATTCTTGCTCAATCAAAATAATGCATGGTTCATAGATCACAAAAATTCTGAAGGTAATTACATTTTATAATCATACTAAATGTATTAAACAACGTAGATTTGTGTTAGATTTATTTTAAATTCAATTTTTTTTTATATTTTATAAGACCATAGTTTTAAATGGTTTTGAGGTAATACTGTATTTTTTTCAAGTGTTTAACAAATTTTTAGAAGTAAAAGTAATATAAATTAAATTCAAATATTTAGAAATAAAAGTAATATAAATTAAATACAAATGTTAGATATATATTTTAATACATTTAAGAATACTACGTTTTTCTTTTTAATGAAAAATAGTGAAGAATCCATTAATCAAGTAAATATTTTTTATAAAAATATATGTAGGTAGTCTTTTTTTTATAAATATTTTTACAGAGCTTTACGTATTAAGCTTTACCCATTAATAATATATCTTCTACTAAAAAATATCTCCTATAATAATAAACGTTATTAAATATTGTTCTATTTCATATATATATACATACATATATATATTTATATATATATATATATATATATATATATATATATATATATATATATAGGTAATTTACAAAAATAACCAAATTTTTTTTTTTTTTTTTTACTTTTCATTTATGTTTGTGTAAGTAGTTCAAAGAAAATGTTATTGAAATTACATTTTTCTGAACATTTAACTTGACTCTCCATGTTCGACTTTTTATTTTTATTAAGTTTACTTCTTTTAAATATATATTTCTTTTCACTCAAAATGCTTAAAGTTTGTAAAATTTTATTAAATAAGTAAATAAAACTAAAACTTAATTCATAACAATTTCTAGAAAAATAATTATAACATTACAATAACCAATTTTTTTCAAAATTAAAAAAAATAAATACCTTGTTATTTTGAAAATTATTTTTCTGACACATTTGAACTAATTGAAAAATGAATAATTATTAGTTCTTTAAAACCATGAACTTCATTTCTCATTATTATATTTTTCCATAATTTATGAGCTTTGCATAAAAAAAATTCGATTATCTGCATTATCTTAGAAAATATCGCAATGGGAAAATCTTCTTGGGAGTCTAATTTATCCAAATTTTTATTTATTTGGGGTGAGAATATTGTAATATTTATATTAAATGGTATTTGTGATAACTTTCATCTATTTTTTCTGACTATTTTAACTATTACTTTACAATTCTAACTGAACATTATTCTTTCCTATCACAAATATAAATTTAATATTTATGTTTAAATTTCTCTCTACGTCAGTTTTTTATCATTTCAAACTCATAATATAAATTAAAAAAAAAAAAACAAAAACAAAAAAAAGCGTTTACATAAATAACTCATTTATACGTGTACCATTAAAATCACGGATACATTTCATTAATTGTGAAATAATTCTGTATAATATTAAATGTACGTCTAGTTTCTTGTATCTTTTTAATATTTTAATGATAATATATTTATGCATGAATTCAATCATTTTCGTATTATTTACAAACTATTGAATCAAATGTTTCGAAAATTTGTATCATTAAAGAAATAATGTTGGATCATTGTACATGATAAAATGTATATTTGACATACTTGTAAACTGAAGCACATAACATTTGAAAAAAAAAACGATTGATACAAATGTTTTTAGTTATTCGAATATATGTATTAATAGAAAATATATATGATATTATGGTAATATAGTTTTATTCTTTTTCATCTTTGACTTTCTTTTCCCTTATATGCAATCCCTTTCTAAAAAAATATAATAATTTTAAAACAGTGAACAATTCATAACTGGAAATTTTTATATTTATTTGTGATTTATTTTACAGTCGTTAATAATAGAAAAAAAAGTAAATATAAAGATTATCATTCTTTTCTATAAATCGAATTAGTATCCTTTTTTATAGCAGAAATCGACATTTTTTTCTATCTTATGAATATCTATATGAAAAATTTTGAATTGCTTCCTTCTTTCATCCAATAAGCTTGTGTTCATAAGACTAAAACGGCAAAAGTACAATCTGTTGCTTAATTAATGTATTTCTAGTTTAAAAAACTCAAACTGAATAATTTTGTAAGCATTTTATCCCTCGTATACTGTGATATTTTGGTTATAATTAATAACTTTATGATATGAGATCTATTTAAGATGTTGTGAATTTCTAGTAAAATGTATTGTTATTAGTTTTATTTGGATGATTGTTTATTAGTTTATTACCTAAAAATATGATCAACTCTTAAAAAAAAAAAAAAAATAAATAAATAAATATATATATATATATATATAATTATAAAATTTAATTTTAGTAGTAGTACTCGAATATCAATAAAATACATATTTAACGATACGCTCAATATTAAATCTTTATAATATTAAAGAAAATTATTTTTGTTTAATTAGGCAAATGTTGTAAAATATTTAATTTTATGTTTTGCGCTTACATTTATCAAAATCTAATTTGTAATAATGTAAAAATTTTGAAAATATCATTTATTTAAAAAAATAAAAATACGCGAAACATAAAATTCATAAAAATATTAAATTTCACATACTTTGGTAGTTACATTTTTAGTGTGCACCCGTTAACTGAAATGAAATAAAATTATTAGTATGGCAAAAAATAATATGATGTAGGTATGATATGGAGATATGTTGAAAACTTAATTGAAAAAAGATGAAAAATGTAATTTGAGTTTCTAAAATTTCTTTGATATGGATATAACTTATTGATTTTTAAATAAATATAGGAAAAAAACGTTCTATAAGGAAGACATTATAGGTAATGTGGTACCAATATATGTATATATGTGTGTATATGTATATATATATATATATATATATATATATCTATATATATATATATATATATATATATATATATATTTCTTACTGATAAATATTCGTATCTACCTATAAAAATACAATAACTTCCTAATACCATATGTGTAACAGAAAAAATAAAACTTTAAACCATCGCTTATGTTTGTAGTCTTTCTCTTATATAAATAGTAATCTATGTATAGTATGCATTAGTACTAGATAGTCTAAGTAATTTCTAAAAGTATATGTAAAGAAAATAGTTTTATTTCACTTGTTTGAGAAAAAATTGAATAGTTCGATCGTTGATAGTTTCAGATCGTATATCTTGAAATTGTAAGCTAAATACTTAAAACGTACGTAATCCCAAGTTTTTAATTATTTGTCTTTATTCTCATTCAATCTTCTTTTAGTGTAATAAAATAATTTTAATAGAACAAATTTGATATTAACTCAAAATTATATAAACAAATGTGTTTATACTTTATTTATTATTATTATTATTTGTTTACTAAGCGTAGTTTACATAATATGACGTGCAAATTGTTATAATAATAGTTGCATACATTTGACTATTAACATAATCGATAATATATGATGGTCAAAATGCTCGACAGTTTCCATTTTTCTTACAATATATTAATTATTAGTAGTAATAACTTACAGTAATTATTAATAATCAAAACTAAATATCAAAAGAAAGTATTTCATTCACTTTATCTTAGATTAAATTATATTGGTATTATATAAATAAAAACATAATCAATTAATAGATTATAAAAATACTTTAATTATTATTATTTATACTAAAATGGAGTTGGAATAATTTAAAAAATTTAAATTCTGACTGTAAAATAAAATTCAAGTTGCCGACGCATCAGTGAACAAAATAATGCTTTTAGACCCCCGATCATTCTAAAACGGTGATAAATGATGCGTTCATAATGTTTTCCTTTAAATTATTCTTCTACATCATGAACTATTATTTTAAAATGTTTGGACAATATAATACGGAGAAGATTGATCAAGTTAGCAATATCCATATAATTAGAGTCACTTTTTGGTCACAAATTAAAAATATTCAATTTTAACAATCAGTTTATTACGTATAGACTTTATTATTTATATAGATTCTTTATATAAACTAGATTATATGCATTCTTTAGATATAATATTTATTTTCTTTAATGGAAAGTTATGTAATTACTACTAATGAAATAAGTCAGTATAATTATTTTAACATCGTATTCCCTCTAACATCTGTCTAATATATTCAATTAAACAAAATCTGTGTGTTTCTACGTTAAAAGTGGTAAAATAAAACAGAATTACATTGAAAATTGTATTTTCCTATGCATTTAATAATATTGCTTTTCTGGTTATTGCCTTTTTCGTAAATTATTTTTTGTTTAGTGTTTTTTGTAAAAATATCTACAAAAGAGTTATAAATGTTTTAGATGATAGGTTTTATTTGTTTTAACATATGATAGATATAAACAATTTTAGTAGTTTTCGGACAAATCTGACGTATATTAAGAATATACACATACTGAACATATTTTATTGGAAAGAAAGTACGATTTATGGACAAAATAATTTTTATCGTCGATATGATGATAGTATCATCAGTGACTAGTCGTGATTTAGGGCTAAATGAACCATTTTTAAGTTTCAGTCTAGTATATCCAAATAATAGTTTGGTTTTAGATTATAGTTCGTTTGTATATACACTTCTAAGTATTATGCAAACTGAAAATCTGAAATAAAAGAATATCATAATTCATTTGTTGTTTTTTTTGTTGTTTTAATATCTGCGAAAATCTTGCAAAATACTTAAATTATGTACACTATTTATAATACAGACTTACAGCTCATCATTATAAATAAAATACTTTTTTTTACACCTGTTCACTTGTTTTGAATGAAAGTTACGTTTGAAAAGTTTCGTAAAACCCTTCTCCAGATGAAACATTAGAAATAAATAGTTCATTAGTAGAGACAGTTCTGGAATTCGCCAGTAGTTCGGAGAAAATTGCAAAAACAATGAAGTTTTTAGCAAGTTTCTTATAAACAAAGTACATTTTTGTTTTTAAAATTAAAAAATTAATCATGATTGATTCAAGTAAACTAAAAATTGACTGACAGTTAATTTTAGTATAATGATCATTATTGTTATCAAAAATACGCTTCGGATGCGTTGATCAATGGCTTCAAATAAAATAATAATAATGTATCGGTTTTTTTAATATTTGAAAAAGATCGAATATTTTCAATCTTATCAAATATTTTTTGATCATTTAAAACATTTTTTAATTTTCTGACATTAATCATACGTTACTTTAATAATTATACTTAATGGATTTTATATGTAATATGATACAATGTTATTTAAAAGTACATCAAATATGATACATTAATTTATGTGGAACAAATTTAGCTTTGTTCAAATTATTTTATAAACGCAATGATTTATCATTACTATTATATCAAACATTTTTATAAAAAATAATGTCTTGCGTCAAGCAGAGTGACTATAATATAAGTACTTGATTTTCAGAATATAGAAGTGAGCTCTTTTGTTTTTTTATCATTAAAAACATTATACTTATATTTTGATGTTGGAAATATAGAAAATAATTGTTATTTCAAACCAAATATATTTAAGAACACATACAAAATATTATTGTTTTTTTTATTATACATATATATATATATATATATATATATATATATATATATATATATATATATATATTCATTAAACAATTTATAAAGTATTCACATGAATTAAAATAATTTAAACAGTTATAACTTGTAAAGTGTAATATATAATAAATAATATAAGTGTATATAAACTATGAGATACATAGATGTTTAGAATAAAAAAAATTAAACGATAAAAGATTAAATAAAGTAAAACATGATTTAAACATTTGAAATAAAACAAATTTAATTCAAAATTTTCTAGTTGAAATTCTTTGAAAAAAAAATCATGAAATCATGTAGAATATGTTAAATTGAAGTTCTTAAAAAGTATTTTTGAGAATTTTCTTAATATTTATTGTTAAATTAAAATATTTATAATATTGAAAATATGCAATAAAATATAAAATTTTTGAATATCAATTTAACTTCAAAAGAATATTTCGTATACGAATATGATATATTTATTTTAGTGTTATTCAATAATCTTTCAAAAAAACCATCATGTTTTAATCATAAAATAAAATTAAATGTAAAATATTCTGAAGTTTGAAAAATATACATGTAATTTTACCAGGTCAACTGTAGGTAAAAATATTGTCACGAATATTTATGCCTTAAGTAAATAGTTAATAAGATTAATACCATATTATCTAAATAAGACTCTTTTCGGAAAAGACAACCCTGAATTTTTCGGTTTTTTTTCATGAAATCATTGGAAAAACGTAGAATATTACACATCTATTTTTTTTTTTTTTAGTAAAACACTTAAAAAAACAAACATGTATTTATTAAAAATTTAATGGTAGTCGTCTTATTTATGTAATTTAATAATAGTAATATAGTTACTAACATAATTTATGTATAAATCTACTTATCAAAATATAGGTTCAACATTATATAAATTTCGTTTAAATAATGAAAAAAAGTATGTTCATCAATAATTGCGCTCAAAAATACCTCTTTATATACCAATTGCACTAAAGATATTTTTGATCATCGATCAATGAAGCTCATTTTTTTTTATCGACACTCAACTTACGTTAATATAAGGCTAGTGAGTATCGTATAACTTTATATTTAGATGTATTAAAAAAAAGACTGATAATAATGAAAATAAATAAATATGAAAAATCGGTCACTTTGAATAGTCTATTTTTTTAAATTTTTTTATTTAAATTGTCCAAAGTTGGTCATAATGGATGGCTAAAAAAATATCGGGATAATTCGAAGGTGGACAATTTGTATGATTAATTAAACATGGATGGCATTAAAAAGGTAAAATAAAACTCGATAAGATTATCTTTAGGTATATGTAAAAATATGAAAACATTTGCGTAAAAGTATATGCTTATCATCATAGTTTAATACAAAGTTCAAGTAATATGCTTATGTAGGGTTGCCATATTTTATTTGGCAGAAAGCGATACAAACTCTTCTCATTTTTTTTTTTTTTTTTTGATTTTCTGATTATACAATGTAATTTTTAACACACGTTGTATAGATAATAATTAATCATATTTGAAGCTTTAAAAATTAAATATTTGAAAAAATTAAATAAAAATTAAATTATAATATACAATTTTTAATCTGTGTCCGATGTGTTCTCCTTGGGCAGAAGAGTCTGAGTTGTTTGATACTTGGCTGAACTGTGCACTTTTTGAAGAAATGTTTTGTTTGCAAGTATTGACTCATAAAATTGACAACTGCAAGACATGTTATCAAAACTTGTATTATAATTATTAATGAAGACTCAATTGTTCTTATATCTAATTTATTTCGTGATTCTCTCCATGTGCTATTCATTAATGAATCGTTCCGCTGCTGCATTTGAGCCTGGTAAAATGAGAAAGAAAATTCAACAACTGTTAATAGGCAACTATATCTTGTATATTTGTTCATAATTATCTCAGATCATACTCGTCACCTTTTTCCGTCAAATGTCTAATAAAAGACATACATAAATTATTGAAGTCTCATCCTGGGACAATATGCTGTCCCGAAACACGTTATCGAGACACCGGGACGCCATACTCAAAACCGATAGGGTCCCGGCCAAACCGGGATGTATGGCAACCCTATGCTTATGTGATAAATGTGTTCCACAAGAAATCGAGGCTCATTATCTAAGTAAATGGGTTCACGCAACGAGTCCTCGTCCAAACGTGCGAAGCGAGTGAGGATAGCTGGTCGAGCAAATATCACTCGTCTCAGCATGAATTTGCGCTAAGATTAAATAAAAACATTTTCGTTCAAAAACCACTTTTAAAGTTTTTTACGTGTTTCCCTCAAAATAAAAAATTGTATAGTTGATTAAAATGTGTTTTTTATGTATTGATTAAAACCTAAAACTTTGGTAATTTTTTTCCAAAATTCGCATTCTAAATAAATAAATTGAATAAATTGAATCAAACAGCGTAATCACAATATGATTTGTTTTAGATTTTGAGTGAGGCAAAGGATCTATTGTTTTCACAGTGGTATTAACTTGTATTTTTTTTTTTATCGACACTTTCTAGTATATTTGATTTTTACTCAAAAGTTTCATACAGCAATTTTATACATCAAATCATATATAAGTGGTACTTTGAAGAAAATCGAGTAAAAATGGGAACGATTTATATATTGATTGATATAACGATTGATCGTAAACGACAATTTTACTAAATCGGTTTTAGTTTTTCTGTCTAACCTTTAAAAATTATGTAGCTAGAAACAAGTTTTTTTGAATTTATTAAAATCAAAATTCTATATTTATCTAATGACATTGAAAATCTTAAAAATCATTCGTCAGAATTTATTTTATTAGCATATACTCGTGACTAAATTTGTATAAAATTTTTACAGAATTGACTGTTTTTACTCCAATTTTCAACTTCAAATTAGTATAAAAATTAAATTAAATCATCCAATCAATATAAACCATTAATTACAAATAGGAACCATATTTCGAATCTTTTGATACAAAAATATCTCCTATGTTAAGAAATTTCTTCAACGGTTTTGATAAAAAAAAAATAAAATAAAAATTATACTAAAAACTGTTGAATATATGAACCATATATTTTACACTATAACGGGTTTACTCCGAAATGTTTATTAAAAAAAAAAAAAAATTATCGTTTCTTTAAAACTCAATAAACCCATTACTAATATTGTATCTGAAGAGCAAATATAACTTCATGACGAGAAGTTCATTCTTTTTTTAACCGTTTTTTTATACTTATACTGCATTTTTCTATCTATATTTAACAAATTTAAAATCAATTAAAGGTGTGTATTAAACTTTTAGAGCCACTTTTTTATCCAAAAATGTATTTATCGTCGAAACAATTAATAATTATACGATTGTAAAAGAAATTACTTTGTGTCTCCATTGTATGGTTTCACTCAAGCTTCGTATAAACAATTGTACTCCCTCCCAAAAATGTTTTTTTTTATTGACATTTGAGTCATTCCCAAATTACCAAGTGCCAGACTACTTTTCAACACAATTTAAGTATTTTATTTATAAGTGGCTAAAGTCTCAGATAGTAATTTCATCTAAATAAACGATCAAACTAATCTTTAAAAACGAGTCCATTAGAATGATAAGCAATTATATCGTATTTATATTATGATATGTTTGTTTAAAACAAATGTTTGTTGAATTTTTTACAACGATTATATTTTTATTGAAATTTATAATTTTCCTATTGAAATGTTGATGGAAGAGTTCTTACTTTATAATATAATGTCCTTGTAAACATTTTAATACTCCACTTTCATTAAAATAATAATTATTGATAATTTATTATAAAATAAATCATGTACAAAAATGCATAAAATGGCAATACTATTTATCCTTTTTTTTTAGCACGATTCGTGTCGGTTAGGAGTAACCTGCGTACACCTTATTGAACGCACTTGTTTATAACACGTTTAATTTTTTTATGATTCGCATTTTTATAACATATAAATGAATTCTAAATTTCATATTTATAATAATAATAATCACACTTTATATTTTGTAAAATAACATAAAAGTTCTCAATTATATAGTATTTAATTTTAAAACTTTAATTTTTCTCTTTTATAAAGCATAGTATCTGGAATAACACGAAATAAATATAAAAATTAACTATCAAAATAAATAAATATCATATTGAAATTCAGTGCTCGAAATGGAAAATTTTCTGAACCGGAACTCTTTTTTTAGTACATACCATAGAATTACGGTTTAACCCACCAAAAATATAATTCCCTCTTACTGAAATACTAACCTTTTTTTATACACAATATATGATTACGGGTCGCTGCCACTCAGAAAAATTAAAAACTTTTACAATTAATAAAGAATTTCTGGATAACTTGCGGGTTATGGCACGTTAAAAATACACATACGTATTGTGTAAATATAGCTAAATTACACTATCGGCGGATGGCAATTATCGTATGGATTAGCACTAAATTTACTTATGCGTCGTGGCCGTTTGACGTTTATTAAATATTTTACGATGAAAAATTCTGCAAAATATTTAAATTTTACAAAAATATGGTGGATAGTAGATACAGTAAAAATTTGTTTGAACCGGAACGGTAAACGAATTTTTTTTACGAACCGGAACGCTTAAAAATTTTTTGTCGTGAACCGGAACTGCGTTCCGGTCCGTTCCGGTCCATTTCGAGCCCTGTATTGAATTGATCAAATTTTACCTTAAATTAATTGAACTTCTTTATAGGCTGTATATGTATATTTTTTTTTATTGAACCATAAAGAACTTAAATAAAATAAATATTCTTAAATTTTATTCAACAAAATATTAAATAAAAATTATTGAGGAGTGCTGGCTGTTAAATGAATATAATCATTTTCTACGGGATTGAAAAAATGTTTTAATATTATTTTTAAATCCAATACTTATAAATTTTTATTTCAATGAAGGACACTTGTATGTCGGTAGTTCAATCAAAAGAGTAGCTTACTAACGTGAGTAAATGTCAAATATATTATATATATATATATATATATATATATATATATATATATACAGTAAAAAGTATTTAAACCAGACCCCCTGTAAGACAGAAACCTCCATAAAGCGGAAAATATCAATAGCCCTGGTTAAAATACCTAGTAGTTTTTCTTTCCTTCGATAACTGAAAAATTTACTGATCTCAAGTGATTATGTTTTATAGAGGTTTTACTGTATTATAATGATAATAGTATAAAACAATATAAAAATATTCAATATGTCTGTCATTAATCTGTTTTTAAATCTTTATATTTTTATAAAATAAAGAAAAACGAAACATAAATAATATATATGAATAAATAAAATGAATAAAATTATATTTGTAATTTATCCTGTTTTTATATTTAGATATAACCATCCGAATGCACATAATAATATTAATTATGTATTATGATATTAATACAATCAAGATGAATGTCAGTAGCACAATATCGTACAATTTTTTCGTTATTAGTTTATTACTAAAAATATTAAGGAGGTTGATCATATTATTGCAAAAATTGGCTGATATTTATTTGATATATAAATATATATATAAACAGTTTTAATTCATAAATGTAACTTAAAATTTAAATATGATGCTCTTAGCTCCTATAATTATTTGTTTCATAAAAAATTGTATTTTATTATACTTATAATTTTTATTTATTAATTAGAGACAAATAAGATTTAAACCGATAAATTAGTAAAATGCAGGCATGTACCTATTTTGCCTATACAATGCTCCGTCATAAACAATACACGTTTTACACGTAGTATACAAAAAGGAATAAAATACTAGGACAAAAAACTTCTTTGAACTGTATTTAATTCTACTAATTTAAAACCAACTATAATTAATGTTCATTAAGTACATTAGTCGTATTATATTCAAATTTACAAAATACTTCCCTGACTATTTGAAACGTATTAAGTTACATGGATCATTAGGTCATATACGTAATGACGTATCATACTAAAATCAAGTTGACATGATAACTTTCTGTGTTCAGCATAATATTCTAAATATAATTATCAAAGATAAATAATTGAAATTAGATATGTTTATAAATTACTCATGTGTGGTATAGATGTAAATACGGCCATGGATAAGTAACTCAGCACCATGATTCTTTGAAGTATATTTATCTTTTATATATTTTAATGATTATATTACATAGATATATGTACTTGGTTCTTTAAGAGTTATTCAAAATTTTTTTAGTACAAATTAAACAAAGCAGAGAATATACTGCTGCATGGGTATTCGTCCCTCCTAGGATAAGATTATGCAAATAGGGGTATTGAGTTTTAAATAAATAATAAATACTTTTTTAGTTGAACGTTTTTAAGCAAAATTTCAGTATTAAAAATATCGTTTATACATTTAATCATTGTAGTCTAATAATTGTCAGTAGGTTTTTTTTATTAATCCTGTTTACAGTTTTCTCGTTTGAAAAAGGAAACATTTATTATTTATCAGGAGTTCAAAGTATGTTGTTCTATAAGTTCTATTTTTAGCCTAAAATGTGTAAATATTTTCATTTTCGTAAAGTATATGACAATGTGTCATAATTATATGGCAATAATTTAAAGTTTTTAGTAACAATATTTTTAGAGTAATGACTAAATAACTTAAATTTATTTAGTGAAAGTGAGGTTTACGAAAATTTTGTAATTTCTAACCATTTTTATTTGGTTTTTTTGAAATTTTGCCTCACACCAGGAAAAATTATTAAGAAAAGAGAAAAATGAACCCTTAAAGTACCATAAATGTGCGATTTACGATTCATAGAATGACTAAATGGAATTTTCGGATAAGATTATGTGAACCAAAAAGTGACTCGAGAATAAAAAGAAAGAAAGAAACATAATTATTTTGTGAAAACAATACATTTTACGCCTCTCTCAGAAATTTAAAAAACATCAAAAATAGTTATCACGAAACTAGAAACTGAAAATGTACGTTACGTAATACTCGTAATGCGCTTGATTTTTAAATTATAAAATTATGTCAGTATTACTATTATTACAATATACACAAATTTAAAATATATACTAATATATTTTGGACATAACATAGTTAAGTATGGAAATTTAAAAATATTATTTTGTGGCACACATTTACACAGCAGAAGAAAAATTTGTATCATTATTTTCATACATGCGTTGTCAAGTTTAAATTTATAAAGATAATGTATATATTTTATCAATTGGTTGTTAGTCTAGTACTATTCTGAATAAATGTGCAACATAAAGGCATATTTAATAATGAATTGTTCCAAAACTAACCTAACAGTAGAAGTAAACATATTTCAAGTTGGTTTCAACATCCAATGTATAAAAACGTATTTTTGAAATGCTGAAAAAAGAGTATTATGCATATTCGTACAATTGTATCTTTGCAGATGTCATTTTATTCATTGGTTCTATAAATGTCGCAGTAAAAAAAAATCAAATGATATTTTTGAAAAATCTTTTTGTCTTTAAAATAACAGATAATTTTTTTCACAGAAGTGAAAATTATAAATATCTATTGGAATATTACATTAATACTATACCTGAACTACAGTATTGACGAATTATTTCTACATTTATGTTCCATAAATACAAAAATCCTTTGACAGTATTTAATAATACATAATTTATGGTTAATAGTGTAATTAAAATTTACTGCAAAACAAGTAGATACCATTTTGTTTGAGTATTTTATAATAATAGATTCACTTTTAGTTTATTTATTTAGAATACGTATTTTGTACTTTTTCATATATGATTTTATGTACAAAATTATATACATGTGTATACTATAATATTATATATTACATTTCAAACTTCGAAATGTCTATCCTCTTCAGCATAAAGTTAGAATTTATTTTACTATATCCATCTCTTCTACAGTATTAATTGTACATTAAATAACAAAGATATTTGTACTTAGATTTTTTGTACTTCAGACTCATAGGAAAAAAAAAATTTTAATTATTGAAATATTGTAAATTTATTTAATATGTATAGACACTTAGACAGAAAAATAAGAATAAATTGATTAATAAACTTATGAAAATCTACAAAATTACTTTTCTGTATTTTAAATATATGCTTATCATAATTTTTACTTATGATATAATGGAATAAATTTTATTATAATTTTTTATTTGCTTTGCTCTTATTTTGTGTAATTATTAATTTATTTTCTTATTATTTTAGGCCTAAAAAAAAATTATTTTAAATCAGGATGGGATCTATTATTATCTAAAGGAATATTGAGAGTAAATATTCCTAAAGATGAAATAAATAAAATGAAGTCAGAAAACTCTGTCACATTTTCGTCTATAGATAAAAGATCACAAACTGCTTTAACTCCATATGAAAGCGTTGGTAAGTAATATCAATTGAAATTATACAAACATTTAATATGAATTCAATTTTGATTATTATTTTAATGAACGTATAAAATAATTTGAGAAATCTATGTTTTTAACACTAATTTGTGAAAATTATTGTTTATTCATTGAGCTCTAAATTTGAGGTTTTTTTTTGTCATCAATAAATTTATATGAAATCACGTTAATTATATGCTGAAAAAATTTCTTGCTATGTTTGCTTATTTGATGTTCAATGGAAATGAGCACATATGGGTAATTTTGCTTCCTAACTTATAACAGAAAATTATATTATTCACGAAAAACTTTGGATAGTAATTACGTTCTTCTCAATATTTAAGTAATAATATATTATGTAAATTATATTCCAATTACCGAAATATATAAACTTAGAAAAAATAACACCAAATTGTTGTTATTACTAGTTAATTATTTTTTTTCAATCATCAAAATAAGATGATTTATAGTATTACCTCAAACATTCCAATTATACTTTAGTGACTTTTGTTCACCCACATTCTATATTTTTAATAAATAATCTGTTTTATGTTTCCTATAAATTATCATTTGAGTTCTCGAAATAATTAATGTATATCTCATGTATTTCTAAGTTATTTCAATGATACATATTATAATATTTTTTCACCTGTATTTTAGAACTTGGAAATCCCTCATACTATGCTTACACTTACTGTAATATATGAATTATTTTTTGCTTTGTAATCTAAAAATGCATTGCCTATACGCGTTTTAAATTTCATAATACTGAGTTAAATCACAACGAATATAATTATTTTAGAATAATTATCGATGTGCAAAACCTTTGTTGGTCCCAAAGTGTTTATCTACCTTTTAGCTATTTTACCCATCTCATAAGTCCATGGTTGATGTCATTCATTGATACCACTCTTTTTCTAAACTATTTTATGTGAGAGGCCTTCATTGATTTTCAATACTTTTGATGATTCAATGATATATTATAAAGTATAAATTAGTATCTCAGCAGAATTTACCTAGTTTAAAAAATTCTTTTTGAGGTTTAGGGTAGACTTCCATGTATAATATACTTATATTTTAATTATAATTAAGTAGTAAACGTGTTGAAACCAATATAAGGGAGAGGCTTACGTATTATAACTAATTATATTAAAATAAAACTTCATTGTTTTATTCAATATCAACTCAATCAATCATCATTTAATAATTATAAATTTATTTTGAACAGATGTTATGAGTGATTTGAAACAATTTTTTGATCACATTAGTGCTAATGTGAAACAAATGAAAGAAAAACAACAATCTAAGTACACCATTCAACGAAAATACGGTAAGACAAATTTTATAGATTTATAAATAAGTTTTTTTTTTACAGATATAAATAAAAATAAATAATGTTTTCTATAATATGTGAATAAATTTAATGGAATTAAATCATCATATCTATACTGTAATCAAAGATACCATGTATTTGATTTTCATGATTAGAAATAAAAAAGCTAATAAGATAATGGTGTGACTTTGTTCCTTGTACATAATTAAATTAAAGTGTTCTTAAATATGTACACATACATGTATTCTACAAAGAAGATTAAAAAATCAAATACCGAAATAAGTACCAAAAATATTTCGGGTATGAAATATTCTAAGACATATATATCGCTTTATAAACTATTTCGTAATAAATATGACAATGTCAAACTGATAATTTAACGCAGGTATAAATTATTAATAAATTATATATATATTTCGAGGCCTTTAAGTAATGAATAATATCAACATAAAGTTTGCTGCTGATGTACATTGTACAGCTGAGGTTAACATAAATTGGAAGTGTGTTTTCTTGAAAGGTTAATCTGTCATATTTAATCGGCTTTCAAATAAGCTGCATTGAAGATAAGAAAATGACCAGTGGCTTACAAGTTTAATACATCAGACCCATCAGATTTGAAGTAATTGTTTTTCTCGCCCACTATTCCTTCCGTCAGGCTGTAGTATTTGATATCAAGGAAATATATATATGTATAGATACATTATTCACCACTGTGCATATCTAATTTAAATAATCCGCTTAGATATCTGCTAAATTTGATCACTTTGGGGTCCTGAATAGAAACGTTTTTTGATAAGAAGATATGTTATTAGCTATTTGAAAATTAAAGTTGTTTAAAATAACAAAATATTTTAATTACTATTTTTAAATAACATAAGACATCTATTTAATTTATAATATATTTCTTGGAAACTCACTTAAGTATTGGAAATCAGCATTAAAACAACTAATTAGAATGGTTAATATTCATTGTTTAATAAATTAATATTGTACTACACTTATTCTTTCGGATTAGGTTATTTTTTATTTTGTTTGTTTTATACTTCGACATACTAATAAATAATAATATCACGTTTTTTGAAAATAAATATATAATATTTCTGGTTTTTATGTTCATAACTGCTAATTTTAATTTATAGAATTCTGAATGAGAAAAGTTTTAATTCTTATATTAATCTAAATTGTTCAATATAAGCCCTGTGTAATACTAGTTTTATTTATTTATTTTGTTATATTATGTAGATTATTAATGTGCATGCGACGTTCTCAGTTTTCTCTTAATATTTAAACGTAACAATAAGTTATACAATTTGATTGCTTTAAGCAATGTCGTTCTAAAGTTATTTTATGTTTCTTATATTAAACTTACAATTAAGTGAATAATTTAACTAAATTATTACATTAGTTTAATTAAAATTGTTTCACAATATGTTAAATACATTTGTTTTGGCATAACTTATCAAGCTAATTAAAGTAATGTAATACCATTTAATTTCGCGCATAGCAACTTTTTTTTTTCAAATAGCCTCCCCCTTTTTTTCTACAAATTATTTTAGCTGGTATTTTTTTATGAATTTTAATGGTCTAATCAACTTCCTAGGTTAAAAATTAGCTGAATTATGGATATTTTAATGTTTCATATTATTTTTTGACATTTTTAAATTATTCACACATTTGATGATTTAAATTATTACTTCTTTCCATATGATATCTTTTAATGCTATTTTAGTACCTAAATTGAGGGAGGGTTAATTTATTATTTATTAATAATTTATTTTTCTTATTAAATCGTCTCCATAGGAAATAAAAAAAACATAAAATTCATTTTTTCAATTTAAATTTGTTTTGATTGTTCAATATTACATATTTTATCTTATAAATTGTTCAAATTGTTCACCATTATGAGATAAACAAGCTTCTGCCCTTCGTCGAAATTCTCTATTTGTTGCACTTAAAATTTTTTCTTCGGTTAGTTGAATACATGTCTCATTTATTTTATCTTTTAAATTCATTAGACTGGTAGGTGGGTCTGCATAGACGACAGTTTTTAGATATCCCCACAAAAAGAAATCTAATGGTGTTAGATCTGGGGATCGAGGTGGCCATTGTATTAATCCATAAGTTCCTATCCATCGATTTTCAAAGTTTTCATTCAAATAATTCCTTACGGCAATAGCATTATGTGCTGGGGCTCCATCTTGTGGCAAAATTAAATTATCATTTATTGCAAGAGGAATATCGTCCAACATGATAGGTAACTCATTCATGAGAAATTCTAAAATCTAAATATCGTCTTCCATTTAATGTACCATCGTAAAAATAAGGTCCCAACAATTTACCTCCAATCAAACCACACCAAACATTTGTTACCCAGACACATTGGTTATTTGTTTCAATAGCCCAATGGGGATTTTGATCGTCCCAATAACGATTATTTTCTTTATTTATAATCCCATTGTTCGTAAATTTCGACTCATCTGTCCACAATATGTAATTTAATAAAATAGGATTATCTTCTAATTGAGTGATGAGCCAAGAAATAAACGTAATCCTACGTTTAGCATCACCTTGGCGCAAGTGTTGAACTAAATATGGTCTGTATGGATGCATTTTAGATTTTTTTTTAAATTTGATGAACTGCATTATGAGAAATACCTATTTCAAAGCCAACATGACGCGTACTTACTCTGGGGTTTGCTCTAACATACGCTAACACTTGAAACTCAATATCTTCACCTAATACATTGGCTCGTCTAGGTTGTTGGTGGACATTAACTCTAGTATTAGAAAAAGATCCTGTATTTCTTAAATTTTTTTCTAACTTATGAAAATAACTGTGTGACGGGTGTTGCCTATCTGAATTTAGAAAAACAAAAGAATTGTTTAATTAATTTGACTAATTATAACACATCCGAAAGTTCTAAAATGCTACAAAATTCTAATTAATAAACATACCCGGGTAACGTTCAGCATAAATTTGTGCAGCGTGAGTTATAGTATTAGTTTAGAGCTCTGAGTAGCAATGTAGTACATTTTTGGAAAGTACCTCTATTATTCAACTCCGTTACGCTTCAAGTTCTTAATCGCGTATTTATTATCGTATCACGTATCTATTATAAGGACGGTGTAGATAGATATATTTTATGAATAAGCCATAAACTTTAAAATATATAGTCTATAGTCTATCTTTGAAATTAGTATGGTTTTATCATCAATTTTTTTCATAAATAATAATTATAATTCTCAAATTCTTTTAGTCATAATTATCATTAGTCTGATTTATTAAAGTCTACGTAATAAAATTTCTTTTTAGTTGAAATATTACTCATGAGTTCTATATTATCTAGAAAAATCTTTGAAATGTTAACTCCCTTCCCTCGAATTCTGGTTTCACCTCGGGTATCTATCATTAAATTATGGAAATATGTTTGATAATTACGGTGTTTATGATGAATAAGTACAGCAGAAAGAACATCTGATGGAAATTAATTACTTTTGCTTCTATGTACTATTCAATTATTGGTATTTAAATAAAAATTATTCTATTTATACCGTATTAATTTAATAGCTATTATATGCATTATGAAAACTAAATATTAATATAGACGAGTATATAAATATACCGAATAAAATAATCAAAATGTTTGTCCTTAAAATCGATAATGCACTCTTAATTTTTCATTAAATTTATCATAACGTATGAAAAAATATTTATTTATTGATTAATTATACAGGAAGATAAAACATATGATCTTTGTATTTATATAATTATTATTTGAAAAAAAATGGTTTAATATATGATTTATGCGCATGTAAACAATTAAAATTAATTGAAATATTGTATACATATACATACAACGATTATCTGTATTTGACTGTTTACAAAATTTAACGACATATCTTTAACTAACTTTTAAAATAATCAAACAAATCGTTGCGTTCAAATAATAACCCTAAATTTATTTTTTTAATAAGAATTTTATTTTAAAGCTTAATCTCATTATTTGTCCAGAAATATAATCACGTGAAAAATATTATTTTAATTTCAAAATACAAATGATATTTTATATTGTAAGTTTGGCTTAAGGCCATGTTTTCTAAAATAATGAACTAAACAATAAATGAACTCTTTATAATTTATATTATAAAGTAATTGTACCAGAATAAAAGAAAACAATTAGGTACCTAGCTGAATAGCGATGGGATACCGAGCACAAGTTTAGTGATTATATTATAAAAGTTTTATATTTGAGGGTTACCAGATGACAAAAACTAATAAAGTAATAATGTAGTTAATCGTTTGTGACTTATGTGAATTATACAAATTAGCCATAATTTTAATAATGTTTCTACCAAATCCTTAGTTTAAGAATCCGAATCAATAATATACACTTAACATACAAATTTTATTCTTCGTTTTTAATATATTTTTCATTTAAATGTGTTACAAATAAATGAATAAAAATATTACATATTTAAGAATAAAAGTACTAATGCATGTATTACTCGTGTTTTACATTATATCTTATATATTATAAGCTTATAACATTGGCATATAAGCGTATATTGATTCCGTCGGCTACTGTTCATAAAAACCATTTATCGATTTCCTGAATTTTTATTTGATTACTAAGAGCCTTCTTTTGACTAGGTTTATATACCTACATTTATTCCATTAATTCTTATGTAAGTATTTTCATATTTAAAACATGAGTAAAAATAATTAAGTTTGGATGAGATTTTGTGGATTCCGAATTTAATTTAGAGTGAAAAGATTCACAACTGTTAGTAAAGAGTACATGTTTATGATTATATGCAGTACTGTAGGTTATATTGACCTTTAAATCGCTATATTTGTCTATTATAGTTGATTCTAAATCATTAATATTGTATTAAAAACATGTTTATGAATGTGAAGTGTGACAAATATGAAAAGTGACAGTATTCAAACGAAAAGATTTTTGAGAAATTGTTTTCACGGTAGAAGTCTAAACGTGTAATAATGATTCATTATAAATAACAAATATATACGATAATACATACATATAATACTAAACAAATTTGTGCGTAACTAATTGAAAGTTATAATAAGCGAACAAATTCTGACCTTTTTTTTCTTATTTCTATATCGCATTTAAAAAAAAAGAATAAGAAGACTGCGAATAATCCAAAGTTTGATATATTATTAATATTCAGTATATTCAATTGTAGTACGAACTGGGGTTTAATAGATAGGATTAGTTAGTTGATTGAATATTATATGAACCGTGAGGGCATTATAATTCATAATTAAATTTGTAAGCAATAAACATACAGGTAGGTGGTATTATCAAAAATCAATTTTCATCAGATTTATAAAGAAAAAGTATTTAATATGATTTTAATTTTACATATTGTAAATTTTTTAAATGAATTAGGTTTGAAAATTTAAAACTGATGATATTTTATCTGTAATAGTTATTTTAAGAGGTTTTACTTACCTATACTCTTATAATACGAGTATTGTAAAATTTTATACATTAGTATAATTTTTAAGGTTTTTATTGATTTTCAAAATATAGACATTACATATTATATTATATTATGGGTTCTTTTTATTATAATTAGTTTTTATAGTTTTAGCTCAGCAGAAGTGAATATAGCAATTATACAACAAACAATTTTGTTTCAGTATTTATAAATGGATTTTAATGAGTTTATTCGCTTAAAATGTATTATTTTTCTTATAATTTATTCTCTTTCTAATCGCTTAAAATGTATTCTAATCTTTTAGATAAATTCGTACAATTATAAGAATAATGTAAATTAAAAACAAGATGAAATACATAATATCTTTGATCAATTAAATCCACTCTAATTTGATACGATAAGATTTTAGATTCTGAGTGAAGCAAAGGATCTTATGGTTTTACAATGATGTTTAATTTATTTTTTTTTTTTATTTTTTTTTTTTCTGTAAACACTTTTTCGTGTAGAAATCCTTGTCCAAAAGTTTTACCCAGGTATTTAGTCATAAACCGAAAAGTATTGAAGCTAGAAACTTGAAAATTTTATCCAATATCAAATACATACTTTTTTATATTGGACAACATTTTCAGAACAATTATAGCACTTTTAATTTACCAAATTGTTTGAAAGTTTTTATGTAATATAATTTTAAATATTTGACAAAAAGTTCTGAAAATGTAATATGACCTTACTCATATACCTACCTAATTATCCTAACAAAAATTCAAAAATCGTGAGTCAGGATTTTTTTTTATACACACTTTAATAAATTATTATAACTCACCAAAAATTATACAAATAACCGTAAAATACGTAAACAGTATTTAAATAATAATATATTATATTACACTGAAGCTTTGCTCAGAATCGTTTTATACTAAAGAAATGAGTCATTATTTCTTTAAAACTTAATACATTCATCATCAATATCTTGTCCGAGGACCGAAGGGACGAAGGACGAACTTGTACCACCATCATCTCACTTACCAGCTTTTTATACATGATTTTAGTCGTTGAATTCGATTTTAAAATATAATATTTAAAAGTAATATCAAAATTAAAATATTAAGTTTTAAAGAAATGATGACTCATTTCTTTAGTATAAAATCATTCTGAGCAAAGCTTCAGTGTTATATAATATAATATTATTATTTTTAAATACTGTTTACGTATTTTACGGTTATTTGTATAATTTTTGGTGAGTTATAATAATTTATTAAAGTGTGTATAAAAAAAAATCCTGACTCACGATTTTTGCATTTTTGTTAGGATAATTAGGTAGGTATATGAGTAAGGTCATATTAAATTTTCAGAACTTTTTGTCAAATATTTAAAATTATATTACATAAAAACTTTCAAACCATTTGGTAAATTAAAAGTTCTATATTTAAGTCAAAAGCGCTATAATTGTTCTGAAAATGTTGTCCAATATAAAAAAGTATGTATTTGATATTGGATAAAATTTTCAAGTTTCTAGCTTCAATACTTTTCGATTTATGACTAAATACCTAAAATCTGAACAGTGAAAATCTCGTTTACGGCGCATTTTTATCGATTTTACCGTTTTTACTCAGTTTTTCGATCGTTATTCTTGATTACTGGAAAAAGTATGAAGATTTTGGAAAAATGACCTCTCTAAAGTACCATCTCAGTTCAATTTCGAATCTAAAAAGTTGCTGGACGAAACTTTTGGACAAGGATTACTATACGAAAAAGTTTTTACAGAAAAAAAAAAAATAAATAAATAAACATCATTGTAAAACCATAAGATCCTTCGCTTCACTCAGAATCTAAAAATAAACATCATTGTAAAACCATAAGATCCTTCGCTTCACTCAGGATCTAAAAAAAACATCATTTGAGTTATAATTTTCTTAAGTTAATAACTCATGCATTGTTCGGTTAACATAACAATTATACCGTTTTTAATACTGTATAATATTTAATAATATGCAAAAACACATTTCTTGAGACATATGAAAATAAAATAAACAAATTAAATAATATCAATAATAATAATTATTATTGATTATTAATTATTAATATTAAAGGCAACAATATATACTTTGATATTTTAAATTAATAAAAAATTTACTCTATTCTTTTTCAATTAACTGAACGTTTAAATTTATATTTCAGACACTTCTTATCCAGGAAATTATTTTAGAGGACGTAAACCATCCGATAATGTAAGAAACTTCATAAGATACGATGAAGGAGAATCATACCGTGGTGCAAATAACCATGATCCAGGCATTTTATGGACTGGACTTGGAAAGAAAAAACGTCGTTAGTGATTGTTTGCACAACTCACTCAAGAGTATCTATCAGCTTTCATCAAACTTCTTGCACCTATAATATTCCAATAATAATCCAAAGTTATTAGTTTACTGTGATTTAGTTATGGTTTGGTTTCATTACATTAACTATTTAAAATAAAAATGTCTTCACAGCACGCGAAAATTTATACTACTTTCATATTTATACATTTAAAAACTGTAAACATTAATATCACATTTTAAGTTTAAATATATACCAATACGTAGTAAACTATTGTTATTTCCTTGATTTACTTTTCTTTTATAGGTTTAACTAGACGACATTTTTAGTTTAGCTAGTTTCAACTATTGGAAATTTAAAATTAGTTCGTTTTTATCTTTATTAGCTTATACATTAAAACCAAAAAATCTGTCCAGAACATTTTTTTTTCAAGTTTCATTATTAATATTGTGAAAAACAAATTGTACATAGCCACATAGGCACAAAAAAAAACTAAAATAGTTCCTATAAAACGCTAAACTACAAACAGCCGCTTATTTTGGTGATATCTAAATAGTGAACAATGAATTAAATTATTTTTAGCTTTCCTTATTTAAAAATTGTAAATTTCAACTAAAAAATATATATTGATAGTACACACAACGGTGAGTATTTTTATTCTATAACCATTGGTGGTCGAAAGTAACGTAGGTGACAACTATTATTGTTGAGGCTAAGTACATTTTTATAAATGTTACGTATATAAACGCATAATATATAAAACAATTACTTATTTTTCATTATATTTACATACAATTTTTAAGTAAAAATGTCTAAATTTTATCTGTTTTACGTAAATTAATATAAGTCAAATACCAATTCGGTTTGATAAATATAGGAATGAATTATGTTACCATAAAGTCTATACAATACGATTAAGATTAATTAAATATACTTACAGTAAAAATTACAAGTGTGTATTTAATTTAAAGCATACTATAAGTTACCATAAGTACTTACATTTTTGGAAGTGTTATATCGGCTCTCTCGGAAGCGTATACAATTCGCTCTACCATATAAAATATAGCGTAAAATTCTATAAAGATCGCGATGAAAGCATATTATTTTAATAGGTATCAACCAATAAAATAACCATGAAATAAATATGTTTTATCTGTTGTGCAAACGATGCACATTTAATATTTTAGTATTGTTCACACATATCTCCAACGATTGTAGCGGGTTTGACATTCTGTTAGAAATACAATTTTATGAGTATTGATAATGGATTTGTTTGACGATATTGAACGTGTTGATGTATTTTTCACACTTTATGTGGCAAGAGAAATAAATCGAAAAAAGTTAACCACCGTTATTGGGTACCTTTACATCTGTTAAATGAAAAACAACTTAACTCATGTGTCAACTCAAAGTCGTGTTTATGTTTTATTGGTGAGTCACACGGAAGTGCTTTTCAAATGTTACGAAATGACATTGTGCTACATTGTTCAATGAAAGTCGGTTAGGTAAGTATAAAAATATATAATAAAATGTTTTGAGCGTATATTTTTGCACTTAGGTAGGTCGTATGAGAAATGCATATTGTTATTACATCACGCAGTATAGCGACTTTTTAAGCATTTAAAATACATAGAAATACATTACTTATTCGTTAGTTATAGCATTGTCATGCTTATATTTTCATTGCACCGCGTATTTTAAAGGACTACATAGATACATAGTACTAAAATACATTAATACCAACAAGCGTCTCAACAGAGGAAATACTAACCCCCTGAAACAGCTTTGTGTCATAACCTAATAATATATATATATATATATATATATATATATATATATATATATATATATATATATATATATATATATATATATATATATATATATATATATATATATATATATAATATATTTATATTATACAGTGGTGGCGCGAATGGGTGTTTCATGAAGCAGCTGCTTACCACCTGATATCTTATAATTATGAACAAATAACCGTAAAATACGTAAACAGTATTTAAATAATAATATATTATATTACACTGAAGCTTTGCTCAGAATCGTTTTATACTAAAGAAATGAGTCATCATTTCTTTAAAACTTAATACATTCATCACCAATATCTTGTCCGAGGACCGAAGGGACGAAGGACGAACTTGTACCACCATCATCTCACTTAACAGCTTTTTTTTGATTATTGGAACTAAAATATGAAAATTTTCAATTTTATTCTACAATTTTAAAAACAAATCAAAATAGCCATTTTGTTGATAAGATTTTTAGAAAAATTTTGTTATTAAAATATCTTATTAAACTTTGGTCATTAATATATTAAGAATCTTTAAACTTTTAGAAAATTCAAATTTAATAGTTTAGTACGTTCTATTAAGATTAATTGATTTCGATTAATCTTTCCATGATTGATAATGGTAAATATAAATATCAATTAAATATAATAGTATAATATTTACAAGTGATAACGAAAATCTTGGAATAAATTAAATTTCGATACGCCATTTAATTAATTTGTGGTATAAAATAATAAAATAATGTAGCCATGTATTTTTCAACTGCCCTACCGTTCTCTAGTAGACGGCTTTTTAAATTTTTTTCTCTCCTAGTTATTTTACTTTCAATTTTAAACTTCTTAGCTCTCACTCCATTTATATCATAAATTCTCTTATTTTATGCATATCCTCATCGCTGACTTCCTAGTTTAAAAATATTGTTAAAATAAAAATGCATATCTGTGATTATGCTTTACTGACCACTCGTAATTTTATAATCACTTTGGTCTAATTTTTGTAATAAAATTTAAATAAATAATGATTGTTTTATTATTTAAATTACAAACGAATCGTAGTAACTCTAAGTAAAACTAAATTTTGTGTTTTTGTGGTAAATACAAACAAAATTTGTCATGTCTTCAAACAAGGTCGCGACCTCAAGGTTGATTTTTAGAATATATGACCAATTAAAAATATACTTAATAGGGTATTAATTAAATAGAATAAGTTTGTTGAAATCTATAAGTGAAACTTCGATTACTATAATTTCGATTGGGTAGCGTCTGTTATAATCAAATTAAAAGTTTTTAAGTGTATGATTATAGTTTCGTTTAAGCTTTTAGATTTAATTATTCACTAGTCCTTAAGTCAACTATTAAAAATCATAATAAAAATGTATAAAAACTGAACTACTGAGTGAATAAATTGTTATTTTGTTACAATTCGACTTGCAATCCGTTTGGTCTAAAAAAATTAATATATTTTCATAACATTATGAAAACATCAAAGGATATAATAACACGAAAAATGTCAGTATACTGGCCAACTTTATTGCTTTTAAACGGAATCAACGTGTATCCAGGTCATGAAAATAGAGGTAAATTGTTAAATTAGTTTTTTTGATTTATAAAAATAAATAAATTATGCTGTAGCGATTAGGACGAAAGTTGTTTAATTTTATTTTTATCGCCTAAATCAATGTTTTATACAGACTACCAATTAAAATTAAAAAGTTTATTCTCAAAGTGAACATATAAAAATTGTGCAACAATTCTTTGACAATAATTATTTATCCAGGATGATATTAGAGAGAGTGCAAACTCTCTTGAAAAAATAACGTTACTCTTCTATTCGTTTTATGTAAACTCTCCTAAATAAAAATCGAAGAAATTGTATGTAGATTTTATGTATGTAGAAAGGACGGCTAGCTAAACCTTTAATAAAGAATATAATAGAAATAATAACTAAGGCTTTGATTACAGCTTTTGCTCTTTTCTTTTTATTGAAAACTTTGATTTATATGAACATGTTTCATAATACTACATACAACTGTTCTTTAATATCATACTACATTATTATTAGTAATAATAGAATTGTCTAATGATAATTATTTCTTATTACTTAAAAATGTACAATGAACATACACATTTCAATTAAATTCCTACTAATTAATAGAGGAAATTTAAACATTTTATTTTGTTCAGTTTTTTGATGTTTGGTTTATTTAAAAATATACTAACATTTTAGTAATTTTTACTCAAAAATTCCATTTAATATTAACAAATATATTAATGAACAAACAAAATATACGAGGCATTGAAAAAACGATTTATGATTTGTAATTACATCGGTTGTAAATTATTATTGTTTTTATGAATAAAATTTGAAAATGATTTTTATAATAAAATCAAAAATAAAACATGTTTTTTTTTTTGAGTATTTAAATAATTAAATAATTTTATTCACGGTTTTGGCGTCTAGCTGCTCTTATGTTTCGTGTAATTTTGGCGGTACAACGATTCATCGTAACAAAATACGCAACAAGTGCCTACACGAAGATAAAAAAAAAAAAAAAAAAAAGTGAAACTTATCTCAAATATTTTTTATCCATCATAAAATATATGGTCAACTAATCATAAATTAGATTTACGTAAATGATTAATAGTTTTATTAGCAAACCTGTACACTGTATTCGCGTCATGTGCGTTGAAATAAAACTGACGTTTTTTTCGATCATTCAAATTCATGCGTTTGACAGAGGCATATAAATAATATCGTATAGTTTTTGTCAAATATTTATTAATAACAGACTTATATTTACCTGAAAAACCTAAGAAACGAGTTTACCATAATTACAGCGTATCACAAAGGAAATAAAAGCAAACGTGAGTTTAGTGCAAATTTGGTGTACGCAACATCACCATGGTGCCGTTAATTATAAGATCAAACGGTATGACATCATTATTGCCTGCTGGGGTGTTATATTTGTTTTGGGGGAGGATCCTTGCTGACGTGTGTACGTTAGTGTGTTTAGTCAGAAAACAATCAAGGTAGGTTTACTATGGATAATATGATTTATATATACCTTAGGAACCGAGAGACGATCTACATGGCTTACAAATAATGTACTATCCATACATAGACGTGTAGACGAGGTCATAAACTATAATGATCAACAGGGGCGTACGCGGGTCAGGTGTCCAAATATCCCAGCGAAATGTTATCCAATTTTTTATTTGTCATTTAATTTATTTTTACATTTCTTATGAGTTATAGTCTTCAAATATATAATTGATCAGTCTTTTGTGGGTTCAAACTATACTCGATTTTTCAACAAATACAAGCGATATAACGACCGAGCGTCGTGATTATGTAGTTGCCAGGGCCGGATTAAAAGAGGACAGAGGAGTCATCTGCTCAAGACGCATATTCTCGAAAGTAATTAAAGGAAAAAAAACAATTTTTTATTACGATATTCGACATATTAATCAAAGCAAATGAAACCACAGTGAAAACCTAAGTAGTAGGGTGGTCAAAAAATTAAGACTCGAAAAAGAAGGGCGTAAGAATGAAACCGTTAATAAAAAAAATTAAAAAAAAAAAAAAAACTGAAAAGTTTTGTGTTTGGTTCAACTAAGCTTTTTCAGCGTAACTCACCAATCCCTCCGTAAGTGAATAACGACATAAACCGACACGAAACTATATAATAGGGAAACACAATAAATTTCGTGTTTGTTAAATGTTTGCCTTCGATCTATATCTTTTAAGTGCGGTTCGAATCCCTTCGTCTCCCTTACCTACCTACGGCTACGGGCATAGAACACGTTATCTACGGCTCGGGATGCGAAACCATAGACATATTAATATGGGCGTATGTAATTTGCGCCAAAAACCACAAGTTCTGACTGTACAACGCCATCGTGTTGAAGAATTTTTCGATTCATGAACTTTTCGATACGTGAAATTTGCAAATAATAATAAATCTTTGTCTCTGGTACTTTTAATAATTTCACCAATATTTGTATTATTTTCCGTAACTTATACTTTTATTTAATTTTGAAATTTGAAAATAACAGGAACGCACACGCGATTTATATCGGACTGTAAATATCACGATTCGCGACAACATTCGATTCGGTTCAATATTAACAATAAATTGATAATTTTCATTAGATTAGGCGCAATCGGTTCCTTTAATTATGTCTCTATTCAGAGGCGGACTGGGGATAGATCGGCCGAGGGAGATTTGAAAAAGTAGCAGCCCATATACATATACCTATACAGCCCAATAACAATACAATTTCTATACAATTTTGGTCTATATAATTTTTTAAAACAATGATTCAAGTAATTTAACTTATCTCTGTATATTAATGTATCATCAGTGGCATATTTAAGGGGAGTCCGGGTCTCGACCCCCCCCAGAACAAAAAGGTTAACCTAATATACCTACATTATATAATTATTGAATCATAACTCGTTTATGTTTTTTTATGATAATATAAACATTATAAACTTATACTAAATATTTAGACCTCCCCCCCAGAAAAAAATTGAAAATACGCCACTGCGTATTATTGACAATTGGTAGAAATCGGGGGATATTTTGAGAGCCAAAGCTCTTCAAAATGTTTACTAAGCCCTTGATAAACAGCAGCTATAATCAGGGCCTTGCACCCGATTTAACCCGAACCCCTAACACCCCTAAACACCTTTAAAAATCAAACACCCGAAACCCGTATAACCCGAATAATTTTGTTTTCAAAAACACCCGTATTAACCAAAACCCGAATAAATATTCTGGTTAACCCGAAATCCCGAATAATTTTTTTTTCATTCTTCATGCGACATATCATTTCGTATGTATTTCTTGTGGCGAGTTCGATTTTGTAGCATTAAATAATCAATAATAATAATAAAAGGAAGGAAAGGAACAATCTTACAAACAATCATAGGTAATTTCTTAAAACCAAAATACCAAACACTAATAGCTAATAATAACTTGTGTTATTTCATTATTTGCGACGAACTTCCCAAGTGGGATTACCTATGTCCTATAATATCTAATTTAGTAACTCGAATATCGTAATACGTGGCTATATTTATTATTTCCCAGTTTTTCGGTAATCACGAAATCATAATTTTTATTTTATTTGTCTATGGTTCATCAGTCAGCGCCCCTATGGCCATCTATTTTAAACATTTTAAGAGGACGTTATACCCGCATGTGTTGTCTCTGTCTTACTAATGTAGATCATAGCAAATTTGCTTTCAGCAGCACAGATTTTGTGACGTTAGCTGACAGATAAGTATTTGGAAACTTATAATATAATGTATGTTAAGAACTTAAGGTACATAGATATAAAAAAATGAGTGACGTGGACTCTAATGCTTATAATAAAACGAATAGATAGTTAAATAATTAGTTTCCAATTGTCTTATTTCTTATAGTTCATAGAAAAAGGTAACTACTGTACATTAATTAACCTAGTTTAGTTAAAAACAAACGTTGCGAATATGTGTAAAACATTTATATTTTATTATAAATAACATAAACATGAACACTTTCTATTTTTTGGGGGGGGGGGGGTCATCAAAAGTTCTGTTTTATCCAGATTTCTCAGCACCCATATTAACCAATATCAACCCAAATAATAACGGTTTTTAAAACCCAAATGTTTGTTTAAATTTTTTATTCGGGTGTTTGAACACCGAAATACATCCAGCACCCAAAACCCGAAACCCGAATAAATGATTCGGGTGCAAAGCCTTGGCTATAATATAATATAGGTATATAAATGGTAAAAACTGAATTAGTTTATATTAATCAAATAATATTTTAAATATTTTAAATTTCTTAAATAATAGTAGGTACATAAATAATAAAATTTACACCGGCCCAAGGAGATAAATCTCCCCAACTCCCCTGGCCAGTCCGCCTCTGTCTCTATTATCAGTAGAACACACCAATATATTATATTGGACACACGTCGGTACGTATTACTGTATATCCTATGCGATGTCGGTAAATTTATCTGCTGGTAAATTCCAACAATTGAAGATGAAAGTGTGGCGCAAATAATATACATATTCCATTTCGTTTTCAGTCGTGGCGCAATATAAATGTTATATTTTAATATTTTGGCGCAAATTACATACGCGCTTAAATGTACCTTTTGTCGGCGCAAATTACAAGTTATTAAATTGGCGCGAAATACCATTCCCCATTAATGTAGGTATGGACTGCGCTTAGAAAGAGAAACCAAAAGCAGTCGTTGATATAGAGTGAGATATCTCTCGTATCTATATAACGGAGATATTTATACCGTTTTATATTATATTTTACAGTGAAACCTCCCTTAACGGACACCTCCGAATAGCGGACACCTCTGATTAGCGGACGTTTTTATGAGGACAGGAACGTCATATTCTCCTCTTTTATTTCTCTCTCTGAATAGTGGACACCTCTAAATAACGGACAATATTTCGGCTACAGAGAGTGTCCGGTATTCAGAGGTTTCACTGTATTAATATATATATATATATATATATATATATATATATATATATATATATATATATATATATATATATATGTGTATAATTTTTTTTTTTTTTTGGTTTACGGTCATTGAGACCATACCGCCAAACAAATTTTTCTCCATCTACCTCTATTTTCTGCCGCTACTCTCCATGGTATCTTTGGTTCAATGCTTTCCGCATCCCTTTTTACACAGTCTTCCCAACGTAAGCGTGGTCTTCCTAAGGATCTCTTACCGACCGGGTTCTCTTCGATTGTTGTTTTGGCTATGGATCCTACTCTCCGCCATGCATGTCCTGCCCAGGTAAATCTCCTTTTCTTGATTTCATTCGCGATGTTCGGTCTCTGGAACAGCTCCTCGAGTTCTTTATTATGACGTTTACGCCATTCACCTATGTTTATGTCAAAGCATGGGCCGTAGATTTTCCGTATGATTCTCCTTTCAAATACTTTTATTCTGGTTTCTTCTGCTTTCCTAAGTGACCATGTTTCCGCGGCATAGAGTACTATGGGTCGTATCAGGGTCATGTACATTTTTTATTTTTTTTAATTAATCGAAAAGATTATTGGGAAAAACTCGTGTGGAGGCCTAGGAAAGGAGATTATAATATGTACTATCATGAAAGTGAAGTAGTCATACGCAAAAATGTATCAAAAAATGCAGAAATGAATTATTATTTTAATTTTAAGTCAGAGAATGATTTGTCATCTTTTATGAAGTTTATTTAAAAAAGTACATGTATTTTTAAATGTTTTAAATTATGTATTTTTATTTTTTTACCTTATACCTGTAGGATGTAGATCCTGAATGTTTTCAAAATTAAACATGAAATTATCTCAAATTCATCTAGATAAAAATGTACTAATTTTTATCTTTATCTAGATAAATTATTAGTTATCTATTCCCAACACTGTATATATATATATATATATGTCCACGTGCGGAACGCCCCGATCTGGGTTCCGTTGCGACGGTCACACGGTCACCGTCGTCGGTTGTTTCCAGATGCCGTCAGATGGATGGCCGTCGTGTACCCGCGGCTGATATGCGCGTTCTGGGCGTTCATCACGACGTCGGTGCTCACGACGCTCGTGTGCCGGGACACCAGCTACGAGGAGCGGATCGAGATGCTGACGTACATCACGGGCTCGTCCAGTACGCTGGCGCTGTTCGCCATCGGCGTGCGCAAGCGGCCTAACCTGGACCGGATGCTGGACATCGTGCGCCGCGACTTCTGGGACGACGGGCGGCGGCCCGCGGCCGACACGCGGTTCTCGCGGTTCGTGCGCACGTACGGCGCCGTCATGCCCGTGGCCAACGTGATGATGTGCATGGCGCCCGTCGTGTGGGTGGCCGAGTACGGCGACATCGACTCGCCCGCCGCGCTCATATTCCGCATGTGGACGCCGTGGACGCGGCTCACGGTCGCCAAGTACGCGGCCGTGTACGCGCTCCAGTTCGTCGTCTCGGTGAGCGTGCTGACCAGCATCGCGGGCATGGTGTTCGCCATGGTGCTGGTCGTCGACGAGATGCAGGTCCAGGTGGACACGCTCGTCGACAGGGTCCGCGACCTGGACGTGGACTATGACGGTGACGACGGTGACGGCGACGACGGCCACGGCCATGGTGACGGCCACGGCGCGCGACCCACGGTCTCGGCCCGGCGACGGGCTGCGCGCCACGGTCTCGTCGAGTGCGTGAAACACCATCAGACGCTCATCACGTGAGTATTGGACGCCTAAACGCCAGTGGCGTGCCGATAATGAGCCACGGGCCCACGAAGCCATGACCCAAGACGGCCCGCCGAGAAATTATACGAATTCAATATATTATAAATTGCCATTAGAACAAATATTAAAAATACAATCATTGTTATTTTTTTTTTTAAACCGTACTCTCGTAAAATT
Source organism: Therioaphis trifolii (assembly GCA_027580255.1). NCBI lineage: Eukaryota > Metazoa > Arthropoda > Insecta > Hemiptera > Aphididae > Therioaphis > Therioaphis trifolii. Next base: position 129,020,428 of record CM050404.1, read on the forward strand.
AATTATTAAAACGAATTGATTATTTAGAATGATGCGCTAATATCTCATTGATTATTTTCTCTGATAGTAAGTCGACGTCGGCGATATTTCATAATTATTGTGGAACGAAAAAAACAACGAGAAGCTCCGCAATCTTATCTTAGAAACTAAGCGAGTGAATTTATATTTGGAACAGTATTACTTCTAGTCTAAAAAACCGTACTGTACACCGTTCAATTTATTACCTTATAAAAAATACGCAGTAGGATCAAAAAGTTCCCGGAATTTCGTTTTGTTTTTTTACGCATACAATTTAAACTTAAACTGACTTGATCCCCTTCGAAATATCGTCTTTCGGCATAGACACACTTACTCCGACGAATTCGGCATCTGCCGAAAACGTCTTTCGTATGCCTCTATCAATATGGCACCGAGGTTCGCTATCGCATTGACTTCAATGTCTTCTACGGAACCGAATCATTCGCCTTTGAGTCTAAGTTTTAATTTTGGAAATAGCCAGAAGTCGCACGATGCAATATTTAAAGAAAACGGGAGTTGTGGAATCATGGTAATTTCATTATTGGCTAAAAATTTTCGAACTGCAAAGGATGAGTGACACGGCTTCTTATCGTGATGCAAAAACCAACCATATTTCCGGCCTTTTTCAACAAATTGAGTTTCTCGAACGTTTTAAAACTTCAATATAAAAACCAGAGTTTACTTTTTTTGGATTTGGTACAAATTCCCTGTGAAACAACCCTTCGATGTTGAAGAGCACAATCGACACGACCTTCATGGTCGGCCACTCCGCTCTTCGTCTTCAAGTGACTCTTGACCATTTTTGAAACGATCAAGCCGTTCAAAACGACTGTTTTCTTTAACCTTTCATTTGTTGTAAAGTGTTTGCAAAAATCCGACCGTTTCTGAAGCAGTTTTGCCTAGTTTAAAACAAAATTTAATGTTGGCCCATTGTGCGAATCGTGACATTTTGAAAAAACGCGTATACCCCGTTTCGTATGGACACGATTACGGCAAACGAGAGACTAATATAGTTTTGACAATTCAACCATAAGATATGAAATCACATCTTCTTTTGATTCCAATAACCAGATATTTGATAAGAAAAATAGTTTTTTTTCTATTTATGAATTCCGGGAACTTTTTGATCCTACTACGTACAGCCCGGCTACAACCGCCGTCATTACTCGATGTTCATGCGATTATTCTATGTTTATTCATCTGTTAATGTGTCGGCCTCGTTTATCGTTTTCGATTTCGTACATTGCCGTGAATTGTGAATAATATTATAATCAAGTCGAAAAAGTACCGAGTGACTATGAGAGGCGTAAAAAAAAAAATAGAACCAGACAAATTAATCAAAATGCCTAAAATTAGTGTTTGTTTTTTTTTTTTTGTACCGATTCTCGTGAAAATAAAAGGGAAGCATGCCCCTCGAACCCGTTTCTCCCCAATTTGTTAAAGTATTGCCCCCGTTGGATTGTTTTGCCACGGGCCTTAGAAGCTCTAGTTACGCCATAGCTAAAGGCACGCGGGAGGGCGTGGCTCGGATTTTCGTGAGGTGGGCACAGCCCGACGTCGAAAAAACGGCTACTGGCACGTCCACAGGTCCCCCGAATCGATCCAAGACCAAATTTCCTCGAAAATTCCGTAACTTCCCCGGCATCCCTCGTTTACGCGGTATTTGAAAAATTGTTTTATTATTATTATTATTCTTCTTCTTCTTCAGCTATTATAGGCCATTAAGGCCCATCACTGCTCCACACAGCTTCCTCCATTCCTCTCTATCATTCGCTAATTCTTCCGGGTTGTCAACCCCAAGTATCCTCAAAATCTGGTTTGGTTCATCTATCCACCTTTTCTTCGGCCTGCCCAATGGTCTCTTGCCTTCCGGTTTCCACTTAAGCGCATCCTTCATTATGCCATTCGATCTCCATACATGTCCAAGCCAGCTCATTTTTCTGCCTTTAAGTGTTTGTATAATTTCCTCTTCTCCTAACATGTTTTTAATTTCTTTATTGGATCTTATTTCATATTCACCTGTTTGATCATTTTTTTTGGGACTAAAAATGCGTCGTAGGAATTTCCTTTCTAGAACTGCCAGTTTTCTTTCGTCCTCTTTTGATGTTGGCCACGTTTCACATGCGTATAGAATTACCGGTCTAACTAAAACTTTGTATAATCTAATTTTTTATTTTTTTGATAATACCTTGGACCTGAAGGTTTTCTGTAGCGCGAAATAACACCTGTTTCCAGCTTTTACTCTTAGGTGTATTCCCTCATGGTAATTATTGTGACTATTTATATCCACTCCCAGGTATTTAAAACTTTCTACTTTTTCGAAACAATAGTTTTCAATGTTCAAACTTTTTTGGTGTAGTTGATTTTTTTTTCCTGTTTTAACCGACGACGCCGCGGGATCTGCTTTCGCATTGCTTCCGCGGCGCAAATTGGTGTAGTTGATTACCTCTTTTAACTACCATATATTTAGTTTTCCCTTCATTTATCATTAGTCCCATATTCAGCGCTCTGGTTATCAACTCATTCGTGGTGGTTTTTATGTCCTCTTCATTTGATCCAAGTATCACTACATCATCAGCGTAGGCTAGTAATGCATGCACTTGACCATTGAAACTGACACCATTCGCTTTTTCTTGAACCTTCTTAACAACCTCCTCTAACGCAATGTTAAACAATATTGGTGACAATGCATCCCCTTGTTTTAAACCTACTGTGGTCTCGAATTCTTCTGAGTAATTGTTTCCGAATTTTATTTTACATCTTGATTCTTCAATGCATATTTTCACCATTTTGACTAATTTCGATGGTATACCGAACTTTTCCATGCTTTTCCACAGTGATTTTCTTTTGATAGAATCGTATGCCTGCTTAAAATCTATAAACAGTAGGTGTAATGGCTTATCGTTCTCTTAATGTTTTTCTATTAACTGTCTTAGTGTAAACACGTGGTCAACTGTAGATTTTCCTGGTTTAAAGCCGCATTGGTATTCACCTACTATTTCTTTCGTATATGGTTTGAGTCTATTTAAGATAACATTTGATAATATTTTATAAGCTACATTGAGTAACGATATACCCCTGTAATCATGGCAGTCTTGTGGGTCACCTTTTTTATATATAGGGCATATTACTGCTACCTTCCAGTCTTCTGGTATCTGTTCTCGTTGCCATATTTTCTTAATTAGTTCCCACATATCATTAACAATTAGTTCTCCTCCCTTTTTTATAAGTTCGGCTGCTATCATGTCCTCACCCGGGGCTTTGTTATTCTTTAGCATTTCTATTGCTTCTTTAATTTCTTCTTTCCCCGGTATGCATTGATATTGTTCTACCGTTGTGATTACAAAGTTATCCTGTCCTTGGTCTTCTATTTCTGGTTGGTTCAGCATTTGTTGGAAAAATCTTTTGAACTCTTCAGCAATGGCTTTTTTTCTTATTCTCACTGAAGTTTTTAAACACTGAATAATGTCATTTTTAATTTTTTTTTCTCGGATTCGTATTATTATTTAATGATTTACCGACATGTAACTGCACAAGTTTGTCATAAAACAACTTCTTCTTCATCTCTACTAAAGGCCTTGCCTTGTCGTTGCAAATCTGGCTTTCCATTCTTCTCTATTAGAAGCCAATCTTTTCATTTCTATATATCGACTACAGCCAGCTTGTTTTATCATTTCTTCTATGTATGCTTTCCTCGGTCTGCCTCTTTCTTTGTATCCATTTATTCTTCCCTCAAATATATTTGCCATAAACAAATTATGTCTAAGTAGATGACCGAACATTTTTCCACTTCTTTCTTTTATGGTGTTTAATAAGATTCTTTTTTCTCCTACTTGGTTTAATACATCTACGTTACTTTTCCTTTCTGTCCAGCTGATTTTTAACAGTCTTCTCCATATCCACATTTCTATGGCTTCTAACTTCTTTTTGTCTTGTCCATTGATAGTCCATGTTTCACAGCCGTACAATTATACACTCCACACATAACATTTGACAAAGTTTTTTCTCATATTTATATTTAGTTTTTTGTTTGTAAGTAACTGCCGTTTTTATGTAAATGCTCTCTTTGCTATAGCTATTCTTTGTCTGATTTCTGTTGAGCATTTACCATCGTTTGTAATCGTACTTCCTAGATACTTAAATTGTTGGACTTGTTCTTCTAAGTTATTATTCACTTCCAACTTCACTATTGGGATTTCTTTTACTTTAGTCACCACCATTGTTTTTGTTTTTTTTTTTTTTGGATTAATTTTCATTTGGTATTCCTGTGATATTTTTGTCAGGGTGGTTAAAGATTTTTGCATGTATTTTTCTGATTCAGATACTAAAGCAATATCGTCAGCAAATCGTATGCAGTGGATCTTTTCTCCATTTATGCTTATTCCATTAGAGTTTCTTTTATACTTGTCCATGATTTCTTCCACGAATATGTTGAATAAGTAGGGAGATAAGGAACAACCTTGTCTTACCCCTCTTTTAATTTTTGCAGTAGTACTATGTTCTCCTACCTCTATTAAGGTCTCCTGTTCTTTGTATAGTAACATTATTATTCGTCTATCCCTCCAGTCTATTCGTGTTTTCTTCATAGAGTTCATCAATTGTGCCCAGTTAACAGTGTCAAAGGCTTTTTCTAAGTCAATGAAAGTTATAAATGTATTTCTGTTTACATTTAGCCTTCTTTCCGTAAGTACCCTTAAAGCTAAAATTGCTTCTCTTGTACCAATTCCCTGTCTAAACCCAAATTGATCTTCATCGAGCTTTTTTTCGATCTTCTTTTGAATTCTATTTTTTATAATGATAAGAAGTATCTTTTACGCATGTGTTCATAAACTTATTGTTCTGTAATTTTTGCATTCTGTGGAATTTCCTTTTTTAGGGATTAATACAATTTTGCTTTTGGAAAAGTCCTTCGGAATGTTGCCATTCCTATCCATTTTCTCAGTCATTTCAAGTAGCTTATGTTCGGTATCCTTTCCAACGTTTTTTAATAATTCTGCTGGGATGTTATCTACTCCTGCCGCTTTTCCTTGTTTTAATTCCCTTATAGCCTTAACGAATTCGTATTTTGTTATAATTGGCCTTACGTCCTCCTTGTTTGATTCAGTTATATTTTCAATATTCATGTCACCTTGACCTATCAATCCTTTATACAGATCCTCTATGTACTCCTTCTATCTTGTTATTTCACCCTCATCTAGAATAAATTTCCCATTCCTGTCTTTAACAATTTTGCTTCTTGGCTACGGTAGTCTTGATAATCTTTTAATAATTCCATATGCTTTGTCCATTCTATTTGCTGTCATATTCATTTTAACATTTTCGCATGTTAAATCCATCCATTTTCCTTTTCGACTCTGCACTTTTGGGTGATACGGTTCTTTATTATTCTATACATCGCATCATCAGTCTTCTTTAAATTATTGCGGTATTTTATTAAGTCCATTATCTCATACGTGATCCATGGTTTCCTTGGATTCAGTTTCCTAAATCCAATTGATTCCACAGCAGATTGTCGAATATTGCTAACCACTTAATCCCGTGAAGGATCATAAAACAACGGCCTATTCATATTTAGTACACTGGCTCTACTGTACAATTTCTGCGTGGCAGTTACTGTGTTTTCATTTTGGACAGCCTATTTAACGCTTTATCTCGCGTCTGGTCGTGTAGACGTGGGGTGCAGGAAGCTCCGTGCACCCTTCTGATTTCGTTTACGCATCGCTCTGCAATAAACAACTCCAGTCTTTTATACTGCAGCCTTCTACCGGCGCCTCATTCATTGTCCGAGTGGTTAGACGCGAGTCACGGAAAGTTCTGCATGCAATAGCATTATACAATATCATAGGCCGCTTTCCCTATTATTCTACATAGTCGCAGTGTTGCACATTAACATAACATTGTATAATATTTCCTTGATACGTACACGCATTTATGTTAAATTTAGTTGTGATGTGTAACAATTCTTGTGGTGTTAATATATCTCATCGAATCGTATTGACGATACAATTCTATTTCGTATTACCCATAATAAATCACAGTGCTCGAGAGAGAGATTGAGCATGCTTGATCGTGAAAGATCGTGAATGAACAATACAAGTGCAAAATTTGAATTGTGTTGTTCGATTCCGTCGTTGTGGAAAAAGAAATTCCGGTGACGCCACATATCACAACACAGCCGACAAAAATTACATATTCACATGGCACCTCGATACCAAAATTTTTTATCGATCTGATGGAGGAATTCTTACATCAAGCTCATCAATAGTTGGGGCCATAAAATTTATGTGCTGTATAATGCATAATGTAAAATTAGGTATCGCTGTCGTAAACTAATATTGATAGCTAATATTGGCGTAACTAAGACTATTTATTGAGGGTCATTTGAACATTTGTCAATAATATCGAGATAAACAAAAATATATTTAATAATTGCATATTAATGTTGATATAACTTAATTATAATGATATTTATATTGTTTTCTTTGTATAAATAAATAAACAATAATAAAATGTCAAATTTCCTATGTTTTTGGCTAGTTCTTGAATAAATTTATATGTTTATATAATATGTATATATATATATATATATATATATATATATATATATATATATATATATATATATATATAAATTAGAGCAAATCAATATAAATTATATACTGAAATATAAACTGATTAACGTGATTAATAAACTAATCAGTTATGCTATCACTTATCACAAAAAATATTTTCACTGGGAATAATTAATATTAGGACAATTTTCTAGTTTCTCATCAAAATTCAAATTCATAATAATTTTGTTAATGAATAAAATAATAAACGAAGTGATGATAACTAAATACTAATAGTATAATTAAAAAATTGTAAAGTATATTTTATTCAAAAATAATTAACTTTGAAAAAAATAGGTCTAGGATTAATATATCACCCATATAACGGCCTTTAGGCACGTCACTGAATAAGCTATTTAGGTACATTTCATTTTTTATCTAACATAATCTGATTAAATTTTGTGAAAAGAATGTCACAAAAAATCAACCAAAAAAATTAATAAGAGAAAAACAATGTAACTTCATCGAAAAAAAAAACAGAAAATAAATATTTAAATCAAATAAAAAATGTTAAAATCATGAATTGACAAAAGCTCCATACTCTTATCATTTTATAATTTTAAAATATATTTAAATAATTTTGAGTACCCAAAAAATAATATTCAGAACGTAATTCAATTTACTTCTTCATAATGCTCTCATGGTAGCACTCAATGAAATGGAACGCATATTGATGATTATGGAATGATTCAAGTATCATTTTGGGGCGCACTCGGGTATCACGTGAAAATACTTTTGTTTCTGGGGGATGCACTCGAGCGATTCATTATTGCGGACGCTCTCGGTACATTGTAAAAGGTTCACTTTGGGACACACTCAGGAGGTTTCCCCCCTAATTGTTTGTGATCGGTGAGTGTACATATGCCTCTACATACATTTTGTACATTTATATAAATATATTCTAAACTGTATGGGTTTAATTATAGTGTAATCTTGAAACACAAGATCATTGAGGAATCCTCTAAAATGTAGAGTCTAAATAAACCATATGTACAGATTCAAATAATATATTTGGAGTACCTATTTAAATATATAGAAAGAAATTATTGTATTTATTTATAATTATTATTTTTTTTTTTTGTACCTAAATTGTTTTTAAAATCAAATATTTCAAGAAGAGAGGAATTTAACATTCAAAAGTTCTTGATATTGAACAAATGTACAAATGTTTCAACGAGATCTTTTTTAGGAAAAAGTGAAGACTGAATTAATTGATTCAAATTTCATGAATTTACTTTAGCTAATAAATATAATTATAAAAAACATTTTTAACGTTTAAATTACGGTGCTTGATTTTATAAAATAAAATATACTATAAAGAATTTGATGGTCTAAAAATTTCTGAAATCACGAATTTCTTATTATTTACTCGGATCAATTATCTTAAGTGATAAATAATAAATCATATTTAAACGTCATAATTTCATTTATTTTTTAATTAAACTTTCTGTCCAAATTTCTTATTGTAATGATAGTTGTATTTTACAATTCAAATCAAAATTATTTTTTAATTATTCACACTATGGTTGTTAAATAGTAAAAACAATTACGTTATTAAAAACACCCTATTATTATACATTTAAATATTTTACTGTTGCATTGTAGGTATGTAACTTTTGAAAAAGAGTTGAAAACCATTTCTTCTTTTTTAACTGATCTAGAATATCATATTCATTTGAATGAATGACTTAAAAAATACACAATGTTAACACTAAGCAGGTATATAAGTATAGACAATATAAACAGGTAAATTAATATTCAAAATTCTACGCAGATTTTTAACAACTCGTTTATAGGATTCGATTAATTTCCATATATATATATATATATATATATATATATATATATATACCTAAATACCTAATGTATTAATTGAACTTTTTTTGGTATACAATTTAAAACATAAAATAAAAATACATATTATACACAGTTAAATTATATTGTATGAATCTTCGTAACACACCCTAACTGTATGAGAGCTGTACATTTGTGTGCTATAGTATTGAAAAGTTTTTGCGTTATAACATATTATAATTATCTTATATTTGATATTCCTCGAGAGAATATTAATATTGTTACAGCTGCATTTATAGTTTCAAATTTACATCCTTCACACATTTAACACAAAATGTTCGTTATACTCTCAACAATAGTACTACTATACAAGAAAATCTGATATTCTATAGAAATTAATTAATAATTATTAGTACCTATTTTAAGTGCATAGACTCGAGAAGTTGACGGAGTTAGAGTAAAATTATTGTTTAAACTTGAAATTAGTCTGATTAATAAACCAATTGTTTTATACAAGTAGTAAGATAATTTCTAGAATCGCTATTTCTATTTTAAAATTAAATTAAAAAGTTTAGTACAATTTATAAGTAAGAAGTTAATGTTGATGGTTTGTTACTAATTTTTAACTAAAATAAATGGAAGACATTTACCAAATTATAGATATTTTGTTAAATGTTGAAGCAAAAAAAAAAAAAAAACAAATTTATTAACTGAATTAAAACAAATATTTTAAAATGAATCACTTATCACATTTATTGTACCTCCATAATATGACACTCAGTAGTTCGATTTATATTTATATTTATAAATATATATTTATTTAAGGACTCGAGCCAAGAGATTTTTAAAATCAATTCCAGTCATTATATACATATATCTAGCTACAATACTTCAGGCTACATATTTTTTAAATGTATTTGTTTATTAAACTTTTATATTATATATACATAACTACATACATAAATAATATATATATATATATATATATATATATATATATATATACAACAATAAGCCTTTTTTATCCAGGATAAACTTAAAAACTAGGTACTGACTCGATTGACAATCAGATTTTTTGAAGATAATTTTCATACTTGAAACATATGCATAATTAAATATTATGTAACTTTTTAATGAAACATTTATATAACAAATACAAAAGGTCGTACAATACACCTTTTAAAAATAACACATCTAAATGTATGTCTAACGAAAAGGTGGCGATGTCAGGACCTACTAATCAAAAATCGATTACCTGAAAAATGTTTAAATGTTCAATTATTTTATTTAATTAGTGATCACTAGAAATTGTCAAAATGCCTTCACAGGAAGATTTCTTTAATCTATCACTCTTGTCAAAAATCTTTCCTCAGTTACAATCATTGTTCAATTATTTTGTAATAGATTGTTGAAATTAAAATATTGACATTTAAAAAAAATTGTATATCTAGGTCGAAATTACATAATTTTATCACAGAGTAGATATTTTGTACAAAACTTACGAGATTTCTTTTAACTTATATTATAATAATTTGTTATAGAGTAAAATTAATTAATAAAATACATGATATATTTTAAATTTAAAAAATCCATACTAGCACACACATTTAAAAAAATGTACTTCGCACAATGGGTATTCCTTGCTTCTTAAACGAGGTAATGGTTATAAGTGTAAGGAACATGAAATTAGCTATTTATACGATAGATGAACGATACATGTAGTGTGATTTTATTTTAAATATGAAATCAATGATATATCATTGTTATCGGAAAACAGTTTTGAGCGAAACTGAAGTTATAATTTATTTTAGTATCAACTAGTTGAAGTTTTCGAACAAATAAAAACCTTACGATAAACAACCGATGCAATTTTCAAGTTTTAAGTTGAAAATTACTGGGATAATAACTAGAAAAATCCATGTGGATTTAATAAAATTCATAAAAATGCTCATTTCACCGTATTAGACATTTCCAGTTTATATAAATAAATTAACGCATACCATTACTAAAAATATGTAAATATAGATAAGACTACTTATAAAAAAGCTTGTATAAAAATTTCAGATCTTAAAACCAAAAGTTAATTTGAGATTATACGTAAAAAGAGATACTTCAGTTGTAATACCTATATTAAGCACGTGTAAAAAATAATGCAGTTAATCTTTATGAAAGTTGAACCCTAGGAATACATGTAACTAATTTATTGATCAGAGAAAATGTTTAACATGTTAACAACCCTCAATTTTATAATGCAGTTCTTCGAATAAATTGCTAATTTATTTGTAATTCATGATTTTCGTCATAATTTGAACTTTAAACACGTATAAAAAATCTTGGATAGTGATTTTTGAAATTTGTGTAGTACTTTTAATTAAGCATATGAATGAGATCTTGTTAAAATATTAGGTTTTTGTATCAAATAATTAAAATTGTATTAGATAAAACGATTTTATTATAAAAATCTATATCCACTCTTATAATACCTACATTGTATTTGTACGTTACATACACCCTCGCTGAAGTAGCTGGGTATACCAGCTTACATCAAAAAGTTTAAAATAAAATAAAAATATTGCAATAATTATTTAAATTATTTAACATATTAGCAAAAGCTGAGTTATTCAGCTAATGTATATATATATATATATATATATATATATATATATATATATATATATATATATATATATATATATATATATATATATATATATATGTATATACAGTGCTTGATTTGGAAAAAAAATAGCAGGGGGACTCAGCAGATGTTTGATGAACGAGCGTTCCACACAAAAACAGTCACATTACCGAGGAGGGCAAAGCCCCCCACATCCCTCTTCAGTCACCCACCATCCCAAAACAATAAAGTATTATACAAAAATATTTTAAAAGAAAAAAACACTTGTTAATAAATTTTTTTTTTAAGACATTAAATGTTAAATGAATAATTAATTATTCTATAAAAAAAAAAAACAAATTACATATGAAATAAAATCCATAAATGTCCATATGATTTATCTTCATTTTTAAAAGATCGTTTAGGACAGTTTACTTCATCTGAATTTCTTTTGCCACTTTTAATCCAGCTCTCAGCGTAATGATCAATCAATTTTCTTTTTTTCATTGTCGATTCAAATGTACAAATATTATGGCTATATAGGTTATAGATATATTTTGCATCAGAAAAACCGATAATTTACAAATTCTCTATAGTAAATGTTTCGTTCCCAGCGTTCCGTTTCAAATAAATAGAAGGGGTACGCTAAAAAAAAATGAAAAAAGAAGTGGGACTCCGTCCCCTCACCTCCCCCCCTCCAAATCAAGCTCTTTATATATTTTATATATATATATATATACATATTTAGAAAATGTTTGATTCAATTATAACATAATATATGTTTTATTATTTGAGTTTATTGTTTTTATTTTTTCTAGGTACTTCAATCACTTCAAACCATACTTCAATTTATTGTTCTTTGTCGACATTATGTATATCATGGTTATGACATGTTTATGTGCTAGCAGCGTATTACTGGCCAATGGTTTTTCAGCATTTCATATAAAAATGATGTCTCTTCTCATTGTAGTAGTGTCTCAGTTCTTCTTCTACTGTTTAATTGGTGAAAAATTCTCTTTAATGGTAAATAGTTCGTTGAGTAAATTTATAAATAATTTCAAAAAAATACTGAATGCAATATTAAGACTTCCGTCTGTGATCCACTGGAACCTTTATCTCAAAGGTTTTTTTCGTGAGTTGTTGAGAAAAATGCTAGTGGCATAACAACTCCAATATTTCAAACGACATTGGAAAACGTTTTTATAAAACAGTATAATTTGTAGACGAATGGCTTAATATTTAAAACTAAAACAAAACATTTTCCTATTACTCGAAAATCATTGATTTCCATAATTTCTGTTTTTATTTAAGTGTACGTATAAAATATTAATACATTAAAAATCTACCAAAGTTTCATTTCAGAAAAAGAAATTTTGTAACTTTAATTTATTGAATAAAAGTATTGCGATTTATTAGTTCGATTTCATTCAAGTGATGAAAATAGCAAATACATTTTATATAAATTTTGAATTCCATTGATTAAAAAAAAAAAAAACAAATAAGACAGTAAGTACTAAATTTTAAGAGAGAAAAAAATCAAAATTGAATACATTCAAACTAATAAACCAAGACATCTTTATGATCTCCAGACTACTATCCTAACAATAAGTACTGCCGTGTAAATAAATACATAAAACGTTGAATAAAACTAAGTAATGAAAACAAAAGTATAAATTACTTGAAAAAAATTATTATAATGAAATAATTAAGTTCTATTTAAATTATTATAACTCAAGTGATTTTCACAATTTTTAAAATTACTTGTCTTTACAGAACAAACAACTCGGGGATTGTGTATATTTCAAATTAGTAAAATGCAAGGATACAAAGTTGTCACAAAATGGACTCTTAATAATTCTAAGAACACAAAGGCCATTACAATTGACTGCAATGGGCATGTACAAATACTCGGCTTCATTGTACACATTTGCAGTAACGATGAGATCTGCTTATGCAGGACTCAATGTGCTTTATAATTCGTCAAAAAATACGAATACATTTTGATAACTGCGTTTTTATTAGTAAATCATTGAAAAACTTGATTTAAAAATTATTTCAGGTTACGTACAATTATAAAGAACGAGTTCTGTTAATTGCGTCTGGATATTGGATCAAATTATACACATAACATGCAATTGTAGTTCAATATTAATAACATGAAAATGGAATTCCTTACGATATGTATTGTAATGAATTGAATTTTTTCTTAGATGCCTATATTTTTCTTCAAATACATAAAACCATATATTATTGTAGATATTATGTATATGATTAGTACCCATTAATTTATTTTAATTGCCTTATTTTCAAAATCGACTGTAATAACGTATTGATACATGTTCTACATTTATTTAATTTTGGATTAAATTTATGGTTTTTTAAATCATGAAATGTTAGTAAGAAACACCATAATGATGATGGAAAAACTAACATTTCTAATCTTTCATTCGTACTTATATGATTCAAAACCTAAGTATGACACATTGTTATCACCGCCATATTATTGAAAATATAATAATGTTTCCTATGTTTAAACAATTACACTTTAATCGTTAATCAAAAGGCAATCATGATACTAAATAAGATAAATGTACCAAAATTATAATAGGTAAACCTTCAATAAGTTAAAATTGAAAATAATTTACTTGTTGAATTAACCCCAATTACTGTTTCTACACTGAACATACTTATATTGCCTAGTAACTACATGTTAGATACTTTAGTGAAATTTGATTACTCTAATTTAGTAAATTTCTTTTAAACATTTGTTATGAATATTTTACGATAAGTATTTGTATACTATATACAATATTAGTATCATATTCATAACATACTGTGAAATGATTTAACTATGCAATAGCATAAACTAAAAATAATAATAGATGTTTCTCGGAACCAAAGTTATAATACAAATTGTAAACGTTGTGTGAATGAAAAAAATTAATTTGAGATGATAATATTTTAAAATATATATAATATATAATAAGAATATATTTTTTTTAATTAAAATATTTAATACACTTAAGGATTCGAAAGAAAGAGTATATAATATAATAAATAGACAACTTTACTTCTTAATATGTGCTTCAATGACGTGATGACCTATTGAGGGCGGATCCGGATGGACCTTGGAAGTTTCTCAGGTTAGATAAGATATATTCATCTTAATCTAAAATTAAATACAAATCACTCTATACGGATAACCACTCAAATTGCTGTTTTCAACCAATACTAAAATGTATATTGCCAAACTTATTTATTGATGCTGAAAACAATAATGGTGTAAAAGATGAAGAGGAAACTTTTGTCCTTTATAAACATTGTGGGAACATTAGAGCACATATTGTTTGAGAACCCACTTCTGTTGATATAGATACTTAAAGTGGGTACCTGCTAAATACAAGATGATATAGGTATTAGACGCATGTTGTTACGAGTTCTGAGTATTCACAGACAAGTAAAATTAACTTTTTTATACAAAACATAATAATTTCATTTGAGAGAGTTATTGTAGTAATACAAGACTTACAAGAGACAAGAACGATTAATATAAACAATTGAAATAATCATATGATAATCGTCGACCTTAATTTCAACTTGACACTATGTCGACTTTTTTTCATATATAGTAAGTTACACGATTTATAGGGACCATAAAACTCCAGTTGATTTTCACCATCAAACATTACTAATACGCTGATCTTATAAGTGATCCTTACACCCATATCTTACAACCATCAGGCTTCATATGTCAATCTACAACGATAGTTTAAATCGTTCAGTAGATTACTACCATCCACAGTCATATTTAATAGTAGTCAAATATAGGTCATATTATATCATTGTTAACTTTAGAGAATAATTTATAAAATACTTTAAATATCTACATAATATGTAATTAGTATAGGTAATTCATATTTCTGATTTTACTCATAATGACTTAAAGTTAATTTGAAATTATGAGTTGCCATCAATTATAACTGAATCGTTTAAAAACAAATCTCAAATAAAAAATGCCATTTCAAAATAGTTTGATGTGAAGACGTAAATATTCCATTCTAAAACGAAATATCTTTAAAAAAAAAGTACATGCCTTAATTTACATTATATATTTATATGTGAATATATAAAGCCATTAAATTTATACAATGTATCAAAAAATCAAACTCATCGTCATTTTTCATTTATTTAAATACCTGTGTTTAATAGGTAGGTACCTACCAATCGTTATTTATTTTTATCAATTTCCATTTTAACTTTTGTATTGATGTGACGATTATTTTACTCCACAAACTTTTGTAATTATTTTCATTTGTTAAAATTTGTATATTTAATCACTAAATTTTTAATTAGTCTTTATCGATTTAAATTTTAAATTTAATAATGAATTCATAAAAGTTTAATTTAATTTAATATTTTATCTTATTATAATTAATTTTTTTCTTCGGACACCGTATCCCAGGGATTTTTGATACTTGCCTTTAAAATCATACACGAAAGAACAAACCAATATTTTTCACCATTTATCCTACTGCATACAGCATTTGGTAAATAACTATAAATTAGAGTTTTTGCTTCAGAGAAATTCTAAATTCGTTCCCGTTAAATTGCAAGTTGATAAAAATAAAAACCAATAAAACACATACCCAATATTATTAGGTACAACAATTAAAAAAGACCACATTTTTTATATCTTAGTAGAATGTACATTATACCTACGTAAAATCGTTAAATTTGTTTCTAACTTTAGAATTACAACTAAAGGAACGCGATTTTGAAAGTGCATCAAAATGAAAAAATATTTTTTATGGATATATCAAATATGATACCCAAATTTTACTATTAAAAAAGATCTTCAAATGTTTAGATTAGAAATATTTAAGTACACATAATCATTCATTCGGTTTTTAATATTCACTACAACAGAACTTTATGATTTTTACTCGTAGGTATTACATGACTTTCCCAAAAATACGAATGTGAATTGTATTAAGTACCGACCTACCGGCATAAATTATCTCATATAGAATCAGACCTTTTAAAACATATTTTTAAATTTCAGATAGGCAATATATCACACTGAAATACATTTAAAATGCAAGACCAGATTTATCGAGGAAGATTGAACTATAGTGACTATGTGGACTCATTTTATTTCAAAGTTCTTAAATCAAATTATTTGATCACCTACGCGGGAAATAAAGTTACAAAGCAATCATTTTTTTATAGTACCCACATTTTTAGTTGAAAAGTAATGATTTGAATTTCGCAAGTGAAATTACGGTAAAATAATTTAATTATTACACACTACGGATAATAATGTAGATAAAAACATAAGTCCTATAATGAATTAGATAAAATGCAAAGGTACATACACAAAATATATTATGTAGATGGCTTTTAAAGTTAAATTATGTTGTCTTTAAAGTGCCGAGCGGTGTTAACGAATTTACCGCCTGGGGACAGATTTTATAGTGCCACCCACAATCTTTGCAAAAAAAAAAAATAATAGGTAGTAATAATAAAAATAATTATTACGCTGCAGCGATTTTTAATTTTAAATAAATATAAGTACTTAACATAACATTTTTATTAAAATGTAATAGCTAGAACTTAATTTTACATAAAATAATCACCTAAAATAACTATTTTTATTACTACATGGATAGCAAAATAAAATGATCTACATATCAAAAAAATGTTATTTTAATGCTGTAGTTCCGTTAACGAAATTAAACTACAATCTAAGTTTTTAAAAATAATCATGAATAATATTAACAAAGATTGAGGAATGGCACTTTTAAAATATTAATTATAAAATTGCATTTTAATTTATTTCAACGAATTCCTTTTAATGGAATCAAAATATTCGACAAAAACGCGATTATAATACTATGGAACCAAGAATATTTACAAGTTTCCACTTAAATATTTAGGACTAGATGTAGGGCATCCGAGCTTCCAAGATAATCTTGATTATGGATCGACTTAAAACATTTTATTTATAGCGAGTAAAAAATGAAAATGTCATTGGTATTGATCTATAGTCAGTATATAAATTTAATATTTGAAAATATAAATAGTTTTGTGAAGTATTTATGGGTACATCTAATAAATTATTTCAGTATTAATACGCATATACTTTTTTATTGATGTTTTTATTAAGTATCTATTTTAATATTTATTTTTATTTTTTTAATCAATCTATTTAAATTGAAGCAAAGCTGAAATATCCAATTAAGAAACTGTTTTTGTTTAAGAATGAAAAATTATACTATTTATACTTAACCATACATTTTTATTTATTATTATTTTTAATTTTTAAAGCGGATTATTTTTGAATGGGCTGCTAAAAGTTATCATCTCCCTTGCCAGATTTCTCGGAGCCGCCGCATTAGTAAAACAATTGTTTTAATTTATGTCGATATACCTATAGCTATTCCGGTGCCTATAGTAGAAAGCAATTTTTTTTTATTATTATTAATAGAATATAAACAATCTGTTTTTTAAAACAATAATTAAATTCTATAAATGGTATGTATATAATACAATAACATGATTAATAAGAGGAGGAATTTGTACATTTACAACACCTCAGAATATATGTATATATATTTTTTTTTTTGTCTAGAATTGTAGCATATGCTTAATTTTTATATTAGCAAATCTCTTGACCAATTCCTTTTCAGCCGGCTTTAACGTTATTAGGGAAGGATGAAGAGAACATGTTTCGAATGAGAGGATTTGAGTGACTTATTAACTTGGAATGGAAACGTTTATAGTGGATTTTTGCAAGTTCATTAACGGTGGGTATTTTTAAGTCTTTGTGAAGGGATTCGTTTGTGATGAACCATTGAGCTCCACTTATGAGTCTATTAGAAACTATTAGACTGGAATGCTTGGATTGGTCGTATATTTGATGGCTTAGCGGGATTCCAAATTTGTATGCCATATGACCAGACTGGTCTAACTATGGCTTTATATACAAGAGTTTTGAATTTGAGTAGCATTTTAGATTTGAGAAGTGATCTAAGTAGATGAAGTCGTGTATTTGCCAGCTTGCGTTTGAATTTGGTATGTTGGGCCCATGTGAGGCGCTTATCAAAAATAATTCCTAAGTATTTAGTTGAGAGTTGAATTGGAATTGTTTTATTGTTTATTTGAAGTTGTGTGCATTCGTTTCGACCTAAAGAGAAGTTTACTTGGACTGATTTGTCTTTATTGGTTTTGATTTTCCATTTTTGGGCCCAGGAGATTATTTTGTTTAGGTGTGGCTGGAGGGTGTTGACTGCGGCAATAGGGTCTTTATCTGACGTTAAAATCGCAATATCGTCGGCAAATGTTGCCAGTAGGGTTTTACTCGACGTTAGTATATCGGCTGTGTATATGTTGTATAAATAGGTGAAAGGTCACTTCCTCGAGGAACTCCTGCTACTATTGATTTCGTGTTAGAGTGCGAGTTGGAGTGGCGTACTATAAATGTGTGGTTTTCTAAATGAAATTTTAGAATTAGATAGTAGGGAGCAGGAAGAAAAAGCTTCGATTTGTAGAGGAGACCTTCATGCCACACACGATCAAACGCTTGGGCAATATCCAAAAAAACTCCGGGACATCATTGTTTGTTTTCGAAGGAAGTGATGATTTTGTCTGTGGTACGGTGGATTTGATGACCTGTATTGTGTTGGCAACGAAAGCCAAATTGAGATTTTGGGGGTATATTTTTTCTTTGATTATAGAAATTAATCGTTTTAGGAGAATTTTTCAAATATTTTACCGAGGGTGGGAAGTAGACTGATGGACCGATATGAAGCTACTTGGAGTTTGGGTTTCGGTACCATAATAATAACAGAGTGTTTCCATACTGGTGGGAAATGGGAGAGTCTATGCATGAAATTGTATACATACGTGATGTATAGAACTCATTTTTTTGTTGTTATTTATTATTTTATTTGTTAGTAAGTCGTGCCGGGTGCCTTTTAAGGATGCAGTTTTTTTAATATTTCAAATATTTCGGTTGGCATGACTGGTTTTGCTAGGAGAGACACGGGTAGCGGAGAGGATAAGAAATTTTTTTCGTATTCATCATGATAAGAACTATTTTTTAATTCCTGGTGTAGGGTGAAAATTTTTCGGGATAATCGCTGAATAAATTTGCTTTTTCAAGGTCAGAGATTGCAAGTGAACCATCAGGTTTGTTAAGTGGTGGTATTGTATCATGTTTATTGCAAAGTGTTTTGGTCATTGTCTAAAGGGAGCCGTTGTTGGGGCTGAGTGTTTCCAGATAAGTTTTGAACTGTTCAGATCTGTAGTTAGGTAGCTGTGTTTCAAGTGCATTAGTTGGCTTGTTAAAAATAATTTTGTCTCGAGGGTATTTTGTGATTTGCCATGTAGCTCTAGCTTGGCGTTGAGCACTTAGAAGTTGGAGTAAATGCATGGGGAGGCTGTTTCAAGTGTTTGTTTTCTGGGTATTTGAGGGAGATGAAGCATTTTTTGCTGCTTCTTTGATTACTTTGATTAATATTTTGATTGAGTTATCAATTTCATTTGTAGTTTTAAGGGGAAAGTTTAGTGAAAGCTGCTCATCGAGGCTTTGTTTGAATAATGACCAATTTATGGAGCCATGAGTTAAAGATGGACGCTGACTGAAAAGAGGAGAACCGACGATGGTTAACAGTAGTGGTGTATGTCACTTGATAAGTCATTTAGTCAGTTAATGGAGGAGTTTATAGTGTTTGGAAGAGATGAGGAGAAAAAGTCGAGAATGTCGGGCTGTCGATGTTCATGTGTTGGCCAATATGTGGGTGAGTTTGGGAATTTGAAAGAGTATTTATTTTTAGTGGCTAATTTGTGGAATATTCTACCTCGGGTATTTATAGAATTACTGCCTCAATCTGTGTGTTTTGGCGTTGTGTCGCCTCATGTAACAAATTTGCTTCCTAATTTTAGAAAGTAAAATTGTATATTTAGTTCAGAAATTGATTGACCTGGGAGACAGTATGTTGAGGTAATTGTTAATGGTAAGTGATTTAATTTGATCGAGAGTCGCTTGAAAGTTTGACTAGTAGTTCTTGTTCGTGGTAATGTAACGAAGTTTTGATTAAGATTGCAGAACCCGCGTGCGATGTGCCATTTGGATGGTCAGCTCTGATTATACTATAACCTTGAAAAGTTAGTTTTACACTAGGCTATAAGTGGGTTTCTGTAACTAGAGCAATATCGATGAATTTTTTCCTATAATGAATATTGGAATTAATTTTTGTTTTGTTTCAATCCATTGGCGTTCCTAAGGATTATTGTAAAATATGAATTGGGGTTTTGATTATTAATCATTTTTTAATAATATTTTATTAATCACTGTTGTGAGTTGAGAGATAAGTGGGTTTATAAGAAACTTAAGATCATAAAGGACGATAATAGTGTTGTTACATTTTCTGAAGGAAATTTTGGTCAGGTATTTTTGCATTATTTGTTTGTTTATTATTATTTTGAGTAACTTGATAATGAGAAAGAATTTTGTTTTGTGTTTTAAAAGGTTCTAAGGTGTTAGTAATGTGGGAATTTGATTCTAAGACTATTTGTGGATTGGTTGTTTCTTCCAAGCTTGATTTGGATTTTTGCTGAGGCTGAACTTTGTGAATACGATTTTGGAGATTTTCGTAGATTGGACAACCCTTGTAACTCGCCGAAACAGAGGGCGCATTTTGCTGGCAGATCACGTTTTTTTTGACAGGATACGGAAATATTAAAATCACCACAGCGTACACAACGAGGTGGTCGATTACAGAAGTCCCTTGTATGGCCATAGTCCTGACAGTTCATGCACTGTGGGGGTTGTTTTTTGGTTTTGGGGCTTTAATTTTTATCTTTGTGTAGCATAGAGAGTTTATTTTGAATATATCACTGTTTTTCGGTGATGGTTCCAGATCAACCAAAAACAATGGAAGTGGGGTTTTATTTTGGCTGTGTAAGGCGTTTGTTATGTTGCGATCAAGAAATCCATCCAGGTTTATTTCTTCTTTAATGAATTCAATTTGGTGTTGAATGGTGTAGGTTTCGTATCACGATTCGATACGATTTTTCTTCCTTTGATTGTATAAGTAAGTATAGTAAGTATACGTATAAGTATAAGTACTTTGATAAGTAGGTATAGTAATCGACATTTTTCTCTTTAAAGAATTTTATAACTGCCCGAAATGAATTAGTTGTTGTTAAATTTAATTTTAACGCGTTTGTTGTACTTTTGCATGAAAAATCGGAGTCCGGTGCGATTACTTTTTTAATGTTATCACAAAATTATTTATAGTTTTTTATGAGTGTTTTGATAAAAATAGGAGGTGGTTTTTTTTCGATGATATTGGTATTTGGTATTTATTTCCATGTTGATATCTTGGTCTTCATTAGATAGTTCGGCAAAACGATTTCTGGTAGTGAATTGGGTAGATGAATTGTTTGTTGTCTTATTGATTTTTGTTTGAGGCTCGGAAAATGAATTTGAATTTAATTTCGTTTGTTGTTTGGTGATTTGATCTCGGTCCAGTCGCTTACAAATATATCGTCGTCGATATCGGAATTATTAGGAGTTGACTTTTGATTTGTTGATAATTTTTAACAGAAGTACTTTACGGGGATCGTCATCCTTATTTAATAATAACATATACCTAGTGGCCCGGTTTTTCAAGACAGATAACGACCGTTGCGGTCTTATAAGATATAACGATATCTATATAAGATATATAACGATATATCGAAACGGTAATTGATTAGTTTAGTATGGAAGACAATTTAATGTTAATAATTAAAATTACGTTTTGGAGGGATTAATCCCTTAAAGGATTATGGGGTTTGAGTCAATCGATAGATCGATGTGAGCTGGTTCGATCAGTGTAAAATATATATATATATAAAAAAACACAACTTTGAGTTATTTTACGAAAGAAATCAGAACGAGTGTAATAAGGCGGTGCACACATGTTGAGTGCGGGCAAGAGAATGTGGAAAACAATTTAGTATTCAGTTATTTAATAATATTGTTTGTGTACGTTTTAATGAAATCCCGTGTAGTAACAAAATAAGTTTGAATCAAGGATTTATTGGTCTATTAAAGTGAGCAATTACCTAACGTTTTAGTGCTGCTTTAAACAATATTATAAAATTTTCTGAAAAACAAAAATAAAAAATATTCATAACTAAAGTTATTATTTTTTTAATAATTTTTTATAAACAATCGTCAAAATTTATTTGAAACACGTATATTCCATAAATATAAAATACATGTACCTATATTCAATGCATGTTTTTGTTTTATAGTCACACAATTTTTGATAACGTCAATATTAAGCACTCATAAATTATATCATCAACGTATGTTAATTAATAACGATTGATAAATTCGATTATGTGTATAACCGTTGATTTTTAGAAGAAACAATAGTATTCTAAAATCCAAACGTGAAAACATGTAGGTTTTCCAAGGTAATTAACTTGGAAAAGCGTTGGTACGCCTTCGTTTAACGTTACAAATTAAAATCTTTGGAATAACATAAAATAAAAGTAAATGGAAAAGGTCCTAAGGCAAAACGAAATTTAATAATGAAATCTGAACACTAACTACCCATTTTGATAATATAAGTGCGTCGTACATCAAACATAAAACAATAATAACTAATAAGTACTGAGAACTAAGTTACAAACTTGTTGCTATAGGTCGTGATATTTATATCGTAACTCATTAGCCTATAAATGAAAATAATCATATTAAAAAAAAGTTAATAAATATTTTAAATATATTTCTAATTAAGAGAAAAGTTTGTATTATTCATAAAATTTTCATGTTTTGTTGAAAAACTAAAAAGAATTTACATATCGTATCAAAAAAATGTCTTCTGATAAAACTTGCGATAGAACAACATAATTTACTGGGAACCTACTACTTACAACCTACCTATGCATTATTGTTTGTTTTAACTGCAGTTTATAACTTAAACCCATTTGGCATCTATTATTATCAGTATAATATGATAAAAATATAATAAGATGACATTAACCGTTGTAACCTTAAGTTCACACGTTCAATTTCTACCGTATCGAATATTTTCTCGATTCGGTGTCTTTTGGTTGAACTGTTCAGGCGGTATGGTAACTTACCGTACACCGTATGCAACCCTACGGTTTCTTAATAAGCCCTTATTTTATTTTTCCAATTCGAGGAAATTTTTCAGGTTTTGATCCAAAATTTATAAAACATAACTAGACAATTAATAATAAATACTCAATAAATTGTTATTGTCTCTTCATCATTTTCTAAATTCAAACCCAATATGTTTTAATTTTAAATATTTTAAGAATACTAGAGTTAAACTCATATTCATTAGACCAATACAAATTATGCATTGCATTTAATCGGTTTTCATTGCTGATATTAGTATTTTCCATCATTCCAAATTAGTATTTTTATTATGTTCCAATAATCAACTATTTCCATTTTTTTTTTTTTTTTTTTTTTGAGTTGATACAAAGTAATTTTTTAAAGTCCCAGTTGGTTTATTATTTGCTGTTTTATGTAAAATATAATACATTTTGTAGACTTAATGATGATGTTGGTTTCTATCCTTTTATACTTACTTATCCAAATTTCTCAATCTTTTTTTTTCATTAGAAATAAAGTTTCAGCTGCAGAGACATTAGCTTGTCACAATTGTTATTATATTTTAATTTAAGGGTAATTATTCTTTCCTTGTAAGCTAATATTATTTTTGGAGTAATGTGCTGTTTTTAATTTGAAGCAAGATCATAATCATACGTGTTACAGACTTTTAGGAAAGTACATTATGTCTGTTACACTGAAAAATTATGATCTTTTTCTATTTCATTTGTTTATAAGTGTTTCTCAAAAATCGAGTATTAGATAATATTGAATTGAACCTTTTTCCATACTTTATTGAAGGTTCCAGGGAACTAGTTTTTATCATTAGTTTCATATCTGTGATAGGGAATTGAACACAGAAAACACTTTATATCTAAACTAAGCATAAAAACTCAGATCTCAAAATATAGTCATTCTGAGATAATAGTACTTAGAAGTTTAATACGTAGTTAAATTCCGTTCACATTATAAAAGATACTGTACTTATATTCAAAATATTAAATATTTTATATTGAAATAGTGCACTTGGTTTTATTTCCACAAAATTAATTTATAAAAAAGTAGATTTGTTCAGGCTTTTGTTTGAATGGCTTTTCACTTAGCATGATAATGTATGGTATACTAAAATACGTAAAACAACTAATAATAATTTAAAATTGTAAAAATATAAGATTATATTTAATCATTTAATGCCAACCATTCTCTGGAAATATGTAAAATGTATCAAAAATTTTAATTCACACAATTAACTGTTGGAAATTTAAATGTCTTATTAATGATTATTTCTTTACAAAATATACTAATAGAATTTGCACTAATTCTTAATTAATGTAAGATTAGTAACCAGCTCAACTACAAACACATACTTAAAAATATATCAAGTTGAAAAGCTTAATTGATTACATACCAAGTATTTAAGTTATTACTAAGTACATAATTCAACTATTTTGTTAAATGTTTATTCATATATTTTAATTTCTTTCATTGTGACATGACCATTGTTCTTTTTAATTTTAAATTAGTATTTGATTAATTTTTATTACAATAAATCACATACAAATAAAAAATGAATTAAAGAAAACAGCAATTAAAATAAAAAGGACACAAACGTTTGTGGTAATCGATTATTCAGTTATTATTTAATGCTAACAAAATTATTTTCGATATTTCTACTTGACAAAATTTTATTTTATTAATTTTTTTTTTTTTTTAATTTTCCCTATAATAGATAAGTTTCAAATTTTTTATAAATGCAAAAATAAGCCAAAAAAAAAATTCACAATTAGATGCAAACTATTATGGTTCATGAAGATAACTGACGAAAATCCAAAAAAGTGAAAAGGAAAAAAATGTGTGCATAGAAATCCATGCTCTACTTACTACTATGTATAGCAGGCGTGCCCAACCTTTTTTAACTTGTGGGCCATATTCAAAATTTATATTTATACTGCGGGCCGTATATGTTTCACGGGTTTGTTTTGTTCATTTCGATAAAATATAGACTAGCAGGGGCGTTCCTAGGGGGGGGGGGTGTTCAAACTTTTTTTCTTTAGCTTTGGACGAAAGCAGTGATGTGTCAGATACTGCACAATTATTAATATTTATACGAGGAATAGATACAGATTATAATATAACAGAAGAACTTGCTTCATTAGAAAGTATTTCTGGAACTACAAAAGGAGCTGATATTTTTGAAAAAGTGAATTGTTGTATTGAAAATTTGGGACTGACCTGGGAAAAACTTTGTAGTATTACAACAGATGGAGCTCCAAATATGGTTGGGAGAAATACGGGATTAGTTGGCAGGATAGCTGAGTTAACAACTTCAAAAATGATTGAAACACGAACACCTATATTTTTACACTGTATTATTCATCAACAATCTCTGTGTGGTAAAATTATGAATTTGGAACATGTGATGAATATTGTTACAAAAACAGTCAACTTCATTAGATCACACGGATTAAAACATAGACACGCATGAATTACGCAAAATGTTCAGAAAGATCTCGTTTGACTAATGAAAACTTACACTTCTTATTAAGAATTGGCGTTACACATTTCACTCCAAATATTGAAAGATTAGTTAAAGAAAAACAAGTCCAAATTTCACACTAATTTATTTCTATAAATATTTTGAAATCTAATGCACTTTATTTTATATAAAAATTAAAAATTCTAAAATATTTTGTATTCTTAAAAACTTAATAAAATAAATTTTTTTATAAATAATAATTTTTTTTTACACCTATACAAATTTCTAATTTTTATAAAATGGTCACGGGCCAGTTCGAACACCTTCGCGGGCCGGATCCGGCCCGCGGGCCGCGGGTTGGGCACGCCTGATGTATAGGCACACTCAGAAAGGATTTTTCAAAGTTTTGATTATAAGGGGTTGAAATCAGCAAAAAACAAAATGTTACATGTAAATTGTATTTAAAATATTTTTTGCAACCCATGGCAACCCCATATAAACAGAAAAATATTAGAAATTTCCGTTGGTCGAAAATAAAATTAATAATAATAATAATGGTGATAATAACAATAATAACAATAATTATTTTATGATGATTTCGCGTTTGTTGCACTATTATTTTTGGATTTATGAAACTCTTAAACAATAATTTTGTTTTTAGTGTGTACGGAGTCGTCAAAAGATTATGATAGTCAACATGTTCAAGGACATCAAATCAAAATCTCCGAATATGCCATACAAAATTGTATTGCTATTAAAATTTGAATTTATTAATTGACTAATGAATTATATAGCAATATACATTTACTATGTACATAAACTAAACAATACGATTCATCGATATGCAATGCATTTTAAATTATTTATAGACATCGGCAGTCGATACTAGCATAATGTGACGCTCCCGTTGGCGGTGTCATAACCCATGCTACGTCCATGCGCACAACTTAGCTGCCCGATACAGATCTCATTTTAAACAAACTATAGATATTTATTTTAGATTATATCATCATTAAATACTTTGCGTTAACATATTATTTTTTCAATGATTTTTGAAAATTGTTTGAATGGTATTAACATATACAATGAACTACTTAGTTAACTACGGAAACCAGAATTATTTTAATATCAGACAAATGATTACAAGAGTCAAATTAATTTAAATTAATTAAAAGTTCATAAAAATTATCAACAAAGAAATAATTTTCCCATTTCTTTGCAATTACCTATGCTAATAATAATTATTTGTTACAATTAAAATAAGTATAACTAAAGCAAATTTCATTCAGGCAAATCAGTTTTACATACATTTAATAATCAAAATAAAAAATTTATAATCACGAGTTGTTAAAATTGTATTTATAATAACTGTAAATTTATAATTATTACAAATTACAATTATTGGGGTGAACAAAAATGAAAAAAAAATTATAATTTATAATTATAAATATTTTATACAATTTAATCAAAATGTATTTATTTATTTACTAATTATTTTTTAATCAAATCATTAATTTTTTCATATGAAATTTTCTTCTGGTTCTTTAGGGGCATCTAGATCACGATAATGAATTATTGGTCTGTAATCAAAACCACCCACATATTAACACAGTCAAATGTAATTTTAAATCAAACAGCATGCTATCTAACACTTAAAATAATAAATTGCTTAAAAAATAATATATGAATTGGAATATAAACTTACCTGCCACCACCTCTAAACCCTCCACGTGCTGGAGGTCTAGAATATCCATACATTCCTCGACCGAACCCAGCTCCTCCATATGGAGGGTATCCAGACATCTGATAGCTGAAATAAATTAAAAAATTAAATAGTTAAAAATCTATAACATAAAAATAATTAATCTTACGGATTTGCTGCTGGTGGATAAGATTGTGGAGTGTCATTTACATCTTTTCGAGCTTGTTTGTTACCAGGATGTTCAGGCAACTGGGGTCTTTTTGGGTCGCGCAGATAATTGTTGAAATACTTAACCTTTTACAAAGATAAAATAAATATTGATAGTTAGTTATTCATGAACGAAATTTCTATTAAATTAAAATTTACTTCTTTTTTCACATCATCCAGTTTATCAATATGCTTATTGAAAATGTGTTTTTTTACAAATTCAGGACCTTTAAATTTTTTTCCAGATAAAGGACATAACCACTTATCTTTTGATATTTCTTGTGTATTAGCAGTTACAAACTTTTCAATTTCTTCTTCTTCATTTTTAGCTCCAAGTTGTTGTAATTCTTTTTCACTTATTTCAGCAGATGTAGAAAGAGTCAAAGAACTGATTTTTGTTTGGAAATTTTGACAATAATCAGTGATTTCTTGTTGTGTAGGCTAAACAATTTATTACTTAGTTTTACTTATTTGATCTATTTATAATTATAAAGTTAATGTATACCGGAGTACTTGGAAGTGCACAGCGAGCATGCATAATACCACATCTATTTGGCATTTCATCTTCATTCACATATTCACTATGGTTGTAGAAATCAACTGAATGTACAATACGTAAGTAAAGTAACATTTTATCTAATGCCTAAAAAATAAAATATTATATATCTATATTATAATTCAAACTATAACAGTCATGTTATAAATAATGGCATTTTAATAAGTTTTATTATTTACAAATAAAAAATTTAAATATATTTTTATGCTAATAAGAATATGCAAAAAAGAAAATTATTATAACACACACAAATATTTATATATATATATATATATATATATATATATATATATATATATATATATATATATATATATATATATATATATAAATATTTGTGTGTGTTATAATAATTTTCTTTTTTGCATATTCTTATTAGCATAAAAATATATTTAAATTTTTTATTTGTAAATAATAAAACTTATTAAAAAGTTTTATTATTTACAAATAAAAAATTTAAATATATTTTTATGCTAATAAGAATATGCAAAAAAGAAAATTATTATAACACACACAAATATTTATATATATATATATATATATATATATATATATATATATATATATATATATATTATATAGGTACCTATTCAACAATTTTAAAACTGTATACAGAACAAATATTACATAGTTAATGATTACCTTAAACAATAGTAAATCTTTTTCAGTATTGTCTTCAGGTTCACAAGCAGCATTTTCACCTAAAAGTTCTTCTTCTTCAGCAGAAGCTTCTTCAATTAAAAAATCAGTGATGTTATGTAATACAGGATTATGAGATACAACACCATAAGTATTTAATGTTGCTTGTTGTTCACCATCAACTTGCCATAAACCAGAACGGTTATCAAAATTATTAATAATGTTGGCGCATAGTTTCATATCATTACGAGCCACCTGTCGGTGATTAGTTATTCCATTTACGGATCGAATTCGTTTACTCAAATCTCTATTGACAATAGCACCCAACTCACATTCACGTAACTATAAATTACAATAAAATAATCATTATTGTTATTTTACATAATTATTATTTGTTGCTGATTGATAGTACATTAAATATCTAAAATACAAATATAATAATCTATCGACTAGACTATTCAGTATAAAATGCTTTAAATACAGATTGATTATAGTATATAGTAAGTTACTAATAAACAATTGTTCAAATTCAATTAAATTTTTTATTTACTCGAACACCATTGAGGTTCCAACAGACTTCTTTGATATTAATATCTCGATCAAATGTTACCCAACCTCTTCTAAACCAACGGCGTTCTGGCAATGGATCAGCTATGGACAATCGCATAAATCCAGGGAATCTTTTACATATCTAAAAAAAATACAATTTTCTTCAATGCATTACAAAATAATATTAAAAGTGTATTATTTATTAAAAATTTGCTTACAGTTTCCAGTTCACTTTTAGTTATGGCAGGAGCTAAATTACGTAAAAATACTGACGTTGTGCGATGCAGAGCTCTCGGTTTCACAATATTATCCTATATTAAGTACATATTAAATATTTAAAATATTATTATATTAATAAAAATATAAATTTTTGATTATATCATACATTTTGTTCATTATCATTTGTTATGTCCATAATTTCTGATTTATGGTCATCCACATTTTTAGTTTCTAAAAATCAAAAGTAAATTAAATCAATAGAATATTTTAACAAACATACTTATACATTTATAATTAATATGAGAAAATAATTATTAAGATAGTTTGAAATACTGTTTGTTTTGAAGTAAATCATTTTGTAACTATATGATCAGAGAATTAACTCATGCTAACGTGCTAATTTATGAATAGTTACTCATAATATAAGTTAAAGTTATACATGCTTTTGAAATATCTTGAATTCATAAGGTAATTAAGACAATGATAGTCATTGTTATTATTTTTTTTTTTCATGTGTACCAGAAATATTTGGCTAAAGAATTGTTTATACATATTATATTAGCTTTACCTAAAAAATAATTTCTGGTCAGTTATTTTGTTCTTGAAACAATTTAAATTGAAAATTAATCTAGAAACAACTTTAAAGTAGATTATATCATATTCATTAAAATTAGTTTTTTACTTAAAATAATTTAACATCCAAAATAAAAGATGTAAAATAACATTAGAATTTTCTGTGTATAGCAAAATTTTAAATAAATACTTAAATTTTGTTTATTTCATATTAATAATTTAGATAATATAAATCTTATGTGTTTCTTGAAAAAAAAAAAATTTATAATTTAATTTAATTAAAATTACCTCCAGAATTATTTGTTTGAGAATTTTCTTTCTTATCAGTTTTGTCGCCATCTTCTTTATCACTATCAACTTCTCCGTCAGAATTTCCACCTCTAACACTAATAAAATTGTACATTTAGAAATTACAATAAATATTTGAAAGTTTAATTCAAGATATTTATTTTCATTTACTTAGAATTAGTAATAAACAAATTAAAGAAAATTAATTTAATATAAAAATAATTAATTAAAATTTAAGAATCACACAAATGGATATTTGTTAAATATTTTATGAATAAAATATAAAAGTTTAATAAACCTTAATTATTATCTATGTAAAAATTATAAAAACAGAATACTGTAAGTTAAATTACATTATATTTATAACTAGTTTAAACAAAATATCTTACTCTATTTTTTTTTCAGAATCTTTTTTTCCAGAATCGAGTTCCTGTTTAGCTTTTATTTTCTCTTTAGGATCCAACACAGTTAGATCAAAATCCGTGCCTCCTTCAAGTTTTATTACAACTGAATCTAGAAGATGGACCAAAGGATCTGGATTATCAGCATCCACACAAACATTATCAATCTTGCCATTCGCTAAAAATTCTTTAAAAACTTCTAACCGTTTCTAAAGATAAAGTGAAAAATATACTGTAAAAACATGTCATATAAATTCATTATAGAAAAAAAGTATTTACTTTAAGAGCGATGGTTTGCTCTTCTTTTCGCTTAATACTATCATCAGGATGATATTTAATCTTGAACCTTTAAAAGTTATTAAGTTTAACGACATAAAGATTTGAGTAATACAAAATATAATATCTATAGCTTACCATTCCTCATCTTTATGTGCAACGAAAAATTCATTAAGTTGATTTCTTTTAAATTGTAATTTGTACTCATTATATTTAGTCAATGCTTCTTCATCAGTAATATTATCATCTTGAGTAATCAAGAAAGCTTTTAAAGACATCATAGGTGGTTGAGTATCTCCTGAAGACTGTTCTGTCGTTTGTGAAACAGGATGACTAACTGAATGTGCTCCAGGGTCTCTCATTGGCATAATTCTAAAAATGTATGAATTATAAAATAATAAGTATTTGTTTACATATATACATTTTAACATAATACAACATTAATTTTAAAGTTTTAACCAAACCTACCTGGAAACAGGGGGCATATGATGTGCAGGAGGTTCCCAGGGCGCACCATAACCATAACCAGGAGGTTCATAACCAATGCGTCTATCTTCCCTAATCATGTATTCAAAATAAGATGAAAATTTCAAAATATTATATTAACATTTGAAATTAAAACAAAAACTAATTTTGTACAAACCAATCTGGAGGTCGCATTCTCTTTACTGGAGGTGATAGATCTCTTTGACCCCCTGGGCTATAACGATCACGCATTGGGCCTCTATAATCTCCTCGACCACGATTACGCGTACCCCATGATTCTCTGTAAAGAAAAATATAAATTAATATAAATATATTATGATTAAACTTATATATATATAACCATTATAGTTATCATAAAAAAATTTAAAAATTGGTAATGTATATATGTCTAATTGAAAATTAATTGACATCACAATAAAACTTATTTATATTAAAACTTATTTTTAGAAATATAAATACAAATAAAAAAATGAATATAAATACGAGGTGTGGCTATTAAATAACGAGACTATCAAACTAGCGGTTGAGCAAGAGCCAATAAGGGAATAAAATCTACAAATATCACAGCATCGAACAACACTAGTTGGGTTGGTGTCTGTGCTATATTTGCCGTGTGAACATTGTTTAAAGTAACTTCGCTCAGACTGTTCGTCGAAATTATGCCGGACTAAAAAATTGATCAGCAAATTAATTTAAATTTTCTAGTGAAACTTGGAAAATCTGCCGCGGAAAGTTTACATTTGTTGACAGATGTTTGTAGAGATGCTATTATGTTACGAAAACGTGTTTTTGAGCGGCACAAACGTTTCTTCAGGGTCAAGTTGATGTTGAAGACGAACAACGCGTGGGTCGTCCATGTTGATCGTATTTTTTGATATTAAGGGTGTTATAATGGTTGAATGGGTAACCCAGGGACAAATTGTCAACCACCAATATCGTTTACAAGTCTTGACAACACTAAGAGAAAGAGTAAGAAAAAAACGGCCAGAGTTACGGGAAAACGAATCATGGATCTTGCACTAAGACACCGTGCCGGCTCATAATGCTTTATCTGTGAAACAATTTCTGGCTAAAAATCGAACTCCAATGCTACAACACGCCCCATATTCACCAGATCTCGCTCCATGTGACTTTTGGCTCTTCCCAAAATTAAAAATTGAGTTAAAAGGGACGCATTTTAATTTAGTTGAAGATGTAAAAAAAAAATTGACAGACTTATTAAAGGCATTACAAGAAAATGATTTCCAACACTGTTTCAATCAATGGAAAATACGAATGGAGCGATGTTTCAAACACAAAGGGTAGTATATAGAAGGGGAAAAATGTTAAATTGTTGAAATGTATTAATAATAAGTTTTTAAAGTAAAAGTCTTGTTATTTTATAGCCACACCTCATATATGTATCCATGAATACTAGATTCAAAATCAAAAAATATCAATACCACAGGATGACATATTTGACACATTGTAATATAATAAAAATAAATAAAATAGGTAAACAACAAAAATTCTGTAATTATAAATAATAAGTACCTTGGATTTTTCATCAATCGGCTAAAAAATATAAATAAATATAGTAGGGTTATGCAATAGGTATTGAATGTCTTTAAAATAAAAATGGTTTAATATGTATGTAGTGAATATTGTATCCATTACTTTAAAATTAAATTATTAAAATAATAATTATACCATACAAATATTAATAATGACAAAGACATATTTGTTGTTAATCTCCTTGATCATATTATTAATAAAATTACACATCAATTGATGTAATTGAATACACACATAATTAATTTTTATATAAGTAAAAACAAAAACTACATATTTTGGCATGTATTTAGGTATACCTAATACAATTATAATCAACTTAAACATTTTCTAACCTCAATTACTTTCTTTATAGAAGTATTATACTGCGGCCCACGAGAGTCCGACTACGAAAACCAGTCTGTGGCTGCGCATCGGTCCGTCTCCCACTTAATTATTACGATTGACAGCCGGTCGACCAGAGCCGGCCAAGAGAGGGAGCGCTTATCGATGCGCGGTTTACGGTCGGACTCTCGTGGGCCGCAGTATATACACTAGGTATTTATTAACTTTAATTTTACTATATCTAGTTATTTATTTATTTATTTAATCAATAAAATAACTTATTTTCAGTTTATTTTACCAACTAGGAATTCAAATTGTTTAGTATTCTAGACAGTATATTTTAAATTGGTACTGTATAAATAGGATTAACTTTATTTTAAATTTTAAATCGTATAATTAATTAGCACCATCTATTCATAATAGAATACTTTTATAACAGTAGTGATATTAGTTATAACAAAATTTAAGATACATTTACAGTAATTATTATTAGCTCTTAAAATTATAAAAATTAGTAGTAAATAGGTATTTGACTAGAAAGGTTAACTCCAAAAAATGTTGGTTACATTGCAAACAAATTATGAACTCAGAGAAAATAAATCAATATCTTAATAAATAATAGAATTTAATTTACAACTATGTTAGATATAATCAACTCATTAACAATCAATATTATGAAATTCATAAGTTAAAAACTCAATTTATGTATTTAACCACAGCAATTTTACTAGTTTATTTTGACGAAAAAAAATTATTAATACATTCAAATAAAAAAAAATGTTGTCTTAGTAGTAGTATTACTTTTTACAACTACACATTTCAGTTAAAAGTAATGCGGACTGTAATTTATTTGTATTTTAATTATAAATGAAGTTAAACTATTACATTGGACAATATATTATAAACATATATAACATATATATATGTTTATATATTGAGATCACAAATAATTAAATTGGTAAATTTAAATATAATTATTATAAATAAGACATACGTGTTAAACATTTATTTTTAAGTTTTTATTATTATTATTATTATTATATATATATATATATATATATATATATATATATATATATATATATATATATATATATATATATATATATATATATATATATATAATAAAAACTTAAAAATAAATGTTTAACACATATGTATGTCTTATTTATAATAATTATATTTAAATTTACCAATTTGATTATTTGTGATTTCAATTGTATTAAATCATTATTAAGTAAATACAATTAAAACTGATGTTAAATTTTTATTTTGAGATCTCAAACATGTATCTAATGATCGAAGCTACACATTACAAGGTAAAGTTTGGATTAAAAAATATTACTCAAAATCAATTTTATTTGATACATTTTTTAAATATAACCAAATTCAAACATCCTCTACTGGTTTTCAAATGTATGCATTCTCAACGATTAAACGTTGAATATTTTATTTAAAGAATGTAGCTACCAAAATTATAAATGAAAAAATTACCTGTCGTTCCAGTCGTCACGCATTCGACGATCATCTCTACGATTATCACCACCTCTTATTGATTCAGTACGTTCACCTCGAAATTTATCTCTTCGTTTTCTATCATATTCATCATCACTATCTCCCATTTCCTACTTCTTATATTTTACCTATAAAGTGTTAAATTGTTAATAATATAGTATACTATTGAAGAAATATTGTAAATTTACAATTTTTCCACCACTGAAATGTTAAGTTTGTAAAATTGTACAAGTCAAATGCTTAAATTATCCCAAAGTAGAATTCATAAATTAATAATTAACACACGAATTGTAGTTATAAAACTTATCAGCTGAAATAATTATAATAAACATCAAAATGAAAACCTTCAAAACGGAAAATCAAAATTCATAATGGAAAATAAAGTAATAAAATTCAGACAGTTCAGTGAAGCAATATGAACTACAGTCTAAATGAGTAGGATTTAATAAATGTTGGAAATTGGAATAGTTAAAATCTTACAGATAGAAACTAAACAGGACAACAAAACGTGAAAACAGTGTAGACAACATAACACAGAAATTTGATTTATAAAATCCTCAGAGTAATAATAATAAAATCGAATATTTTCTATTATTCGCTCCAGAAGTTACAAGCTTGTACGTAAAAAATGCAGTGTGATTAACGATCTCTGCTGGTTTAATATTTCGTAAAAAAGTTTTTATCATGTACTCAGTACTGAATGAAACATATTATGTGATAAAATTATCCACTGTTCCCGAACCACAATATCTTAGGAACTCTCTGTATGACGTCATCTGTAGGTAATTTCCATAGCTTTAAGCTTATTGACATACCTACTGGTTACTTGCTACATGATATGAAACGTGAATTCTCCGAAGTCCGAAGTGAATAGTAATGATAAAATATGTAAAAGTCATACTTAGGTCTTACTGATAGTAGGATCGTAATCTGTAGTTCATAAATCATAACAACAAATAATTAACTTCCTGAATATCTCCATTCTTCCTGTTTGGTTGTTAAGAACATTGCTTACTTACGAATGTGTATTTGTTTATAATGATCTACAATAATTTCGTTTCAATCAATACTGCATAATGTACAGTTTTGAAGGAGAATTTCGTAGAAAACCCGAACAAAACTATGCTGGAGCAAGTGTGCATGAACCCGTCAGTAATCTCATTCAAAGAGCTCGATATGAACGGGAAAAAAGAGAAGTATGTATACAAAAATCACTTACATTAAAATATTTGGTTTTTGTTATGAACATTTGAATCTAAAAAAATTGACACATTTTGTCTATAGGAAGCAAGACGTGAGCAACGACGTGTTATTAGAGTTCAATCTTGTGTTAGAAGTTTTGTAACTAGAAGAAAAATTAAACAACATTATCGGAATCTGTTTGATAATACTATTTATAATATGAAGAATAAACAGCCATCTGATGAAACATTATCAGATCTTGCAAAAAAATTAATCTTTTTCCACAATAGAGAAATAGATTCTCAAAGACTAGTAAGGGGTTGTTTATAATATTTTTATTAAAAATAATTTTAAAATAATAATACGTATTTAACTTACCTTATTTTTGTTTTAAGTGAAAATTGAATTATATTCAATCTAAGTTATTCAAAAATTAGTGCAATGAAACGTCATTGATAATTGTTTGTATCTCTAATTTAAATTTTATAATTTTCTATCAATTGATTGAAATCAATTGAAAATTATTAAAACGTATTGATATTTGTATACCTATTGCATGTATGTATAATATTATATAATAAATTTAAAAAAGGGTATCTAAACTTCCAACACTTTAAACATAATTGTTAAGTATAATTTCTATATTAAACGTATGAATATTTAAGAAAATTGCATTAATTTTATTACCAATCAGAAAAAATATAATAATGTTATAAAAAGTGCAAAAATATATTTTATGAATTCATTTTTTTCTCTATTTTGGTAAAAATGTTTTTTGTACTATTTATAATAGTATACCTTTTTGTAATGTCAGGTATGGCTGTCTCAACATATTTTACGAAATAGTTCAAAGTTATTAAGATCAAGTTTGGACAGGAATGCCTCATGGTATTGGCATTTAAAATGGATACTTTCTTTCAATATTGATCTATTAAATTCATCAAATTTGGAATCATTTGCAACACCTTTAAGAATTATAGAAGAGTTAACTTCAGTAGAATCATATAAAAAGATCCTCGGTTCAGATAAAGCAGTACTTGCATTACGAGATGTTAGTGTACACAAATAATAATATATTGTATAATATTAGTGTCTTAATTGTTTAAATGATTTAATTCTTTCTTTATTGTGAATATGATTGATATTAAATATATATTTTTTTTTAGTTATTCCAATACCTAGTCAAAAAATGTTATTTTGATAGTTTACGTAAAATTCTTGATACAAAAATTCCAGCAATGTTTGATGTTGAAGACACACCAGCTCCACCATTAGCTAAAAGTATATTAGAATTTGTTAAAAGGCCATTTTCTGTACGATCTCCAACATTTTTAGATGAATATACGTAAGGATTGCATTTTAATGTAATAAAAAATACTTTTAAAACTTGTATTTTATGATATATTACGGTTATACATTATTTAATTGAATCAGTATAATAAATCTAGTGATTTAATATTAAAATATCTGTAATTGTATAAACCAATCAATTTAACAAGTTTAAATTTAACATAAATCAACTAGTATTGTATAAGGTATGTATTAATATTCATTTGTATTTTCAGATCTACAATTATGGATCACTTTACACGAACGTTTTTAAAAGGACCAATATCTGATATAAATCACAAATTTATTTTACCTAATTTATCATTGGACCAAAACAAAACTGATTATATTGGGCCAGATTTTAGACAGTTAGTCATGTCTTTAACTCATTCTGCTATTCAATTTCAACCCAATACAAATCTATTTTACTCTTTGTTAATTCTTGAACCATCTTTTGAACAATATTCATTTGGTAAAAAAATACTTCATTTTTTTATTATTAGTAAACCAATTATTACTACTAAACATTATGATTATTATAGTTATTAAATGCCATCAAACTGGACGTGAAGTAAATGCAATTAATGATTATTTAGATATTATTTCAATGTTAACAAGTCGTTTAGCTGAACCACCTGTTATTGATTATCTAAACAAAACATGGAGGTATAGAAGTGTCAATTCTGACAGTTCAGATAATGAATCAGATGAAGATGAAGATGAAACTGAAAAATTATTTTGTGGTTATTCGGAAGATGAACTTGAGGCAATGTTAATTAATATTATAGTACTTATTTAGAATCCTCCTCCCAACAACCTAAAACAAAATCCCTCTAGCCTTGCTAGTACTCAAATATTAACTTATTAATAACATTTTATCACTACATTGTTTCACAAAATAGTAGACATATTAGAAAATAATTTCTTTTTACAATAATTAATTTTCTTTCTGTATACAAGTTGATGATTTGTTCTTTCTTTTCCTAGGTGATTTATGAAAATATTAACTAGGAAACATGAAACTGATTTAATTTTACAATAATGCAGAGGAAAAAAATCATAAAAATAAACTCATCAGTTATTTTTCTTTTACCTGTCCACAGTCCATATGTATGTTTAAAAACATGTATATATAAGAAAATATTTTTTATATTATTAACTTAGAAAAAACAAAAATTGCATTGACTGATAAATAAAAAAATTGTCTATTATGTCGAATAATGCAGTACTTTATAAGAGATAACTATAAAAATCATGAATTTAAACTTGTATAGAAACTATATTTCAAATCATCAACATTTAATAAACATATGTTTTTATAATTAACAATAAGATAAGTACGTATATCATGAGCCATAGCTCAGAAAAACAAAATGCAGTTTTAGTAATATCATTGGTAAATTCACAGTGAA
This sequence comes from Therioaphis trifolii, assembly GCA_027580255.1. NCBI lineage: Eukaryota > Metazoa > Arthropoda > Insecta > Hemiptera > Aphididae > Therioaphis > Therioaphis trifolii. The sequence continues at coordinate 129,059,295 of CM050404.1, forward strand.
ATATGTACTTATATGCCTCTACAAGATACTTATAGAAACCCATAAACCCTCTATAAAATTTAACTCTCCTAAATAAAATTATTGCATTTTAAAATAATTATGGTGCCTTTTCAATATTAAATTCATTGAATAAAAATAATTACTCTTCTGCTCTAGGAATTACAAGTTCTCATGGTCAATATTATATTTTTTGTCTGATTTTCATCTCATTTATATCTTGAGTAGACTAGTAGTTAAATACCTAGGAATTAAGTAAAGAATTTTTAATTTATAACTATTTTTATTGTTTTAAAGTAAATATACTTAATTTGATTAAAATTTCAGGGTAAGCCATCACACAACTTAATAATTTTGTTGGTGTAAAATTTTTTTTCGCTGAGGAGATAATTCTAAACAAGTGCTTTAATTGTTATATTTCAAAAAAATTTATACTAATATCATATTATATTTTTTATCAGACAGATTTTGAAATTATGCTCGGAACTTTTAAGTGAATCGTTTAGAGTACAAAGAATAATAAAATCTGTTGAAGAGTCTTGTTCTACAGAATCTATAAATTTTTTGCTTGTACCTGTTTGCAAATTATGTCATAATTTGCTTATGTCTCATAAATTAGCTGTTCATAAATACAGGTAAAAAAAATTATTTATAATTAATTAATACAATTTTTATGGTTTGAATTATTATGGAGAACCCAATTTGCTTCAAAAATTGTTTATTTATTTATTTTTTATTATTATTATTATTTTTTTTTTTTTTTGTGGCATTACTTTGTTCAGTGATTTTTAATCTTTGTGAGTTAATCATACTATTCCTAATAAATTTGTGAAATTAAAAAAAGAGGAATTTGTGAAATGTTTCAATCTAATGCTTGTACAGCACCAATGTTTATTACCACAGATCTAATTCTTATATATATATTCGCTAAGGTAATAAGGTATGCATAGTGTGGAATAATAGAAAAACCATAAACAAAATTAAAATATAATTCTAACCAACTATTAACTTGATTCTTATATCATTAAATTTATTATAATATAATTTCAAATTATTTCTACTAGTTATTTTATGTTTTATTTTATTTTCTAGGTTATTATATACATTAGCATTAAAAGCCGAATTCTTACAACATTTATGGACAACTATTTTAAGAACCGAACAACAATCATTATTTGGACCAAGTTTAGTTACTACTAGTTTAGTAACAGTGATATCAAGAGGAACGAATTTAGCTCCAGGGGATTTTGATCGAATTGTACCATTAGTAGCAACATTTTGTTCTCTATTCAGTTTGTTAATATCAACATTACATGATGCAGAATTTAATAAAGCAGTTGGAAATAATTCTGGTATATATTAAATATTTATATTCTAGTGTCAAAATATAAGTTTAAGTCAAATATTTGATTTTTCAATACCATATATGCCCTAGAATAATACAAACAAATTAGTAATGCATTAAAAGTAGACATTAATAATGATTTACAAAAATACATTTATTATGTTATTATATAGAAAACTCGGCTTTATTGAGGGACATATTGGTGACATATTGGTGTTATTTTGTCTCCATAAAGCAGTTGTTGCAATACTTTGAAACAAAATTTGTCAGTTGTTAATAACTGATTCATCGATATGAAAGAATATTATTTTATTTATTGTAATAACAAATATTTTATATAGTATTTATAAGTATAAAATAATAAAACTATTTTATTTTTAATAAAAAAAAAAAAAAAGAGATCTATAGTGCTTTATTTATTAATCTGATTATTTGTATCAATCTTTAATGAATGTAAAGTGATAAACAACTTATGAGTTGATATACAATATCAATAACAATATGAATTTATTCTACTAACCATAATAATATTAGAAAATAAATATTGCTGAATTATTGGTCATATTTGTATAATATACTTTATAAAAATGTTTCAATTTGGTTTTTTGGTCTAGATAAGCAGTGAACATTTACTCTCTATCATAAGTTTGGTATGGCTACTAAAATATTTTCTCGGTTAAATAGTTGTCTTAATTTACTAGCGTTTCTATTAAACAATCTACTGTATAAAGCAAATTTGAAAATTTCTAGATTTATGATAGTTTACTATTTTTTAGGTATGTTACATTAATTATATATTGTAAAATTTCAGGACAATTTTAATATTTACAAAATAATAAGTTTTTTCTTATAAAATTAATATGTTTTAAATTCCTATTTACCTGTTGATTTTTAATTCTAATGTGACAAAGTATGATTTGAGTTATTTTTATTTAATAACATACACAGTTTTAACAATATTTATAAGAAAATGTTATTAATATTTCATACTAACTATTATGTACTATTCTAGTAAGTATTTTATCATTTTCCCAAATTTTTAAGCATATTATAGACTTATTGGTACAGTTATTCTGATTTTTAACTCAAATATTTTTAAATTTGCTTAAATTTTTAGAACAAAGCACAAACAATCCATTAAAATTTACGGCGGCAGATCTTGTATCAATTACATCTATTTTGAAAGATGTAGCTTTAGGTTTAATAGAACTAGCATATCCAGACTCAAGGCCTTCTATAATGCCGTACAACAATAATGTAAATCAGAATGCTCAAACTTCAATCTGGTCACATTTATTACGAGTAATTATGTCTTTTAAAACAAAATAATTATAGAAATAACTATGTATATTATTATTTATTAATATTTCAAATAATAGGTGACAGTTTGTTTGCTACGGCAACTCCATTCTAGAGATTTGCGTTGTAGATTTTGTCCGGAAGGACACTGGGTTTCAAATCGATTTACTATGAATTCTGCATATGATAAACCTTCAAATATGCATTTTGTACAATATACTCGAAGATCTAGGTTAAACTATAGACCTTTTAGAGGTATACCTGTAATATCAATGGACAATTTAGGTATTAATATTTACTTACTATATTTTTTTATGTACTAGTATAAAATAATTTGTTTAGAATTAAAATTGAAATGAAGTTAACTATTATTATTTATTTAGATGAAGGTCCTCCTTTAACTACTCGTCAAGTTCGTATTTTAACTGTTTTAAAAGAAATTCCATTTGTCTTGCCATTTGAAGAACGAGTTGTTGTCTTTCAAGGTCTACTGTTAAATAACAAAATGGAATACCAAAATACAGATGCTCATTTTATGGTCGGATCAAACATTCATATTACTATTCGACGCAATTATTTATATGAAGATGCGTTTGAGAAATTATCAATTGAAAATGGTATACAAATTTTTAATTTTTTTTTTCTTTATTTTAATTTTAAATTTATAATTCTTAGAACCAGAAATACGACAAACATTAAGAGTTCATATGAAAAGTGCTGCTGGATTAGATGAAGCTGGTGTAGATGGTGGTGGTTTATTAAGAGAATTTTTATCTGAACTTCTTAAAACGGCATTTGACCCTAATCGTGGATTTTTTAGAATGACGAATGATAATATGCTTTATCCAAATCCATATGTTCATTTAATTCAACAAAATTTTGCTGCTCATTATTTCTTCATTGGTAGAATGCTTGGAAAAGTCAGTTCAATTAAATATTTATTAATTTAATTATGATGGTTTTATTCGATCTACCATAATGCTATGATTTATTATAATTTTTCAATTTATTAAAAACATATATGTAATATGTACTGTGTACATGTATACAATGTTGTTTTACACACCTATACCATTTGAAAGTATAAATTTATCACATGTAACAACACAAAACTTCTCAAAATATACTTTTAGATCTTTTATAAAATATATTTAAAAAAAACTATGACAATACTTAATGAATTTAAAGTTAATGGAGATTATGTAATTAAAAATATTTAACTCAATTAAAACGTACTCTTTAAAGCACAGATAAATTGAAAACGAAATTTAGATTAAAAAAATATTAATGTATTTCACATTTTCGTGAGAATATGAATGTATATTTCATTGATGGTTGATGATATATTTTATTTTAATAATTTTGTAAATGTATTTTAGTCTAAATATACTTCTAAACTATTATTGAATATTGATTGTAATAAAATCAATTTTGATCCATGGAAATTTAAAATACTGTGTATACATTTTTGGTAGATCGTATATTAAACCAGAATTCATCTTATTCATTATAATGTTATTTTATGTTTTTTTTCAGGCTCTTTATGAAAATTTATTGGTTGAGCTACCTTTAGCAGAATTCTTTTTATCCAAAATCATTGGACGTCAAACTGAAGTAGATGTACATCATTTAGCATCACTTGATCCTCTCATGTACAGGAATTTGTTATCATTAAAAAATTATGAAGGGGATGTTGTGGATCTTGGATTAGATTTTACTATCGTTATTGATGAATTTGGCCAAACACGAGTAGAAGAATTAAAACCTAATGGTGCAAACATTACTGTAACAAACCAAAATAGAATTGAATATATACATTTGATGGCTGATTATAAACTCAATACACAAATTAGAAAACAATGTTATTTTTTTAAACAAGTAATTATGATAAAAAATTTAATATTATGTATTATATATTGCATTTCACTTACAAATAATTGTTTTACTAATAATTTAATTTTAAATTCTTCAAAAACTTGTTTGGTATAATATTAATTAATTTATATAGATAATTTTGAAATACTGAGAAACTAGAGAATACGTTTTTTTTTTTGTAAATAGTTTATGTGTTTTAGGCACTCTATTTTCAAATTTAAATATACAGTAAGATGCATTAAACAATTTCTTTTTATAATTTTTCCTAGGGTTTAGCAAATGTCATTTCTTTAGATTGGTTACGTATGTTTAGTAATCATGAAGTACAAGTTTTAATATCTGGGGCTGAAGTTCCGGTTGATATAGAAGATTTAAAAAAACACACAAATTATGTTGGAGGATATTCACCTGAAGACCCTGCAATAGATCTATTTTGGGCAGTTGTTAATGATTTTACTGATGAACAGAAGACTAAACTTTTAAAATTTGTGACTAGTTGTTCTCGTCCACCTCTTCTCGGTTTCAAGGTATGTATAAAACAATGTATATTCATCCCTATTATTAAAATTAAATTGTTTGCAGGAGTTATATCCACCATTTTGTATTCAAAAAGTAAGTTCTTCTGATCGTTTACCAACAGCAAGTACGTGTATGAACCTTCTAAAAATGCCAGTGTTCAAAGATTATGAAACACTAAAAACTAAGTTATTGTATGCTATACAATCTGGTGCAGGATTTGAACTTAGTTAATATCATATTTTAATTTTATATTTTAAACCTTGGTATTTACTTGAAAACAATGAAATCTATTAATTGAAATAATAAAATTATGTATTATTCTGTATTTGTATTCGATAAGTATTTTTGTTTTATTTAATGCCACATTAATCATCTGTTATCCCCTATATAAAATCATTATGAAAATATTTGCTTTTAATATGGAAACAAAGAATATCATCTATAATCTTATAACTCATCTTAATTTATTAATCAAACAAAAGTTTATCAATTTTATATTACTATTTTTAAAAAAAATGTTGATTTGAAAATTAATGAGTTAATTTATGCCTGAAATTCAAATTTTGATATTTTAGACTAATTTTGTTTTAGTTCTCAAAAGTGCATCCTTCCCCCTATTCATTTTCCTGAAAATGAGGTACTCTTAACTTCAATACCCACTTATTTCGTTGTTTTTATTTTTTTTTTTTATACAATTTTTCAACATTTAATCTATATTAATATATAAAACTAATTTTTCTATAATAACTACCAAATCTATTAGACATAAAAAAACATAAAAAGATAAATTAGTAATAAGTCAAAGTATTTGGTAAAAAAATAATATGGATAACATTGAAATTAATCTGATCTTATCAAAATCTTTTACAGTAAATGTAAGCCTATGGAAACCTGAGATACTGTATGATATAATTCCAGATTTAAGAATTTGTATTGTGTATTTAGCTTGTATTTTTTTAAAGTTTTGTATGAAGAGTGTATATAAGTGTTATGTTGGATTATTATTTTTTTTAACCCTTTATAATTTATATATATTAAGGGGCCTCGACATCATCGTTTATTTAGCCAAATACTACTCATTCTAATTCCAACAATACTTGAAAACGCTCAACTCGATTTTTATTCTGAAAAAATTGTTGGATTATTCACAACGAGCTCAAGGGAATGATCGAGCCACATTTTATATTTTCGAAATCAATATTGTTATAAACATGAATTAAAGTTTCGAAAATTTACAATTTTTCAAGCATGAATATTTAGTTAACAGAAAACAATCTTGAAAATTCGCTTCGATCGTTCCCTCATACATGTTGTGGAGAGTTCAATTACGTTTTCAAAATAAAATTCGAGGTTAGGGATGTGATGTATTGTTGGAATTAGCATTGTCTGTTTAGGTGAAAAATGGTACATATTTTAAGACTACAAAATATATATTTGACATGTGCATGCGAGTGCGTACTTTTATAATATTAATCTAATCATCGACATCGTAGCACTCGACGCGTCTCCCATTTCCCGTGAAAAAAAAAAAGCAAATAACGAATCACATAACATACGCTACTATATAATATCATATTGTAATAATATGTTTGATGTTATATTTACGTATTATTTTGTTATTTGTAATACAAGATAGTTTTTTTCGATATTTATACTAAGTAATTTATCATCGATGTACATCATTTAAATTTCGAATTTACAGTATTGGTGCACAATTTAGACATTCTGGGCACTGTGAAGGTAGGACACTGTACAATATCTAACCCGGTAGAAATTTTATTTTACCAATCGATTTGCCATGTTGTTTTCTATCTACGCTCCAAGTTTAATAAAGATTCACTTAAATAAATTATTTTTTATAAGCATTTAGAGTTAGAATTTTAACAAAAAATGGAGTAAAACGGTAAAAATATTTTAAATGCCCGTCACCATTATGCGAAGTATGTCCAACCTTTTGTATTATTATTAATATTTTTATTATACGGACGAATAAACAGGATTTTTTATGGCATTTTAAGAAAAATCACTGGCAGGCGGCAGCGGTCGTCTGCCGACGATTAGATAACAAAATGATTTGGGGGGTAAGTCATAGGTCTATGGGGTAAGTGGAATCATAGAGTAATATTACTCTATGAGTGGAATATTGTTTTAAATAAGGCTGATTGCCGAATGTATGAGAAATTGCCTATGAAATGCTCCTTAGAAACCAGTGGTACCGAGGCCCAAAAGGTTTATATTCATTTATTCATTAAACCAACTGATTATTTTGTTATAATTCTAAAAATAATAATTCTAGGAATATCAACTTCTTCAAATAATTTTTTTTATTTTGAAGTCTTGTTGTTGCATAAAAACATTTTACAATTTTAAAAATAAATCAATTTGAGTAAATATACAAAACAAATTGTAATGTACATGAGACAAATCATAAAATACTGAAATATTAACTGTTTTTCTGAGTTGTTAAATGGTGTCAAACGTTTTGGTGACATCTAGAAACTCTCCTACGTGGTATTTTCCTGATTTCGAGAGCTGAAGCGATAAGGTCTGATAGGTAACTAATTGATAAGTAAAGTTTTAGCATATTCGACGCAATTTATTGAATTATATAATTATAATTCATTAGGTACAAAAACATCTAAAACCGTAAATTTAGATTTTTTTTGTTTATTCCTCAAGCAATATATGTTAAAAGTAGGTAGATCATTGTAATTGTTGCAGGTCATTGTTTATAGAAATGTAACTGTAATAGAATATAGAATGTTGATGGTTAACTTTATTAATTTATAAAACACTGGTTAATAATTAAAATAGTGAATATAATACAAAAATGTCACCTAGTTGACTTAGAGAGTGACAGAAGATTTGAAAAACAGAGCTATTAATCCGTGTGTATTAATTTCATCATTCATGTATAATAGCGGATCCCAACCTTTTAGATACTATTACCCATAAATCAGGTTAAATACTTACGATTGCCCTCCCCCCCCCCAATGTTTTGAGTAAAAAGGTAAGAAAATTATCAGTCGTTAGGATTAGGGCATAAGGTAATTTCCAAAACTATGAACAACAATTGTATTATTATAATAATATCAATCACAACGATAATATCATTGCAATAGTTGTACACGCGATTGATGCAGATTTAATAATAACGGGTAAAATAAAAATAATCAGTCTAGTTTTTACCCCTCAAAAAATCGTATTTTACCCCTTGAGGGGTAATTACTCCCAGGTTGGGAACTGCTGATGTATAATGTAGTACGTTTTGGTATCGTTCAGCAGGGTCGCCATTTTGGAGGTGGCAGGGTGTACATTAGCACCCCTATTTTTTCTATGTTTTATTGGCATGCCATTAAATTTACAAGCGCGCTACGCTGATACCTAGGTGAAACTTAAAAACATTAGGTAAGTACTTATTTAAATTGTAAACTTTTAAATTACTTTTTTCGTTTGTACAATAATATTAGATCACTGATTAACTACTCTATCCATGGTATACACTATAATAACTTTTATTGGTTACGACATCAACTGGTAACGGGAAACTACAATATTTTTTTTTAATTTATCATGCCAGTAGAGATAATCTGCTAGCCATTCTGAGAGACAATTTAAATAAAGTATAATGTAATATAATGTAATTAACATTTTATTTTATAGTTTGTACCGATCCAATTATATATATATATATATATATATATATATATATATATATATATATATATATATATATATATATATACATATACATGTACCATATATGCTATAAATAGAAAATAGCTTTAAAAAAAAATGGCAAGGCTTGTTTAAATATTGGCACCCCTTTAAAAACATTGAAATAGCGTCCAGTATTATCTGAAGTGGTGCAGGGCTCTTGCTTATATGCTCGGATTTGACCTCTTAAATTTGAGTATTGACCCGCTTTCGTACCCAGACACGGATTTTGGGTGGCTCATTATTACGTCAATCTCCGAGGCCAGCATGTATAAGTTGTTACATAAGTTTAAACGCAACTTAGAGGAGATAAATATCCGTAACTAATCCGTAACCTCCCTTGAAAAATAAGAGCCCAAATATGTTTAATTGAATACATTATGCAACACTAGGTTGGTAACACTATTTAATTTGGAAATTAGAAATTTTAATAAAAAGAAAATTTAATTTATATTTATTTCATCGATCGCATAAATTCACTGCGTAAAATAGGTGATAAGTTGATAAATAGTTTTAAAACTATGGTCATTTCATAATTTTTATAATTGACAATATAGAAAGTATGTACCTATATTCATTAGCATTATCTGCATTATATTATCAGAATAATATAAAAGAAAAATTATAAACATGTTATTGAATTTATCAATTTATTTTTATTTGTTTAAACATTTTGAAATGTCATATATTATTTAGTTATATAGAGTGTTATACTCGTATGTGTATAGTATACATGCACGGTGTGTATACACTGTATACACGCCGTGCACCAGACAAGTGAAACTCAAAATATCAATTGGGCCATATATATACATTGAATTGTTAACTATATGGCCTCCCTTGAATTAAAAAAAAAACACATTACACAAATTTATTAATTTTATTAATAACAAATACAACAGATATTTGATACTTTGAATAGAAAAGTAAATCGAAAAAGTATTCATGAGAAATGTTTTCTTAAAAAAAAGACTAGAACTAAAATGATTAGATTAGATGTTTACAATTGAAGAAACACTTGTATCTACTGTTTCTACTATTAATCCATGTATACAAATTATATCAATAATAGTTTTTTCAATTACATTTTATCGACAAGAAAGTATCATAATATAAATTTTAGCATTGAAACCTCTTTCTTACGTGAATGTGACACGAAATGAAAATTGCATAATTTATTCCTTATTTTTATTTTTTCTCATTAATTTTACTTAATTGCTCATTAATAATGGAAGTCATGACCCATGGGCCACAAAAAAAAAAAAAATGGCCCGCGTGTTTGACATGCCTGCAGTACACTCAGGTGGGAAAACTTTTTCTACAAGTAGACGACGGTCATGATGTTATATATAATAGTTATAATTTTATGTACTAATATTGTTGCTTAATTATTTATATTTATTGGATAGAATTCTACATATTGGAAGTTGTAATTAATTTCACAGGTTTGAGATAAGTTTTATAATTGAATTATATAAATTTAAATGCTAAAATGGTTTTCAAAAATAATATTTAATACAATCAACAATAATTCATCAAAAAGCATTGATAACAGCTAATTGCAGTATTATGCGTTTACGTTTTCGCTAAACGTCTCTCAGCAATACTAGGTACAGTAAATTATCAATTCAAGTATACTAACAAATGATTATATTAATACCTGTAAGAATGTAATATTTATATGTATGTATATATATGTATTGTAAAAACTGCATAATTCGAATGCAGTTGGGTGGGTAATGTGTTTTAAGTTTCCAAATAATAATACCTATACGTCAATATTAATAACGATTACCTATTAAGGGTTCAACACAAGATCTTGATATAATCTACATAATCAAAGTGTAAGTACAACAATTACAATTAATCTGTCAACAAGGTTTACCCATTGTATTATAGTCGCTCTACTACAAGAAGTAAAATAGCCAATAGATAATAAAGATCGAACACTGCCAAAACCCAGCCGAAATTTTATAATTTATTAACAGTGTCCCTTTTATTATTATTATTTTAATTAAATCCCATAGTTAATTTGTGAAACCTTACAAATTCGTTATAGTGCAGAATTCATATACAATGATGTGTTTTATGCATGTGAATACTCATTTAGTATAATGAATAGTGAATGGAGTAAATTTGGTCAAATCTAACGTATTTAACAGATGCATTTGGAAGTGGGTGTTTGGTGTGTTTGTACAAATTAAATCTATATATGAACTATTTTTCTATGGCAGCACACCAAATTGTGTTTTGTGAGAGAAAACAAGAGATATCAATTGTTCCAGAAGTCAAAAATCAACATAACTACTAAACTAGAAACAAATAACAATACAAAACTTATAACACAGAAAACTATAAATACATATATGATTTCCTTTATGTTCTCATGATCATTTTAATAATAGTAAAGTTAAGACCTATGGCTAAACTGACGTGAATATGTTCTTATTATTAGTTAAATAATTATGTTTTACATTTACACTTAGATTTTAGTTACTGCTATGAACAAGTAATAGTATATGTTTAAATGTCCATAGACCGTAGGTTATTTACTAATTAAAAAAATTACAACTTCTTTTGACTGATACAGGAGTTGTATGATTGCAATACATAGCATGGCCTATGAGGTCAATAGTCTCTTTGAATAGATAGTTTGAAAAATAGGAAAGACGTAGCTTCGAACCCACATGTGAATTCAGTTGGTAAATACAAAAATATCAACTATTATCATTTGTCTAGTCTAGAATAGTTGATACCTTAAGATCTAAGTAACATGTTGCGCCTTACCGTGTTTCAACATAAGTGGGTATCGCATAAATATGTGTTTGTAGATAATATATGTACAGACACAATGCGCATATTATTAAAGCTGGGATACAAGGCATTTCACGAACCAAATGTTTTATTTAAAAATATATTATGATACCATCGTGAGATACAATGTTGTGTTCGTCAACAATACATTTGTTTTTATTAATAATCAATTAGTTATTTTATTAGTAGCATTATCAAATAATTTACTATATAATGATTAACGGAACTTTTCATAAATATTTAAATCCAATGAAAAAAGATTAAAAACTTTGACGAGTCATCTCAAACTTATTTAGATTACATATCAATATACTTTTTAGTGATTCATAACCCGGCCATTACAGAATACTATAATAAAAACATATTTTGCATACATAATGCTTGAGTAAACGTTGTAAACTTTTTTTTTTAAACCTTTTTTATAAAATAAAAATACTTACGTATGATTTTTCTATGAACATTTTTCGTATGAAAATTTGGTTCCTAAAAAACTTTACGTTTTTTAAAGGTAAAAGATTAGATTTTTTAGTTTTAGATTTTTTGACTGATTACGGGCCTAATACCTAATACCACGTAGTTTTGAAATTAATGGGAAGCGACCGCCACTTCCCAGTGGATTTTCGCTTAATTGCAATATCTAATATTTTAACTAAACGTCGTTTATATCTACAAAATTATTTTCATTTTTCTTTTAATTTTTGGGACAATATTCAAAATATCAATAACATCCTCAACAATCAGCATTAATATCCACTTTACTATGGGTGGCCAACAATTGGTGTATTTTATTGGTGGTATAATTTTGAGCAACCTGGTTACTATTTTAGTGAATCAAGTGTTTAGGTGACAATATGTTAACTGCAATAATATTGTTAGACAATTTAATGCATTTTTCGACAATTAAGTTATCGAAATCATCAATCATTTAATAAATAGATAAACTGTCTTCGGTTAATAATAATTTTACTTATTTATATTAAGTTATAAGCATTATAAATTGTTTAATTCAATTTTTTTTTTTTGCTTTTGAGTTTTAAATTTTGATACAATGGTTTTTCTTTTTATAAAGACGAAGCCAAGTTATTATGAAAATATTCAAAATTTCAAACTATTGAGTGAAAAAAATACGTACTTCGCCTATGGGGTATTCTCCGCTCCTTGGAAAAGTTAATGGAGATAGGTGTATTGAATTTTATAAACAAATTATAGATCATTTCTTTAGTTAAACGATTTACAGCAAAGCATCATTATAGAAATATAGTATATACCGTTCATATATTTTACCATTTTTCGTCTAATTGACGGTATGTTTTTTTCAAATTTATCTAGTTTTTTGTTTGACAAAGAAGGATTTTTTTTAACCAAAAGATTCAAAAATTTTTATTCTATCTATATTTTGCATTATGATTGGATACGAGGAATACCAATTTCTTCGAATAAATATTTAAAGTTTAAAATTGACGTAAAAATCGTAAAATAATTTACTTAAACGTTTATAAAAAAATCGTGATTGATGATTTTTGAAATTTTCTCATTATCATTAGTGAAGTGTGTAAGTAGGTATAATGATACTAATTTTTCAAAAGTTTATAAAATATAGTATTTTTTTTTATTTAGTTAAAATGTACACAATACAGATCGTAAAATGTCAGAGTAACAGTTATAATTGAATACAGTTGATTATAAAACAAGAACAGTGATAATGATATTAGAATTTGTATTCTTTTCACCAATTTTTAGTGTGAAAATAATAAAGAGTTAAAAAATTATTTGGAAAATATCATTAAAGTTAAGAAAAAAAATCTCTCCATCATTACATATATTTTGGACTAAAATAAAAGTCATGAGGGATATATCTCCCAATGGTAACGCCTATGGGTACAAGTAAAACATTAATATACTTATTATATACAATATAGGCACGTATTGTGTATATACATACACGCCACTCGTAAGTATAAAGCAGGTATCATAATTTTGTGAACCCCTGGTTCCAGAATTACAAATGTAAGTATTATGAATACGACTGCCGTTGCGGTCGAATGGGGAAAATCGCGACGCCGGCATGTCGATCGACAATATTATTCTCCTTGTATTAAAACGTATCGAGTGTGATAATAATCCGTTCTATTATGAGGTTAAGTCAGTATTTTTTAGAATAAAGATCGTAAAACATTATAACATCGTAAGAAGTGAGTTATAAATCCACGCCAAACATCCAACTCTCGAAGGGTTGAATGTCACGAAGCGAACTCGTAATACGTTACAATAGGCGTTCTGGGCCACGAGCCCACCCCGTATAACACAGGAATAATGAGTTACCGACTGTGCCGCACGCACATGGTGCGAGGAGGGTGTGTGATACGGCGAAGGAGCGGTCACAAAGAGATACTGTAGTCTTTACAGAAAGAGAGAACAATCGCTAAGGATATAAATAAGCGAAGAATTTTTTTCTTTTTTTGACTGGGCTCACGTTTAATAACATTACTTGTGCAGTGCACCGAAACGTACCGAGCGTACGTGCGTACCCGCACGTCGATCGAGTTCACCATGTATAGATGGGTCGCGTATGATATTGTGTAATATCTAATATACGCTGTTGGTCCGTTTTTCGATTCTCTGTGCTCATATAGTCATACCCACACGGCCACACTGCACGCACACACACTGTTCACACATGTACCTTCATATTATTATTTTATGTATATACGTGCTCGTGCGGGCCCTCTGCAGTCGGGTTTCATTCCCACAAAAACTATTCCACGCACAATATAACGTGTGTATAATATGTTTAAGTCCCGCACGAAATTCCTGATGTCGCCCAGACACACCCAAACGATAAATACGCGATATAAATCGTGTTTTTGTCCAACCAAATGCGCATACACAACACACACACACACTCACATATGACAAACACCTGCCCCGAGTCCTTTTTCCCGCATACGCTTTGTACTACACACACAACAGTCACGCTGCGAGTCGCAACCCTTAGCTGCATTGTGGTCTATACATCGTATACGCGAGTGTATAAATATATCTTTTCGTTTGACGAACGTTAACATTTCTCGTATTTTATACTTTAGTCTGTAGATATGTTATATGATACACAGTTATTTAAACTGCAGTCTTTGTCGTCCGCACCCCACTAACTATGTTGCTCTTTAGACTACAAAATAATTTTAGTGTCTTCGTAAATCCTACAACATTGTGATACTTGCGTGTTTCAACTGGCTGTTTCTATACTCAGCCGTTTATTCTTGAATTAGGAAAAATAAATGTAGAATTTCATAACTATGAAACTATGCTTATAGTGTAATAATACGATTGTCTATATTGTATGAATATGTATACTCACAAGTATATGAGGAGTTGTCACTTGTTTCAGATCTTTACTCTTAGTTCTCATACTGTAAATCGTCCCTTTAAAAATAATCACTTACCTATACTCTACCCATATCATTAATTTCATTGAACAGTGTTCAACTAGGCCATATTTTATTCACCTAGGTGATTCGTATAGGTACAACATATTTTTATATTTTATTACCCGGATATTGGGTCAAATCAAAACTATGAAATGTTTACTATGAATTTATGAATGTATGAATTTTAAATCGGGTCTCATATTTTTGACTTACCTACTCAAAATATTATATATCTTCTACCGATTTGCTTTCGTCGTATCGTATTTTAAGTGTCTCAGTTAAAAAACACTTTTATTTTGAGAATCTTTATTGATATTTAGATTTGATACTATGATAAAGTTAATAATGTTACTAAAAAATAAAAATACATTTTAGCTATATAATTGAATTCGCAATTTATGCGTGTATCTTATACTCTGATAAAATGTGATATCATATATAAGTAAATGTTATATATATATATATATATATATATATATATATATATATATATATATATATATATATATATATATATATATATATATATATATATATATATATGTATATATATTATATATATTAGTGTGAACGAATCATTTTCATAGTCTTGTTTAGATTAATAATTAGCCAAAAAGCTTTTTTTCTTGAATTTTTTCTACCTCGAAAAAAAAACTTCTCCAACCGCATAGGCTACGTGCGAATGAAGTACCTATTATTATTCTAGTATTATATGAGTATTATATGTATATAATTATGCCAACCCTGGGGTGAAACTCATCCTCGGGTTGCTGGCTTCCCCCTTAAAATGGTCATATCTACAATATCGTTTGGAACGTGCCCAACGTAAATAACAATGATTGCATAATTGTTCGAAATAACGTATACGATCGAAGCGACACATTCGTACAGTCGTGATAAATAATAAACGGCAACACGACGACGGGTGGTGACCGGAATCGGACGTGTCGTTAGGGTGCCGGAAACGACGGCGGCGACGTGAACGTGGAAACACCGATGGTGGTGCAGACAGCGTCTTGGTCAGATTGTCAGCTTCTCCGGCGACCGTTTCTGCCGAGAGTCACAGTACACGCAGCAAGTAGGTACCATGCGTCGGCGGCACAAGGATTACAGGTTGCGATTTCGTTCGGAGTGACCGCGGCCTGAAACGGATCTCGAAATGACGGCGGCGCACCACCGCCCGTTTCGCCAGGGAACTGTGACACGCGCTGCCGAATCGTCTTGTATACACCGACCTCGTGTGTTTCCGACGTTTTGGCGGTGACGTGCGTGCACGGCGGCAAAACAACCGTGGCAGAAAAATACGAGCGGAAGAAGACGGTATTTTCCGATGAGCGTATACGCGTGAGAAAAAAAAAATAAAGAAAAACGAATAGGCATGCACGGCTTTAAAGTATATTATACTGCACCGTCGTGAGAGTCTTTCGCCGTGCGGGCAAAACACGTTGGAAACTCCTGCAGTTTCTGCACAGTAGGTACGTGTGCGGTCGGTACACATATCCTTAGATACAAGGCACTCACGTATGGCTCATGTACTTATAGGCTCAACACACACGGGCCACTTTTGAGCGTTTTTTTTTGTGGTCGTGCGGTCGCTTGAACAACCACTTTTGAACCACTTTTTTGTGGTCCAGCTGTCGCTGACGTAACCACACCACGACCACAGTCCACAAATAATATAATAATATATGACCTACCTAGACCTTACCTACTAGTCATTGTAAAAATGGATTTCGACGAAGAAGCACTGTTGTTAACACTTTTGTTACGCAGAAGAGTGAAGACGTCGTCGGAAACCAAGACAATATTGGATCCATCCCATTATTGAAAATCGGGATGAAAGTCAGTTTTATTTGTTGTACAATTCCTTAAGAATGTACGATGATACATTTTTTAATTACTTCAGGATGAGTATAAGTACTTTTGATTATTTGTTAAGTGAGCTAACTGAAAGCATACAACGAAGCGACACAACCATGAGAAAAAGTGTGGTTTGAAAGTGGCTGGCGTGTCGCTCGTGTGTGTTGCGCTAACCACCGACGGGCCACAATTATTTGATTTTTTTAAATGAATCAATTCTGCCAGTATATTACGGAGTATATAAAAACAAAAATAATTTCTGAAAGACGCGCATTGATAATACTAAATTATTTTTTTTTTTAATTCTGAAGAATAAATAGGGAAAATCAAATGATTAGGAATATTTATGAATCTCATCAACTATAATATTTCTGTTAGGGGCGAGGCTGGCGCAACGGGTAAAATCGCAAAACGGAATTTGCTTGCGAAATTCTGGCATGCGAATTTCGACGATGGTCGTGCAAATTCATGCTAATTACGTGCTAAATATCGGTATGGTAAGAATTTCGCAATGTGCAAAATTTCTTTTCTGGGCGGGGCTGGCGCAACGGATAAAATCGCAAAACGGAATTTGCGCGCGAAATTCTGGCATGCGAATTTCGACGATGGTCGTGCAAATGCATGCTAATTACGTGCTAAATATCGGTATGGTAAGAATTTCGCAATGTGCAAAATTTCTTTTCTGGGCGGGGCTGGCGCAACGGATAAAATCGCAAAACGGAATTTGCGCGCGAAATTCTGGCATGCCAATTTCGACGATGGTCGTGCAAATTCATGCTAATTACGTGCTAAATATTAGGATATTCTGATAATGATTTATTTGAATTTTTCGAGTGGGCGGGGTTGGCGAAACGTTGCGCCAGCCCCGCCCATCGTAATTTTGATCTAGAATTTTAAGAAATTGCATGCGAATTCTGAATTTGTTCGTGCAAATTCATGCTAATTACGTGCTAAATATTTGTGAAAAAAAAATGTCGAAATTCATACAAGGCGGGGCCAGCGCAACGTACGTGCCACAATTTTGTGGGTGATACCGGCGACACGATGCGACTTCCGTCGGAAAGTGGTCCGTCTGTGTTCGATTGCGTTTTTCATATTACTTTATATATAATTAATATATCACCCACGAACGACCACCGTTTTGTGGTTGTGGTGTGGTTGTAAAGTGGCCCGTGTGTGTTTAGCCATAAACGCGGCGTGGCGCACACGGTCGGTATCGTTGGATCATAGACCGCGTGTACGCGGAAGGCCGGTTTATCACAGTGATTTTGTCACCTAAGCGCAATTATCTGTATAATTACATTTACCTGTTACACACCTGTGTGTGTGTGTTTGTGTGTGTGTGTGTGTGTGTGTGTGTGTGCGTGTGTCTACAATCAGCAGATACAGTAGTGTACCTACCTACCAAAATAACCAGTCACCTATTTATGCCTATTTATATTATTATACCTATTATTTGAATACACACAAGTTACAACTATAATGAGTAATAATTGAAGAATTAATGGTACATTTCTTTTAGGACCAGTTATTAAAAAACTTTAAATTATTCTCTTTAAAATATAAAAACGATTATATCATAGCCATAGGAATACCAGCTATTATTACGTAGTTGTAGGCGTAGGTATTTACAATCTACCAATATTTATATATATATATATATATATATATATATATATATATATATATAAACATCCAAGCGTAAACATATGGAATTTACGAAAACGAAATATTGACTGTGCACTGTATAGATCAGGTATACCACTTCAACATGTGTGATAATTGTGGTTAGAGAAAAAGACAAATATTTATCATAATGAAGATTCTATTTTTCTTAAAGTGACCAATTTTTAAAACATTTAAAATTAGGTAAGTACCAACTTAGTATGCTATTAATTATAATCACTAAGTAACAGTATAATTTAAATCATATGTTAGACTGTCACTGTTGTCTCATTATATGATGTTTAAAATTTATGGTTCAATAATCTCAATTAAGACTAATCTCATAATTATAGGTGTGCGTAGACACATGAATCAGGCAGGGCCGAACTTCCGCCTAGGCAGACTAGGCAGCTGCCTTGGGGCCCTTGCCTTCTCGGGGCCTCCGGCCCAACATAAAAAAAAAATTATCAGACAAATGGGTTAATTCAGAGAAATATTTAAATATTTCATGTACTGAATGTTACTATGAGGTAGTTACTTGGAATTAATATTACGTTTTGTTATATAATTAATGGATGTTAAGTGATAATTGTGTATTGGAACCATATATTTTGTACGTAAGTTTAATAATAATTAATTAATAATAATAATAATAATAATTAACAGGTAATACTAATACAGTGTATCTATATGGTATGTAATCTCAAATATTAACAATAACAATTATATTTATTGTTAACTTTTTCATACAAAAACGCCTTCACAACATTGACAGTTTTAAATGTCTAACTGTTATCAAACTTTCATTTTTATTCTTTATAAATAATATAAAAATAATAATTATTTAAATATTAATCAATAGATTAGCGCTATATTTCTGTGTTATATCTCTATTAGGTAGTTTACTAACACAATATATTTCAATATTTGTATTTATCTATAAGTCAAATTAATTTATAAGTTACACCGTTTTTATTAAAATTCAACATTTTTATTCAAAATAACTTAACATTTTGAAACATAATATATTATGTTTAAGAGAGCTAAGCTTCCCTTAAAATTGTTTCTCCCAATAAGGTAGTCAAGGTCCTAGACAGTCCTAAATGTGCCAGTCTGCCACTGTTTTCAACCAACAAAAAAATGTGTAGTGTAAAAATTTAATTTTGTCATTTTAAACTTGTAAATTTTTTTTCATTTATCTGTTCTTTTATATCATATATATTTATTTATTTATTTATTTTATAATTATGTTAATGACATATGTATAATATTATAAAATATTTTTTTACTAAAGTATGTTGAATAGTAATTGAAAATTAAAAGCAGTTTTTATTAATATATTTCCGACAACCCACCCTTTCGCAAAGATTATACCACAAAAAAATTACAGTAAATTTCTATACAAATTCCGATAATTGCCTCTTGATGGTGACTGGGATATGTCAACATTCATTTTCATTACAATTCATCAATAGTGATTTCAAGAAAGATTACTTACTAAAACAATCAAAAAACATTTAAAACGTTCGTATAATGAGTTAAATGATTTAATAAAATTTGCATATTTTACTATCATATTAGTTTATGATTACAAATTATTTATTTGTATGACACTCGTCGTACTACATTTTATAATTAGCCGTTTATTTGTTTACTTTCTATATTTATCTTATTATTCAGAGGTGGCCATACTGAATGATCTTGTGGCTACTTTGGAAAAGTATTATAATCCTAAAGGGCACATAAAAACTGTATACCTACATATTAGATTCGTAGCCAATAAAAAATTTAATTTGGAGTACAAATTTAATAGAAAAATGAATTTTATTATTGAAATATTTTTAAAATGAATTCAGTGTTTAGAAATAACATTGTACCAAAAATAAATATTAATGTAAATTCATAGTATGGGAAATTTTGTGCATGAAATGAGCATAATATATAAAAGTTTGATGAATATTGTGGATCATATAATTATCCAATTAGGGCCGTAGGTTGGCCATCCCTTTTATAATCTTTTTGTGTAAACACAAACGCTTAAAAACTAAAAACGCTGTGTAGGCTTTTATTCATATCTTCAAGAGATGCGGACGTATGGTACCTTCATTAAATACCCACATACATGGGCGCTATCAAGAGGTCGGATATGAACCCTCTTACATTTAAAACAAAGGACTTATGAAAAAAAAATTATTTTAAATTTTATTTGAATTAATAATAAATAGTTAGTTGTTAAATAAAAAAACTGAAACCGTCTTGGTTTTTGCGAAAATTGTATGATTACTTAGTCAGTAAATTTGATATACCTACCGACTCTTAAATTCTTTTTTTCATTTCGCATTCACGTATTAACTTACCCAACTTATAACTGTTAAATAATTCTGTAGGTATAAATGTTCCATAGAGATAAAAAATAAGAATTTGTTGAGTAGTTCAATGTATGATTTAGATCAAAGGTTTTCAATCCGTAACCTGAGAACATTTTAAGCATAGAATTTTCAGATTTAAATTGTATAAAATTAAAGATAATAAGGTACAAATAAGTTATAATTTAAAATTTCATTATTTATCCTATAGTAATAAAAACAAATTCAAAATGATAATAACAGTGTCACATTAATAATAGTAAAAATAATAAATATTGATACATTTTTTCTATGAGCTTATTAGTTATTACTAAATATCTGAATACAATGCTAGTTTATTTATTTAACTATATTAAATGACCCGCTTCCCTAAAATGTTGAAGAACCTGATTAAATGATATGTTAATAGTTGGAAAAATATAGATACGTATATTTTATATACATCATCGTGATTGAAAATGTATAATAATTAGGGCTCGGATTTTGTAGCAAATGCTTCTTTTGAGGGGAGTGTGATAGAAAGATAATTCTTATATATAAATACATTTTGACTCATTCCGATTTCAATGAAGTAAACTTTATTTTGCTTATTTTTGCTTTTTTCCCACAAAACCTGCTTTTTATTGTTTTTCCCCTATTTGGTTCTTTTTCTCAATTTTCACATATTTTTCTTGAAAATTTAATTTATTTCTATTTATAATATACTTGGACTATATTATTGTATCGACAATATCCATTACAACAAATTTTGTGTTTATACCACATGCAATTACAAATTAAGAAAAAAAGGTATTTTTTAGTTTTATTCCAAGTATTTGCGTTTATTTATTAAATTTTTTTTTTATGCGACGTTTGGAAAAAAATATAGCTACTGTTTTGGAAGCAAAACACAGGTTAGAAGGGCTAATGGTGAAGTAGCGAAATTGATGATAGAAAAGTGCAATCGTGTTTTTTCAAAGAATCGATGGGTAGAACTTCAAAAAATCAATAGTTTTCATAATGGCACTACTCTTAACATAAATGTGGACCATTATGATTTAGATGATTTAGTTAATATGGAATATGCACCAGTTACATCGGTTGATGTGGAAAGATCTT
Source organism: Therioaphis trifolii (assembly GCA_027580255.1). NCBI lineage: Eukaryota > Metazoa > Arthropoda > Insecta > Hemiptera > Aphididae > Therioaphis > Therioaphis trifolii. The sequence goes on from CM050404.1 coordinate 129,081,278, forward strand.
TCTCCACGTATAGAAATATTTTAGCGCCCAATAGGATGAATTTTAATGAAAGTAACTTGGCCAAATATGTGGTCGTAAATTCATGTTTAATATGAAATTTTATGTATAATTTAAAGTTATTTTTTTAGATTAAATTTAATAAATGCTTCTTTTTGCTTTTTTTGGCTTCTTAAAATGCTTTTTTAAGGATTTATTTTGCTACAAAATCCGAGCCCTAATAATAATATATAATAATATATAATAATATAATTAATATATAATAATATTATATATTCGTACCTATGTAATTCGTGATCGAGAATCGAATCAGTTTGTAATAATATTTAAATACTTGTGCCAATGTAGGTTGTCTAGCTAATATCAAGAATTAAGAAGATGTTATACCCTTTATTATTAAAAGTTATTCGTGTGATCCTTAGTATAATTTATTTACCTAGCAGTCAGCACACTGTGACTTATCAAACCATTTAAAATATTTGATTTCTCGAATATAGTATTAAATACGGTGCACCCTCCTCGTAATTTCCCTAGCAACGCCTATCCCGCTCCATGTGAAAAATGATCAATGACTTATAGACTAATCAGCTATATTTTACTAAGTATGCTTTGTTACCAAATTAAATTTGAGCACACTTATGAGTAATAAAATACCCGATTTAGGTAATCATATTCAAATATTGATATCAATAGATTTATTCTAAATCAGAAAATATAATATGGTTCAGTGACTCAAATATGAAGAACAGAGAAGTGGGAAATCAATATCTCCCAGTGGGTTGGTCTGATGCTATGTAGTGTTGCGCAGATAGTTGTAAACCGTAATAAATTAAATCAATAGTTAGACTGACCAGATTTAACATTTCAGAAATAATACTATTAAACTTAAAAAATAGAGTTTGTGAAAAAATTTAATCACGTACTTATATTTTTTCACGGGTCAAGGACAATTTGGAAATTTAAACGATTAAAAAAAAACTTTTTTTGGTAAATTGATATTTTTTTGTAGTTTTTATGTAAATAATTGAATGAGTAATTAATTAACTATAATAATAACCTATGGCAAAATGAGAGAAATCGATTCGAATTCTTTTATGCATTAAATTAGTAGGTACTTCTTAAATTAAATATGTAATAAAAATGTATATTCATATTAATTGTTTTTAATTATTATTTTGTACTGCAAACTTTATTCATCTCTTTTTTTAAAGGATTTTAATAGCTATTGAGTATCAAATGTCATATGAGGATTCATTTTTACCCTCCATCGTGATCATTACATATGGCGTATAAATTTCCCAGTGTTATATAGATAAAGGTTGCTAAGTTATGTGAAAATCTAAAGGAACGAATGGAAATTCCGATTTTTATTAGTTTAATAGTATATATTTTATCAAATGTATGTATAACATATTAATATTTATGACAATGCCATTATTTAAATTCTTAAATATTATAGATAATTAGGTTTAAATGATGTAATGGTTATTTTTCTTCAAAATAAATCCTTTAGTCGGAGTATTTTATAGACACATTAATGGGAACAAAATATATTTAATTGTTATTACGAATCATTGCAATGAAAAACTAGGCATTTTTTATAGACATCTATTGAGTACTTGGATAATATTAAAGAAATTACTTATGTAATATAGCACTAATTGAGAAGGACTTGGAGGTTAAAACAAATTTTAAATTATTTTTGGTTTTTTTTACTAAAAAAAAATGTCGTAGTTAAACCAAAAATGACATGCGTTGTCGCATAGTTCTCACGGAGCCATTTACATAGGCGGAACTAGACGTTTTCAGTAGACTGGGTAAATTTTCCTTCGGTAAATTCTGGCATATAGGACCATGAATAATGGGGGAGGGGATAGTAGAATTTGCATAAATATCATTTTTTTCTTATCTAATTGTGTAATTGTATACAGTTTTTAACATTTGTTTTTTGTATGATTTATTTGAAAATTTAAGTAATAATTGTATAAGTTATAATATATTAATAAAACATAAAAATACCAACAATTGAATTTTAGCTCCTTGTTGAAACTTAAATTTCAAGCTTCGATATTTCAACATATTTCTTTCATAATATTTTTTTAGCATTCTGTTATATTTTTTACAATTATTTAATTTTGAAACTGGCCAAAAATCTAATAGCTTCAAAATACGAGTGTACCGTTATTAATGAGGTACCATAATTTATTTTAATATCATACATAAATCAAAAGTATGTTTTAAAAAGAACCTTTATAAGACTAAAAGACGATCTTATAATACTATTATTTATTTTTATTGCCTTTGTGATCATATTATTATGGAACCATTTTTTTTAATGAAAATATAATAATATTTTATAGTATTTTATGATAAGAGACAACTGTTAAACACAACATTTATGTCGATATCTAAAACATAGAGTAATACTATACAAAACTAAAAGTGCTCTGTGTTAAAGCATTAAAGCAATGTGTCAACGTCATTGCCATAGAGTATCTTTGTACTCTCATCCTATGTAACTGTCTGAAATCCTAGAATATATTATTTGAAGCTTATCTGCCAGCTGATTAATTTAACGATATTTAAATTGAAAAACTTTTGTTTATACGGTCTATGTCAAATGTACTTAAAAATCTTTATTAATAAGTTTAGACATCTATCCTCGTATTATCAGTTTAATTTTTAGATTTGAGGTAATTTGTATTTTTCAATAAGGACGTAGAATATAATATTATTAGGAGGTAACTAATTTAATAATTGATGAAATGTTGATTATCTCTACCTACTACTTTTTCCCAGGTCAATTACATTTGTAACCCCATACCAGTTACTGTGTATAGATTAATAAATAAAAGGAATAATTTATTTGAGCATCCGCTTTCAAAGAGGTTCATAATACAATTAATAACGTCTAAATCAATACATTATATATAAAAATACTGAAGTACACTATATTTTATTATTATTGAACCATTTAAGATGAATGATAACTAAAAATAATAAAATTCTAAAATATACGAGTGTCCCACATTATAGATTAAATTTTCTAGTAATAATTACAATATTCAAATATTGCTTATAATAATTTTAGTTAAATAATAACGATTAGAGTTGTTCTAAAAATTAAATATTGAAAGTAATTTTGAGCCTTTTTTACTTATTTTCAAATATATTTTTTCCTTTGTATACGTTCATTAATAGGCTACTTATTAATTAATTCGGGGCTAATTAGCCTGGGCTAAGGCCTAGATGGTCCAGACGTAATTCCATCTATGGTCATCTAGAATGTTATACATTGAGTATTTTGAGCAAAAATGACTAGTAAAAATTACGTACTTAGCCCCACGAGGTATTCTTTGCTCCTCGGACGAGTTTATAGGGATGGTTGAATTGTATTTTAAAGAAATTATCATTTCTTTAGTTAAACGATTGTGAGCAAAGCTTAAGAACTAAAATATAATGTTTGGATGGACCTATTTCTTTTCAAATAAATATTTAAAGTTAAAAATCTACGTAAAAATCGTAAAATAATTTACTTAAATGTTTATAAAAAAAAAAATTCTTAGTAAAGATTTTTGAAATTTATTCAGCATCGTTATTGAAGTATGGTCATATTACATTTTCAGAATTTTTCAATAAATACTAAAAATATACCATTCATATAATTCATCTATTTTGTTTTAATTATTGGAATTTTTTTTTTTTCAAATTATCTCAAGTTTTTTGTTTTACAAAAAACACATTTCCTTTCACCCAGAGATTCCTAATATTTTTTAAGTACGTAGTACGTCAATAATATATAATGAAAATGTTATGTTTATGGCTACATTAGTTATGGAGTTTTGACGAAATGACTAAAGTCGATTAATAAGAGTGTCGTTTACAAATTTCGCCGTTTTTACTCTACTTTTCGGCAATTTTTCCTCTCACCTGGAAAAACTAATGAGATAAGAACTTAATAAACCCTCAAAGAATCATCTATATAAAATTTCCGATCTACAGAGTTGCTGGGTAAACTTTTGAACTAAGTCAAGAATACCAAAAATAAGTGTTTCTAGAAAAGAAAAATAAATATCATTGTAAAACCAATATAGATACTTCGTTTGATTCAGAATCTAAAATTGAATGCAGATACAATTATTCCAGTATTACATGTAAAAACTATTAGAAAATACACCGAAAAATGTATATTGTTCATTCAATTTGTTTCAATCGATTTAAGTGTGCTTTTTATGTTTTTTTTAAAAAGTACCTACTATCATAATTATAACAGTGTCTTTGTGGCTCACAATGAACTCGGTAAAATTGATAATATATTGTTTAAAAACCTACTGAATGTATGTTTATTGTTCCAGCAGACAATTAAACTAGTTCAGAACTTAAAATGTTATTATTTTATTTTCATTGATCGTTGACAGTTTTGGATTAGTCGAATTCCAAAAAATTTAGGAGCAAATAAGAAACCTAATACTTATTGTTATTTATAATGTTATCATATAACATAGGTCAAATTAATACTATTTGATTTTAGATATTACTTTAGATAGAATTAAAAAATTCACTGTATTCATTACTTATTAAAATTAATAAATTAAATAATAATTTTAATTATCATCAATATAATAATTAATGATGGACTACTTCTCCTATTGAGATACCATGTCATGTTAAGAGTCGGAATACTGCGAAGTAAATGCAATATTACAAGAAATATAAATAATATAAAATACTTATAAATTTCGAAGAATTTATATTTAATTATTTAAATGTATTTGTTATTTAAATAGTTTTTTGTTTGTTGATTATTTAAAATTTTGATTTTGAAGTGTTTTAGGCTGTACTATATGATGTATACCTATTATTTTATCGCAAACAAAAGATAAAGTAAAAATTTCTATTATTAAAAAATATAACTTGCATCGTCAATAACATTATACTATTAAGAAAGTAAAATTATTACATGATGACGAAGGTTTAACAACGTTTTATTGGCGCTTGCAATGTGTGCATAAAAATACGAACGGCATCGTCAATTAACTATGATGAAATAAACATTTTATTTTAATTATGATATGGAAGAACTGATAAATCTTAATTATATCTAGTTATAACCTAATAAGAACAAGTTAAGCCAAATATTTTCAAATTACTTTTTATTATATATTTTTAACGGGTAAATTATTTAAAAATTATTAATTCATTAAGACATCTACATGTATTGTTTTAGTAATATATGTATCATTAAAATGTAATTAGACAATACAAAAACTCAGTTGACAATGTCTATGTAAAGTATATAACTATGACTATGGACTTCATATTTTTAGAAAATTTAATTATTTTATTATTTATCAAACATATTTTAATTGCATTTTATGCAAACGATGAACATTTGTACCAATGTAACATTGGTTTTATAGTACTGAAATTGGAAAAATAAAGGAACTTTCGTAGATATAGTAAACATATTTATAATTGAACAAGCATACTAGTCAATTTTATGAAATATAAACTTAAAAATATACGTGACTTGCCTATACTTAGGATTGATTAAACGTCTTATCTCTCAGTAAAATTAATTTTTGTGTTTCGACAATACAATAAATTTACTTATTATTGATGATAGATTGTAGAAATGCAAATAACCGGGATACGAATGGCAAAGCATAGGCTTTTAGTATACCAATATTATTTCACATGAAGTTATTACATAATTTTTTTTAAATTAATAATATTGTATTGCGTTTAATAATTTTGAGATGATGAATTTGATTAGGTACCTATAGTGACTTTATAGATTCGTCATGGTTGTTGAGTTGGGCGTTGGGTGACCAATTGATCCTAAAATTACCTTTTCATGCACCAATTATGCTAGAGCTATTTTATGTCAATAGATCAACTACGGTTATTATTTTATTTTTGGATCGATACATTAATTTCGTTCTAGTAAATATTGTAAAACTATACTTCGATGTAGCAAAAAAAAAAAAAATGTTTTATAGTAAATAAAATAAATAAAGATAGTAAACGGTCACTATGTACTATCTGTTGTTTACATTGTCTAAAAGCATTCAGTTTGTACGATTAAAATAATATCGGGATAATGCGAAGGCGGATAGTCTGTGTTCAATGTGTTCAAAAATTAATGAAAAATATTTTCATACAAGCGTAATTAGTATATTGATCGTAAAATTTATGGGCGCAATTGGTTCACTGACCTCAAATGACGATTTTATTTTAGGCACAACTGGTACATGCCTGTTAAGTTAAGTAATGATAATATGTCTAGTTAAATTGTATATGTATTGTTTAGGTTGTTTGATTAATACTTAAATTCATTCCTAATTGATTATTTTTATTTAATAACGAACATTTTTATTTGAATTACATTTATTATATAACATTTATAACCATTTTGTTATGAATGATAACTGTTAATACATATTATACATAAATGGAGCATATAAAATACGAAATTTTTGAAATGTTTTTTAGATAAAATTTAATAAATTATAAAGAAAAAAAACTTTAAAAAAAGACGTATTGACACCATGGATATTCATTGTTTCTCGAAGATATTGGAAATAGGTGAATTGAATTTTATAGAAACGATAAATAATTTGTTTAGTTAACGATTTTAAGCTAAGCTTCAGTGTAAAAATATAGCATTTATATATTTTACCATTTTAATATAATTCTCAGTAGATTTTTTCTCAAATCAGTTTAATTGTTTTTTTTTTTAACAAAGAAGAATTTTTTATCAAAATATTCAAAACTTATTGTTTTATCTGTAACCAAAGTTGCATAATGATTGGATAAACCAATTATTTTTTATACACATTTAAAGTTGAAAACGCTTCTAAAAAAATCCTATAGAACGATTTAAAAAAATGTTACAATATCATTCGGTGAATATAAGAGTAGAGTCTCATTAAATTTTTAAATTTTAGTATCATAAATTAAAATTGAATTAAAAACAAACTTTATAAAAATGAGATATTTTCAAAGTTCTATTTTTAGCCTATAAGTTATAGAATGTTTTTAAAACAAATGAAATCTTTTGACGTTTATATACTGTACCTACCTCTATAATTTTTTTTTATGATCTTGTTTAGGTCTATGGGTGTTTTTAACATTGACAACCGTAGAAAAACCGCCCAAATGTACATAACTAATTTCTTTGTACTTGTTTTTTTTATAAATATTAATTTATATTTAAAGAAGCTTCAAATAAATTACTAATTAAGATACTCGTATTGTGCTTGTGCACCTATAATAAAACCACAAAAAAGTGTTTTATATAATTTACTCTTTAAAATTTTTAAATGTACAATGTAGTTTTAGTGTGAACCATACAAAAATTGTTGTAGTCATACCATACGTACCCCATAGTCATAAGTATGAATCAGAATTACTGTGATGAGTTTCACGCTGTGACTGCCAGTAGAGCAACCAGAAAAAAATAACATTTACTTATTAAACAAGTTGAAAAAACTGAACGAAACATCGTTATTTTGTATACTTATACTGTAAAAATTATTATTTAATTTACTAAATAAATTATTTGAATCAATTATTTTACTCAATACTTATTAATTTTTCATATAAATTATAACACGATAAATAATGTTTGATTTAATTTTCATTAATAATGATTAATATTTGATTTATATAATAAACAATATACAAGAGTAGACTGAAAAGTAATGCACACATGTTTATAGGACGCAAACGAAAAGAATGTTATAATTTTTCTTAATTGTTATGTACAACACAGTGTAATTAGGCACGCTCCGTATTTAAAATAAATAAATAATAACGAAATTTTAGTGCCCACTGATTCACAGTAAACTTATCAACAGCATTATTAGTTTATCACCAAAAACAACTTTTTAAACCACGATGAATCTAAAAAAAAAATCACGTTTCTGGACCCGTGGAAAGTCAGAAATAATTTTCAGAGACGGGGTAAAAGAACTTGTAACAAGTTAAGAGAAATGTATTAGACTTAATGGTGACTATGTTGAAAAATAAGTATATGATTTTGAAGCTAAAACATTTTACTTTAATTTACTTTTTGCCCGATTTTGCTCTATCTTTTTATTCGTGTTCTACAAGTATGTGTACATAATTTTTTTGCCTGCCTTCATATTTATGAATATTTATAAAAACAATCGCATGAATTGTTTTAAAACCTTTTCCCTGGTCACTTTTCTAAAAGAAAAATGATCTCACTTATGAACCAACTAGATGACATATTTGATCAATTGAAAGTATCTATAAAAGTAACTTTTGAACTAAGTTCCCAACTTAATAGTGTCTCCAGAAAAGAAAAATAAAGAAAGCGAATGAATTCTATGATTAACTTCAGAATCTAAAGTGCTTTAAAAACAAAAAATCTTTTATTCATTATATCAATCATTATACTGTATTTAAAGTATTTAATTCGTTGATAATTCATTAAGCCGAGCTTTAAGAAACTTTTAACAAAGGAAGAATAATATGTTGGCATGTAACATGTAAATATGTTGTACATAAATTTGGGTATAATAACATATAATATGATTAAAATATGAAATAATTTTGAGTGTAAATAAAGTTTAAAATTACATGAAAAAAACATATACCATAAAAGATATTTCCAATATTTCCTAAGCTTTATAATTTTATACTATGCCTAAAAGCGATTTTTTTAGGTGTTATATTAGATCTAATATATGTTTATATATATGTTATATGTGTGTTTTTTTGTATATTGTACGGGCCGGGAGCGTAAAGCGATATTACGCGCGCCCGGTCACCTAACTAATAAATTTACGCCGACTGCCGCGTCGTTAACGGCTCGATCGGCCACACTTGTGTGTATGTGTGTATACGTGTGAATATAGTCGAACAGCAGTGGTTGGGTTCGCCGCGCAAGTACTGTCCGACTACGTTGTGCGGTGGGTGTGTAGGTGTGTATGCGTGTGGTGTGTATACTACTTAAAAACTATAGGAAAAAGGGTAACTAAAACTAATAAAATGGTAGACAAAATATGTATAATAAAATGGTAACTCTGTTGCTGTATAATAATACAAATAAATAATTTAAATACACACAATTCAAAATAAATCACAGCAACATGTTAATAAATTAATATAAATGAAAAATACGAATTAGCCACTTGGCTCAATAACTTAATATAATAATAAGAGATAGCCCTTCTGGCTCAACAATAATTTATGTAATAATAAAATAAATAAATAAAACTCACAAAATTGTGGAGCGCAGACTGGCCAGCTGCTACTCGACCTAACCTGTATAAATAAAAAATGTAACACCTACAACACACACGCAGAATATAAAATAATTAAATAATAACACACACACACTGACAAGAGTTTAACACTAATATAAAAATAATAAAATTCACAATTTAGCGATTCGCGCTCACAATATAAAGTAACAATAATAATATGATGACGGCGATTCGCGCACGCTCACAAAAAGATATAAAATAATGAAAAATAATATAAGTGGCGATTCGCGCACCCTTTCAATTATGTATAGCTATTTGAGCCAATATAATAATAACAAAAAAACACATAGACTATTTGAGCCGATAATAAAATAATAAATTAATACGCACACGGCGGATATTGTATGTACGGACTCATCTACTTCGCATTAGGCGGTTGGAACAAGACAGAGGGACGGGACACAGTATAGAATATAACACACGACATAATTTAAATAATCTTATAATATAATTCACAAACAGATAACACATATAAACTTAAAATTACGTGCGTGTTTGCGTGTGTGCGTGTGGGTATGACCGACCGGCCGTTATAATTAGGCCCTTGTACTGATACGACGGTGCATTATGCAACCGTCCTATCTTCGGCGTTAACATATATGTTTATATGTTTAATATATAATATTTATGTTATATCTATTCTACATCATTATGGGTATTGTACATTACTTTTCAATACTTTTGAGCATGTACGCAGGTACGCTAGTTTTATTAGATTAATAGAAAAAAAAATTTCTTTCATAGTCATGATACAGTTTTAACAGCTTAGGTTAAAAGCTTACGCATTTGATATTAATTTTACTAAATATAGACATTATATTAGTTTTTAAATTAAATTGTACATATCGATAGATTAAAAAAAAATAATAATAATTTTTTGTTGTTCTTATATTTGGTCCCAGATCTTCATAAGGGTTATCTGGGATTTTTAGGCCTATTCTAGTTTCTATGTTGATTTATGAAAATCTATAAACTACAGCATTATGGCAAAAGATAAGTTTCACAATTTTTATTTAATTTTTCAGTAATTTTTTTATACACTTGGTAATACAGAACAATTTCTTTGTTTTCAAAGCACAGCTATACCCAGAGGCAAAACACACCAAATATCGAGTTTTTAGAGAACTTAATCAAACTTTTTCTATAAATATTTTTACTCGTCTACAATAACATCATGAAAAAAAATGCATATAGTTTTAAATTAGTGAATTATTTGCTTCTCCCAGACATCAGAATCTATTAAAGTTTATTGACTATATTAATTTTTCATCCTAAAATACGCACACAGTCACAGTGGTTTGATTATTTGAGTGTCTGAAGTTGAACATAATCATTTTAGTTGAGTTTTTTCAAACTAATTTATTTAGTTACTCATAAGTCATAACGTTGACTAAAAGCATACAATGTTAAAGGTCAAATAAATATTTATTTCGGGCTTTGACCAAGCAATTGGTTATTATTAAAATTGATTAGACATATACATTGCAGAAAGACTACTCATCAATCTTTGACCATTACATTATTGGAGTTACGGGTATTAATTAGTAAATGGTCGAAAATATTATTGATAACATATATTGTCAGCTCTTTAATACTTGTTGAATTAAAAAAAAGGTAGTAGTTTTTACTGAATAAATTTTTTTACGCATCATTATTTAAAGATGTAAAATATTTAAACACATTTTACAAAAAAAAAAAAAAAATAATAATAATAATAATAGTGAAAATATGTTTTGTTTTTAAGAATATATTTATGAATGCAAGGAATTTTTCTTTGGTATTCAAGAATATAATACTATATTAATGCCAAGATACATGTCTTAAACTCTAAAAAACATTGACAAAAATCAGTTTTTTTAATGTCAATTTTATTTTTACATTTTTATTTTAAGTAGGTATCAAAATTAGAACAAATTATCATTTAATATGATATGTTAAACTTTATATTCATCTCTATAGTAATTACAATAATTCTTTGTACATTCTTATGATGAAAAGAAATTATGCACCAGTCTACTCAGGTGACCAGGTTCACTTGGTTCATATATTAAATATCAAATATGCTTGCGTAGCGTTTAATTTTAGATTCTGAGTGAAACGAAGGATCTTATGGTTATTCAGTTTTGACCTTTAAGAAATCGCGTCAGTTATATACTTATATAATAACATTAACACCTTAAAATATATGAGTAGGAATCTATTTAATATTAATATACTTACCACCTATTGATTTATTGTACCTACATATCTATATTAAAATACCAATCAATTAGACAAATATTAAATGTACCTATATTTGAATACTAATGTATTTCTACGTAAATTACATTTATATTCTTTAAAAATAGGTATTATTCATAGATTATACATATATTATTATAAATATTGATATTAATCTAAAAGTATTCATCAAGACTTCGATAAATTAATCAAATTATTATTATCAAAATATAATGATACATTTTTTTATCAAGTTGATTTATTATTATCAAAAAAGCTAGGTATTTACTCTTTTTTTGTTGAATTGTATTAATACGAGTATATGTAAATAATATATGTATTTAATTTTAAATATAGTTCTTCTTAATCTGAGGAGCGTATTTAAATGGGGATGGGGAGGATTCAGGATGTCAGGAAATTTGTTTTTAAGTCTACCTATTTCCTATAAGATTGCCTTTTCTATCTTAATTTCTATCGTAAAAGTTTTGAAAGAGCTCAAATAAATGAGCTTTGAACGTGGAACGCCTGTACTTACCTACCTTGAATAGTTGAATGTTAATAGTTAATAATAATTATTAATTATGTATTTACTGTAATACTGTCGTTGAAAAGTTATGATAGTGACGGCCGATGACAATGATCGAATGACGGTTTTATCGTTTTTATCGTTTATCGTTATTTCTCGCCCGATTAATGGACATATGATTTTAATATTGTTAGTATTATACACATACATTTTAGCACAAGTCACAGTGTACGCGTGACGAGTGTTTTATTATTTTTATTTTATAAAATAACTAGACGACCCGCCACTGCTTTGCCCGTGATTGGTTGTTTATTTTGCCTTCGGACGATGATATGTAGAATTTTTTATTCAAATTTTATCGTTCAATGTGATCGGCAAGTAAATATAAGAAAATGGTTAGTGAAATGTTAAATAGTGTCTTCACAAATTGATTACATTAAAATACAATCCCCCCTCTCCCAACCCTCCGACTAAAAAATTGAAAATCGAGCGAAGTGGGGACACTCGGGAGGGTATTTGAAACAACTCAGTGGAAAAAATATAAATAGTGTTGTCACAAAATGGGAACATATAAAAAGGCCTGTTTTTGCGACCTCGCAGGGAGGCCCTAAAAACTAGCTTCGTTTTTAATTTTTCAAAAACTTTTTACTTATTTTTAATTAACGAAATGGTACTAAAATCTTCAGCAGACTCTCAGGTATATAACAGTAAAAAAATTCAGCCAAATCTGTTCAGTAGTTTTTTCAGTTAGTGCGGTCGTAGAAACCCCTTGGCCCTTATAATTTTATATAATAGTATAGAAGTATATATAGATAAATAAGAAATAAAAAGGACTCAACAATCGTTATTGCATTTTTGTAAAAAATCTAAAAAGTCTACCGACTATACTGTTCACCTACATCGAATGTTTTCCAAGCAGTAGCATCATTTCAGTTTCTGAAATAAGTGGGCAACAATTTTGACCATCCCATATAATTTTAAAAAACCACTAACTAAAACTGCAAGTACTTCAATATTAATTTATATTTGTGTTAACTTTACCACAGCTCGCACCTGAATACAAATTATAGAAGGCAGGAACCTTACAATTTAAAATCAATAATAGTTTGTTCAAACATATTGCCATTGCCTTACAAACACCATTTATTAATGTAAAATAAAGGTACATTTTTTTACGTACATTCTACACTCTGATATTTATAAATCTAATATGCTGACACTAAAATTTAAATCTTCTAAATTTATTGTTAACAGGACCTACCTTGTTTGGAAAACATAAAATTAAAATTTGTCAATTGTTAGGTGCCTGTCTAAATGTCTGTCCACGTTGACAGTAATGAGGTACACTTCAAACAAATATTATGTCTCGTCATTGGGCATATTATTTAAATTGAAATAAGGTACCTATTGTTTTGATTTCAATTTCATTGTTTACTATTTTGAATTTAATTATGTTTCAAAGAGCATTAAAAATGTATTTTAAACTGTCAAGGGTATTTTATAAGACATAAGAATAAATAAAATCACAAAACGTCATAGTGTATACACTATAGATACTATAATAGTACCGATCAAGAGTAGATGATACATATTATATCCAGATAATATGTAATTATGGGGGAATAGATCCCTCAATACTTTTTGTCTATGAAATGTTGATCAATATGGTATATTGTATAATTATAAAGATAATAAAACTTAAAATCTAAAAAAAAAAAAAAATATAGCTATGAAACGGTGAGGAGTACACTTCAGTCAATTATACTCCCTGTTTTCCAAATTCTAAGTAATCACGGTTTAATTCCAAATGCTTTTCATTTGAAATACTTAGTTTGGTATGATGTTAGTAATGTCAGTAGTCAGGGTTGGACTATCTTCTAAAAACAGGCCCGGAAATAATTTTTCAAGCGGCTTCAACTCTTAGCTCAGCCCGCGTTAAGATGTTAGAACTGAATAATTTTTCGCTCGATTACCTATATCAATATTCTCACTTTTACATTTTAATATTCAAATTCTTAATATTTAATTTTAATTCTATAAATATACCCCATTTTATATTCCGAGTGAAGCAAAGAAGATTATCGTTTTATAATAATGTTTATTATTTATTATTTATTTTGTAATTCTATGAACAAATTTTTGTGTAGAAATATTGGTCCAAAAGTTTCATCCAAAAGTTTCGGGGAAATAAGATCTAGTTTTATAATTGTTGTTATGATTTCAGTTAACAGTTTAATAACAACTACGTTTCCTTGGCACTACCGGTTACGAATTTTCCGAAAAAAAATGTTTCTTAATTGTACCAATTGGCAATTGGTAAAGTTGACTTTTAAATATGTATCCTAAAATTTTCCAAGAAATTATGTTTCCTAATAGTGATTATCCAGGGAAATGTTTCACAATTCTTAATTTGTTTTTACCATTAATTGTTAACTTCTGTATTAGATGACATTTAAAAAGAAGGTTAGGTTTTAGTCATTTTCAAAATTTTGTTTGAATATAAAACATTTGATTATTAAAGTTCAAATGAGGGAATGATAGTGTAAGAAAAACGTTTCCTGAGTACCACAAGAAGAACATCGATTCATACAAGAAGGAAATTTTAGTGTAAACATTTTAAAACTTTTAGAACAAATTATATATTAGTACAACTAATGAGAACATTTTTATTTTTTGGGTGAAGTTCAAAATCGGTGGTGTCACTGTGCCAGGGAAACGCAATGTGCCAATGTAGGTACTTATTATAATTTATATAATGGATATCAATCATCGATTTATACTTATTTATTTAACGGTAATAACTAATAAACAATATGTTACCCAAAAAGTATATTCTCTCCTCCACAGTAGATAACTTTAATTTACTCCACTATTTTTTTTATGTGAAAACATCTTATGTGGCGTTCAGATATTTCCGTTTGGGTAGTAAAATTGTCGAGCGTTATCATTTTCGTGTCATGCTCTAATACATATATAGATATAATAATATTAAAATGGTTTCTATGTATTTTATTATTATAATCTCTATAGGCAACTTTATGTTGCTAGGCTCATATAATATATAAATGTGCGTGTATGTGTGTGTGTGTGTGTGTGTGTGTGTGTGTGTGTGTGTGTGTGTGTGTGTGTGTGTGTGTGTGTGTGTGTGTGTGTGTGTGTGTGTGTGTGTGTGTATGTGTATTTTTATTACAATAATTTGTATTAAAAAAAATTGTAGTATCAAGTGAGCACGAGAAATGCTAATACCACATAATAGCAAAAAAATAGTAATTATTTTAAATCAAAATTTTATATAAAATATATATTTTTTGTAAGTAAAATTAATGTTTAAAAACTTATACAATTTTGACTCATTAAGAAAACAAATTAAATACATATTATCACGACATAAAATGTAATATTTTTTAGAAAATAACATTTTTTTTCTGCTCACAATTAAAATTATTTAATCTTAAGTTTTCAAATCGTGGTTTTATTTCTAGAACAATTGTAACAATTTATTGTCAATAAAGGTTTTCAACACGCAGTACTATGAAAAAATTCGAGAATATTTTAAAAATGCTCAGGAAGTGCGTGTTAAAAAAGAAAACATTTATAATGAAAATGAAGAAGAAACTATGAACAAAATGTTTTTTGTTCTGATAATTATTTTTATCGTTTCTCCGAATCACTTGGACTAGTAGGACGTCATCGAAATTTGAACAAACACAATATAGCTCAGCGCATTACGTTGTGCCGAGGCCACATCCAGGAGCGACTCGTTTACGATTCGAAATATACGTCACTTATCAATTATCACTATCATTAATTATACACTCGTGTTGTTTTTTATAATGTGGGTAAAAGAAAGCTTTTCGGGTTTGACGAATAAACAACATGTAAAACCGTGTGTACATGAAGACCATACCACGTAGGTACAAATTACAAAATTACTCCGGTGGCCGGCGCACAGTGTACACTCGTAGTAGTTTTTAGTAGTACACAAATACACAATACATTAGTTTACACGATATTATAGTGATATTCAATAATATTGTTGCTGATAAGAAATACTAACGATTATTTTATTATATCTCGAACGTTCGATAGCGATAAGAATATAATATAAATATTATTGTCTGATGGCAGTCGCATTGTATAGCAATCCTAATCATAAAAAATAAAAATCTCTCTGCTATGGCGGCAGGTGTATCGTTATCGTATTTATAAATTATTAACGATAACGATCGGTGCCGTGGAGGAGTGAGAGAGAGAGAGAGAGAGAGAGAGAGAGAGAGAGAGTGAGTGAGTGAGAGAGAGAGAAACGTCGTGTCAAAGACACCGCCGCGGCGGTCTGGGAACGAAATTTCTGACTCTTGAGCACTACGTCCACCCTCATTTTGAAACATTCCCTTCACCACTACATTATAAATACTTTTATTCCAATTATAGCATTACAGTCGATAATAATTATAAATATTATCAGATTTATTTCGTGTTATTATTATTTTCGTATCGTATGCGCTTTTGAACAGTGTGTTGAATAGAGCAACGCCATTCGCTGTTGCCATTGGCAACAGCTGATTCCCGCTGAGGCTGCACTGCGCATGTACAATCGAGATCCCCCTCCTACTATTATCCAATACTGTATGTGTAGTGTGTACCTTCCGTGGACAAAAAAAAAATTCATTTATATATACACACATATTTAAATATAATATAGGTATACAGTATACACATATACATGTATATGTTCTGTAGGTATATCGTATATACATACACGCTCGCACAATTTAACATACGTATATTTTAATTTATAACATTATCACAATATACTCGGTTTGTGTGTGTGTCTATATATATGTATATATATTATATATATATATACATATGTGTATTATACACATCGTATGTCTGGTGGCCGGTCCGACGTAGAGCGTTATTATATTTTATTCGTCTTCACGGTGAAACCTAACGTTTCGATTTTTTAATGGGCGACACAGCGAATTGTCGTCGTCGCCGTCGCCGTCGTAATTTCGTCGCCGTGCGCCGATACAATTGTTAGACCCGCGCACGTTGGACCCCAATGTCCACTGTCCCTCTGCTGTCGCCGCCACAGATGCCGTCATCGTCGTTGTCACCGCATTTCGTCGTCGTCCATTACAGCGACCCGGAGTGACGGAGCCTCGTTGTCGCGAGCAATGACTGTTCAACGCGCCAACCGATAGGTTGTGTAACACAGTCGGATGCGTACGCGGTCTTAACCGACCATAGTTCGTTAGTATAATTTGCCTCCGTCAGTCGTACGCCGACCGCCGGCTTGACCTGCCAAGACGAGCTATCATTTAGCCAGCAGCAGTTTGTTGCGCACCGTTGTTCGCCTCTGCAGAACAAATGCCATTGACGTTTGTGCGCGTCTCGTAGTAGAGCCGCATCACGTACACCTCTGAAATCTGGACGTTCGATGGCTGTCCGCCGACTCGAAGTGAGATCGCCAGCAGCCGCTGTGGCGGTCGCCAGTCCTCGCGATGTGGAGCCCACGTCCACTACAGATTGTGGTCGTGAAATAAATTATAGTGAAACAGGTAAGTGTTTTTGTGTTTTGCTCTGTTCGTTATAACATGATTTCACCGTCACCTCATTAGTAGTTTGTCTACATTTCCCAAATCAATATTATGCTATGTCAGATCATCTGAACCATTAAGTTGTCAAGGTGATTTCTCAGTGAATACATGTATAATGTTTTTAATATTTCTGCTTAGGTAATTTAAAAAATAAAAAAGCAATATACCTATACCTACCAATATTGTGCATTTTATTGTTTATTATTTTATTAACATTTAAATCCTCATCATATTTACAGTCTTATTTTCAAATATCTAATGTACCTACCTAATGAACACTAGGTTTTATATTCTATTAATCTTAGTTAAGAATTGATTTTATGAAAATTATTATGAAATATTTTTTATGAGTTATTCCGCATTTTAATAAACCTATGTTGTATTTACTGAGAATAATCCTAAAACTACTTATATATTTTATTGTGTATTGCATCAGAATTCTTTTGAAGTATATAAATGCTACTTATTTACTTTTGTATCAAATGATTGTTTCACATCTATAGTCATTTGTTATTTTATTTTTTGGTACTGCTTGCTGAGAATTATTAATATATATATGGTCTCAGTTGAGTAGTTGTTTTCCTTTAAAGCTAAGTATGGTGAATGATTGTTGGTATTAGATTTGCATTTATAATTTTGTTGTGTTTGTGTCCTTAAGAAACAGTGCCTAGTATAAAATATATTATGGACTTTGGTACTGTATCATTATAATTATATATCTAATATGGTTTGTACTTGGGTGTTTATCAATTCAACAATTTCTCATTGAACTCATATTTTTGATAAACATTTAGGTATAAAAACTTAATTTAATAATTATCTAATTATATAAAAGATAATATGTACCATTCAATTTTGATTATTGTGTAGCTGTTACCTTACCTGTCAATCAAAACAAAAAAGTTAACATTTCTATAAGTAGATATTTAGATACTTATATCTTCAGTGGTGCATTTAAGATCTGAATTTTAGGGGGACCGAAGTCCCAAAAAATAGTTCATTCTTCATAGGTCCAGGTAAGGTTTTGTTTTTATTGCCACTACCCGAGTAATTATAATAAATTAATTTTATATTTTAATACGTTCACTTCCACATTTTATTAATCTCTTTTTACCCGCAAAATGAGATGAAATCTCAATGTCTTTTTTTAACTGATCATATTTTACTCTATGTATTCTTGAATTAAATGTAAACTAGGTGTAAAATATATACCGACCTAATTATAAAAAACTGATCGTCAACAGATGTGTTCAAATGTCATTGATGTACTATTTTCAACTGCAGTGAACGTATTAATAATTCTATTAAATTTTATCAGTATAACAATAAGTTGGACTAGGTAAATTAGTATTTTTGGTACTTGTTTGTTATCGCCCCGCCAGTACACTGTATACAATTTATCGCCCCTCCATAAATAAAAAAAAATATTTCAATGTATAATATTATTTTATTTTAATAGCTTTAAATATATAAATATATAATAAAAAATAGTTAATTCCAGTATCACTGTTTGAAACAATTGTAAGTAATTCAGTAAAATTCATTATTAAATTTAATTTTTTGAATTTCTCAGTAGTAGGTAATAAAGTAAATGAAATGGTAAACCAATGCCAGCAACGAACTAATATCCTATATCATAAAAATGATAAAATGTGCTTTTCTCATTTTCTAAAATAGATCACAAACGATTAGCAATAGCGATAAATTGTATGCGATGTACTGGAGGGACGATAACAAACAAGAGTGGCGGGGTGATAAATTGTATACGGTGTACTGGCGGAGCGATAACAAACAAGTACCGTATTTTTATATTTATTGAACGCATTTGTCAGGTATAAAAATTTAAAAATATTTTACTATTAATCGGTTTTAATGATAGATGTTGTTTATTTACCTATTACTCATATCATCATTTTAAATGTATATTGTTAAAATAAGTGTCTTATGTTTAGTTGAAATATTTATAGAATACCTATCTATCAAAATGTTCATATACTTTTATGTTATTCCAGACTATACTCCTAAATTCTATTACTATAACTACTATAACCACAACAACTAATTTTTTTACTTATTTCCCAATATCAACTACAGTGAAACTTGATTATCTGAATTAATTGGAACCGATACTGAGCATTTTTTTAATATTTATGTATTGATATATATAATTTAGCATGTTCATACAGATTACGGAAAAACATTCATTATGCGTATTATATTATATAAGTGGTTTATATATTATTATTATTATTATTATACACAGAATTATATTATAATTATTGTATACATATATTATACATTTATAATTAAATTCGGATAACAGAATGTTTAGAAATACGCCAATTGCAGTTTCGATAAAGAGGGTTCACATAATCAAGATTCTATTTTTATATTGCAAAATCTGTTATTTTCATTACACTTGATTGTTTAACAACAAAATTTAATTGAAATATATTTAAGTATTTTTATAAAATAATTCCCTAAGTATTAGGTTAGGAAAATCTTAGTACCTAGTAATAATTGTTGTAGCTTATTTTTTTAAAATATGATTCATGATTTTACGAGTGACTTTATTATATTTAGAGCTAGTTACTTAAATACTGAACATTTTTGAATACAGGTGGGTTATTAAGACATTTATTTTGATAATTGATCATTATTATGTATATAAGATATGAAAACATAAAAAGAAGTCTATATGTGAAACATTAGATTATATACTTTGGTGACCCTCATGTGGTAGGAGTTCTTAGTACTTGGTCATTTTTGCTGTTCAATAAATCTGTGAATTTTTATTTTTTAAGAGCATGTATCATTAAAAAGTATTGAAAAACTTGATGTAAATTACACTAACAATTTTGCAAATACTCAAGAATGTGTTCATTCTTAAAATATTGAACGATTTTGGAGATTCTTTGTAATTTTGTGTGGTCAAAAAGTATTCTTAATTAGACTGTTATTATCAACACTATATTTAGATGAATTCTTGCACTTAAAATATTAAATTATACAAAATTAACTAGCTATTTCCAGAGAAAAATAGTTATTTTTTATTATATTATTATGTATTTAATATTTAAATGCATATTATTATCATTATTATTCAATCATTTACAAAGTTATTGATAAATTATGAAAATTAGATAACAACCTTTGGGAGTATGGAATTACATGAAGGTCACCTTGTCCAACTGCAAAAAATAGTCTGGAATAACAATAAAGTATTTATTTTAAACCATCTATCAATATGTGTACATAATATATGATTATGCACTGTAAAATATTATTAGCCATCTTGCAATATGCACTCTAGGTACTGTCAATTGTGATCTACTGAGTACTGATTGTAACAGAAGAAATGATAATGTGCTCTACCAAATAAATATATCATAAAGTTAACTTAATATTTTATACTCCATTTCCTAAATTAAAAGTTAAATCATAGAAAATGTATATTAGTATTTATAATCACCATTCTACCATATAAGTTGTAAAATCTTTACAAACACATCATTAAGATAATGTGTGGCATAAATGCAGATTTGATTCCTTAGTAATTAATGAAAACAGTGTATATTTTAAGTAGGTGCCTATATTACTTTATCAAACTGAATAGGCAAACTGTGTAAAATGAATAGGTACCTAATAGAAACATTGTCAAAAAAATATTAACTAAGCTCAAATATTTGCTTTTTCAAGCTATATGACTGTATTTTTTAGTTTAAAATAATTTTATACCTACATAAAACTTATAATTTATTATCCCTTTTTTCAAAATGTTGTTGAATAAATGACTTCCTATTCATTATTTATAATATATAAGTAAACATAATAATTTAATTTAATAGCATTTTAATTTTGTGGTAGAACATATATTGTAGTTGCATGTTAATGGCAAAACACTTATTGTAAGATAACCATATTATCTTGTGCATTATACTTACCAAAAAATGAATTGTTAAAAAATAATTTACTAGTAATAAAAGAAAAAAAGGTTTTGATAATTATAAAACTAAATTGTCATCATAATATTAATAATTATATTGACAACATTTGCTAGAAATTTTATTTTAATTGGTATTTACATTTTATTTCCTATTTAAAAAATAAACTGTGAACCGTATTATTTTTTTTCATGTTTACTTATAAAAATAATAAAAGTTATAAAAATATGTAAAGTAAAATTAAGCAGGTAAGTTCCTGATTTATTTCTAATCATTTCTTATGATTAATATATATATTTAATTTAAATTGTATGTTAAAACAATATAGGCGTAGGTACCTTATATATTTATTGATGAATAATTTACTAATGTAATATATTATCATAATTTTACATATATTGATCTGTAGGTGTTAATTAATATTCTTTATATAGATTGGCATTTAAAAAATACTATACCTACCTTCCTTGTATATTTACTATTATTACATTTTAATTCTTTTTTATGTTTAATTATTAAACTATTTCTTAATTAGTTTTAAATTAGGTTTCTTAAACCTAACTTCTTGATTGTCTTCTGTATACAAAATTAATACTAAAAGAACAAACATTTTCATACATTGCTTTTTTTGAGCTAAGTAGTTAGAAGTGGATAAGATAGCTTGCAGGTTAATTTATCAATAACACCTAATTAAATCTAGTCTGTTGAACAGAATATGCCTAGTGATGACATCCTAATTAAAATATGTCATGTAAAAAATATATAACTAGTTAGTTTTAATTAGTTTTAATAGCCTAAAATAATTAATGTTAAAAATTATATTTTAAGATTATGCATTTTGTATGATAAAAAGTTATTTAATAAAATGTATTTTATTTTTTGGATTCAAATTATTCATTAGCTTTTATACGGTAAGAATGATTTAACACTTAAATGTCTAATTTTACTAAAATTATTTTACTTACAAGCGTTTAAAAATATTAAATAATTCAACTTTATAATAATTTTAAGTTATACTAATGATTATCTTTATTCATTTAGGCCTTAGGGTCATCAAATAGCTTGAAATTCTATTTTATTAAAAATAAGAACTTACATTTGTAAGTAATTTATCAATACATTGTATTACTTTTCCATTGTTTGATTTATTGTTAAATAACCAGTCCGAGTTTTAAATTTGTATTTGATTTCATAAAATACTACAGATTAACCATTCACATCCTGAACAATGTTTCATAACATTAATATTTGTCAATTGATTCAGCTAAAACAGTTCAGTTTATGTTTGCCGAGAAAATAATTTTACTGCTTTCACTTCTAAAAACAAAAGGATCATAATAAGTTCTTATTTGAATTTCTCTTTTTGGAAAAATAAATAATAAAATTTCCTTGAAATCAGGTGCTTTAACCATTTATTTGATATTAGTGTTACTTAAATAAAAAATTTAAAAAACACGGGTAGGTAATAGCTTATTATTCTAAATGAAGATTTTATTAATATTTTCTTGATTAAATGAACTAAAAATGAAAAATAAGTGTAATTTCTTCACAGTTAACATTTTGGGTTTTATTTTTCTACTAAATAGCGAGAAGGAGTCGTTTTATCACTAGTAGTTTAATGATGTCACTTATATTTTTAAAGTCTTAAAGTAGGTAGTTTCAACTTTTTATTAAATACTTAAAAAATTTATTTTAATACGACTAAATTAAAATTATTGAAAAATTTGTTTATTTAAAATATAATTATTTAGTATAAAAATGAACTTTGAAATTGAATAGTTGAGTAGAAAAAGGATAGTATTCCAAAAATACATAAAATAAATATTCCAGCTCATTTAATGTTTTTATTAAAAAAAAAAAAAGTTGATTATTAAGATCTCATATTTTTGGAAGTTAAAACTTAGGTATTCAGTTATGTATGTTGTACAATGTTGTTCAATTCAAGTAAAAATTAAGGAAATTAACTGTTTTTTTTTTATTTTTCAAAAATGTGATTTTTGGAATATTATCCTTTTTCTACTTAGCCATTCAATTATTATACAATTTATCATATTACTTACAAGTAAAACCTTTAATATTTTGAGCACACATTTTTTCATTATAACATCAAGTAAAATATGAAATCAATTACTTGAAATATCACCGTATGGCACTTAAAGTCAGGTAGGTTATTACCTCTAAATATCTCAGCTACAATACATTTGTAGGCTATGAAATGTAAATCACAGGTGAGCTTGGGGGTATCTTATAAACATTTTGAAAAAAATAATGTTTTACTTTTTAAAGTATGTATGCGTTGTACTGCTTACAGTTTGTAAGTTTATTTTATATGAAGAAGAGTGATTTATTTGATAATAAAATAATATAATAATATAATTTAATTTAATATAAAATGATCAATTGATTATTTATGAATAACGTAAACTTAACCTAAAATATATAAAAATAAGGTAAAGAATATCAAGATTTTAATAGGATTATAAATATAGTTAAAACTGTTAAATCATTGAATACATTACATTAAATTAAAAACCATTTGATACAACCTTTAAAAGGATAGTAAAAAATATTATTCTAGCTGGTATGTCAATGTTGTGTAAAAGATGTAATTATTTATTCTATATTTCTTATCATTGGTGCAAATAGCATTGGAAATTTAGTGCCCTTTAGCTACTAAATGAAAAATTTGGTGGATGTAATAAACACCTAAAAAATTTTCACTGCACGTTTTCTATTAAAACACACAAATATACCTAATCTCAATAAAATTTATTACACATTTTTTCTAATGTTACCTACCTATTATTTTATTAATTCATATACTTATGATTGAGGCTCACACCCATAATTACTAATATTTGAGTTACATAGTACAATGTTATCAAACATAATATCATGATTAAGGTCCGGATATGTATGCACTTAAAAATTGCGAAATTGGATTTATGCATCTAAAAACCTTGAAATATGCACCAAATTTTCCCCTTAAATCATTAATAAATATACAAAATAGCCATTTTTAATGAAAATATGTTCTTATTCTGTATTTAAAATGTACTTAAGCGTTTTTACTAAAAAAAAAATAGACTTTACTAAAAAGTAGTTATCATGGAATATTCTTCGTTCCATGTATAATATAATGGGTATGAGTATACATTAAATTTTAAAGAAATGATTGATAATTTTTTTTTGTTAAATAATTCTGAGCAAAGATTTATTAAAAAATTTACCATATACTCATTTTACGTTATAAACATTTTCCTCTGAAGTTCTGAATAAAATTGACAATTTTTTTATCAATAGATTCAAACATGTAGTTCTATCTGTGTCCAAACGTTCATAGGTTAGTACAATCATTTTTCAAACACATTTTAATATTGAGAATTGAAATAAAATCAGCCTGTTTATGTAGAAGAATTTTGTTTAACGCTTGTAAAAAAAATTCCTGAGTCACCATATTTTTAATTTTATCAATTCCATAATTAAAGTATAAAGTACAAAGCCATATTAAATTTTCAGATCATTTTATTGAATTTTAAAGATTTTATTTGTGATAACCTTTAATAAAACGAGTTATTTCCAAATCTCTATTTCTATGCCTTAAGTTGTTAAATTTTTTGAAACTTTTATATAGTATATAGCAATATGTCATTAATATATGTTAAAAATTTAAAATTTCTAGCAACACTTTTCTAGTTATGACTAAATAACTAAAATCAATTTATGACAAATTTTACTGTTTTTCAGCAGTTTCTTCTCATACCTGCAAAAACTTTTGAGAGAAGAAAAAAATAAACCCTTGAAGTACCTTCTACATATAATTTCCGATGTATAAAGTGGCTGGATGAAACTTTAGGGAAGTTATATGTACACAAAGTGTCTCCATAAAAAAACAAATAATAATAAACAAACAAACAAACATCATTGTAGAACCGATAGATCCTTCACTTCACTCAGAATCAAAAAAATTATTTCAACTGTTTTGTATATTTCTTATTTTCAAATCAAAATTGTGAAAAAAATATCTGAAGACAGGAAATAATGAAATAGTTAATGTATTATATATTTTTATGAAATAGTTAAATACAGCTACAAAATATGAGTAAATCAAAATAAACTAATCAACTTGAGAGTTTAAGTACTTACACTTGTAAAAGTATTGCACACAATTTATTATCAACTAATTATTGAGTATTTATTTATTTATTAATGTAAGCTTAATTGTTTTGACTTAGACATATATTAAAATAAACATTTTTACACAAATTGCATACAATTTCTTTGGTCATCAAAGTCTAAAATCAAAAAAATTAATTTTTTCAAATATGTATTTATAATTTATATACCTATACTAAAAACTATTTGTTTAAACTAAATAAATCATCTACGTTTCGTGCTTCTCTTCAAGTGCAAACTCTCAATAATAATATAAAAATGCATAGGTATTTAATATAAATCCGAACTTTAATTATTATAAAAAAAATTGCTCAATTATAAAAACACAATTTAAAAATATGAATGCAAATGCTAATTATGATCTTTAACTTACATATTGTCGAATAGTCATAATGCTGACTAGGTTTTGATCACAAACATTTAACATAACATTAATCCTTTTGTTGAAATTTGCCTATCCCCCTATTTACACTGTTTCATATTATGATGAGATTTTTCTAAATTTGTTATAGTTATTAATATATTTACTTATAATACACCACTTGATTTTTTGTTTGATTTATTAAAAATATGGAATTTTGAATAGCTATCAATCAAAAATGATTTTAAATATTATGTTCAGTTTCAAATGTTTTTATCACAGTAGATGTATATGATGTAAAAGAAATTAGTTTTGACCTCGTTTTTAGTTAAATGTAGCTATAGTGAAAATAAAATTCAAAATTGAGATTTCTTTAATTTTTATTCACTATATCTTATATTGTCATCATTATTTTTAAATAATTCACTGAATCATTTTTTTTCCTTATGAAGACTACTTAAATTTAAATCTCGATTTGTGTTTCTTTCTCCCATTTAGTTCTAAAGCATATAATTGATAAAATGCTCTGAAAATTGTTTGAAGTTCTTAATTTTGTTCAAAAAGGTCACCATTATTGATTTATTATTTATTTATTCATATTATTCATGTATTTTTTCTAAACTATTGCTGTTTGTTTAGTATTCTTCTTGAAGTATAATTATAACTTATGGAACTCATTTTCTTAAATGATTGTATTTTTAAAAAGTTATGTATATCTTTGTTATATTTCCTTCTTATTAAGCTTCATCCATTAGTTACTTGATACATTATTTTGATATTATATTCTTTTTTGTTGAAAACTTATATTTTTGCGAATGTATAGTCTTGGTGATAAAAGTTCTGCTTTTTCCTTGACAGAGTAAATCTGAGACTATTTGATAGTTTAATTGTCATTAGTTAATATTAATTACTCTCTCAAAATGACAGTTACCATTTATTATTATATCTACAATTACCCATTCTTTTTTCTATTAAGTACATATTTACCCTTTCAAATTATTTGTATGAATATTGTATGTCCCATTTATTGATTACTTCTAACAAATCTGTTCTTTCATTGTTGATGAACTATTTTCAACTATTCATATTAACTAATAATATTAATAATTTTTACTGTATAAAATTAATAAAGTAATGCTTTAATGTATTTAAGGTATGTTTTATTATAAAAATATAAAAACCAATATGTATAATATATTATATTATATGTAGTATAGTATAGTAAACAATAACTACTAGATCGAGACCTAGATTTAATAATAGTTACTTCATGGTAAATGTAATGTTCAAGTAAAGTTTCTTACTTAAATAGTCATACATTTTACTAATTTAAATAATATTTTGAAGTTATTTCATTTCTTAATTATGGTTTATGTTCTTGGCAATTTTTCTTTCAAATTGTATATTTTACTTAGTACTTCTTTTAAAAAAATATTTGAAATTTTAATATTTTGGAATATGTCTACTGTTACATGCAGGCATGTAGCCAGCAAATAAATCCTTAGCAGGCCAATCATTTTTGGCCCATACATTTTTTTTATACATACTTTAAAAAATAACTTGTGGGTTTATTTACTTAATTTTGTATAATATATAATATAAATAGTTAAAGGTCAAATACTTAGGGTAAATTGGTGTTTCAATCCTTAGCTCTTTATACCAAAGCAATATCTTTTCTGTTTAACAAACTTTTTGTATACTTCAATGATTTTCAGACATACATAGATGTTTTTAAATATTTATGCAAAATTATTACCAATAGTAATTTATTACTTTTTGAAATTGTTATATATATTTTTTTATACGGTTCATGGTTATTAATTCAATATGAAATAACAATTAAGAGTATATATTGAAAAATTAATAAATACATAAAATACATGATACCAGTAACTACCAACTATTTTTTAATATTATGAATTAATAAATAATAAATCAGTTAAAAAATGTATTTTTTAAGTAAATGTTAATGTTAGAACGCTAATTATGTTTTTTGCGTTTGTAGTAATAAAATAGGGTTTATTTACTCTACTTAATTTACAATAAAACTATTATTACTATGTACTATTATTGCTTTGTTTAACAGGTTAACCGCTACATTATTTTTCGATACTTACCAGTAGAGCTATGTGCACAATTTTTGGTACATTCTTGTTTTGCCAATATGTTTTTATGTACCATAATTGGTACACTGAAGTCTTAGCCAATAAGTGTCATGTGTACTCAGTTGGGTACACGTAAATACAATTTATACACAGACAAATATTTCGTAGCCTGCCAGACAAACAAAATTTTCAATCAGCCATTTAATATTTTAGAAACTCTATTTTATTTTAATTAATGTATATAAACTACCTATTATAAATGTAATTATATATTTTTTACTTTAATTTTAATTATTTTAGAATGAAATAAATATAATATAATATGAAATAATATTAATAATAATAATAATAAATGAAAGATTATTTAGATTTTGAGTTATGTTTGATTGAAAAGCATTGAAGACAAAAATATCGAACACACACATCACATTTTGTGAAAACACTATTTGACTTCTTTCTTACAATAGATGTACCTATAACAAAATATTTTAAAAATGTTTTAATTCAAACATGTACGACCAACAATATTCTATAAATTATTTTGTAATTCTTATGTGTTAAATTATTTGTTTACCTTCTTCATGGCAATTTTTTGTGTAACAACCATGGCATCTTGCATTTTTTTTATCTTTTACTAAACTGTGTGATGTTGTTTTTGCAAATTTTCCTCTTTTATTTCAACTAAAGTCTCAGCAATTTCTTCTTTGAACTGTGTTATGGATATGTTATTATTGGTGACTTTTTTGTGAATACTAAATGCATTTACTAATGCTGTGTTACATATTATGTCCAGAGCTACTTTACGATACCATTTTACTCCTTTACGTAAACAGCTGTGGTAAGAACCTACCTGGTCACTTACATCAATTAATCCTTTACCACTATTGTAATAAATAATTTAGGTTTTAGTTTATTACTTCTTCTCATTGCAAATTCAGTCATTGAATTACCATGATACCAAAATATCATAATTTTGAATTAAGTTTTTGGCTCGTAGCGAGAACGGCGTATTCGATTTTTTATGTTAACATAAATGGCAAATGATCCATGTACCAAAAATGGTACTCATAGCGGCTAACCTGTTAAAAAATGTTAGTGATGTATAAAAGAATGTATTCATTGATACAGTCATAAGTTCAGTTTTGTTTTCATTTACTTTTTATTGTACTAGATAAAAAATGTTTAACAATTGTCTTGAGATAAGATTTTTCATAAGATAATGGTTTTTTTTTATTTTCAAAAAATTTTGTTAAGTTTTCTAACTAAATAAAAAAAAAAAAAACCATGTACGCTTAATAATTTAGTATTATGAGGTATTATTATTAGTGACATTTAATATTCTCTAATTGAAGAAACCAATTCACTAAAAGACATTTAATATATGTAAAAACAAAGGAAGGGTTACATATGAGTATGAAGAAACTAGTTTTTTCTTAATGTATTTTAGAAACTCATTCATTGTAAATTTTTTTAAAATCTTTTCATTCATAGTTTTTTTTCTATGAATTATTTTATACTTATATAAATAGAGCATTGGAGCTAGTATATCCAGCTTAAAAGTTATTTCCCATAATTAATAACCATTACATTATTATATTATTTTATATTAAAACTTATAGAGTAATATTATTAGTGGTGACTCCACTAGAGACTTTGAAAGTTCATCACATAAAAAAAAAAAAAAAAAAAATCAAAAAATAGTTCTGAGTTAATAGTACCTACTGTTAAGTAATAATTTATTAAGGATAAAAATTCTTAAGAATAATTTATTTGGATTGAAAAATCTAAATATTTCTTTCATTATTATTGTAGGTTACTCAATTTATAAATATTTATTTCTTTAATGGGTTTTGCCAGTTGCATGATCTAAATTGTCTTTTTTTATTTAGATACTCTTATTTCTTGATAATACTTTAAAATCTTACATCCTTCTAATATCTTATGTTATTTCAACATAAAATTTAAGGATTATTACTTCTGCGTCTCAGTTTTAATTAAATTTAAATTTTGTTTCTGTAGCTATTCATTATAATATTTAATATTTAATATGAAGGAATATCATTTTGATGTGTTTGATCAGAGACTATATTGTTTCTACTGTATTTTTTTTTCATTGGTTGAAACGTTAAATATAGTTCAGTTTATAAACATATGTTATATGTATTACAGAATTGTCTATTTAAAATGTATATTATAAAGCAGCGGTTCTCAACCTTTTTTCATTCACGTACCCCTTGACCTAACACCACTATTTCACATACCCCAAATATTAATTTGGAATATAAATAACGGAAAATAATAATAATATTAATTTTATTCATTATTATTTATAATATTTATTTTAATTAGCTTGCGCCATACAGTGTACATAAAAATAATTATATCAATTTAACAATTTAATTTTAATGTAAACCTTGAGCTTGTTTGCTTGAACTTAATTTTTTGAAATCTGGTTCCACACATGACAAATAAACCCGTAAGTCTGAACTTACATAGAGTTTATTACGATACTGATTTTTTATGAACATGTACGTAGAAAAGGCCCTTTCTACCAACACAGTGCTTGTGGACGGTAGCAGAACATTGAATGCTTTGCATGATAACTCAAGATATTCTTCTTTCACATCAAACCAAAAGGCGATAATAGATTTCTTTTCAAATGCTGCCTCAAGTGAAGAATCCGTTTTTAGTTCAATTTGTTTTTCTTTTTCTTGTATTGATAAAATTACAAACTTGAAGTAGTTTTCACTAAAAGGAAATGTGATCCAGTGGTCTTCTTTTTCACATTTAGGAAAGTACTTTTTAAAAGATGCTATGAGCCCATTCAAATGTTGAATAACTTGTTTTTATATGTCTTGTGATAGTGTGTCATGTGATGTAATATGATCATATCAGTTTCACGAGGAAAAATTGTCCAAAAATAATATACAAAAATGTATCTACTTAAATTATTTATATTCTATAGAGTTCATATTGTTATAACGATAAAATCGTATTGCATTAATAACATCATATCGCAGACTATTTGTAATATTCCAACATTCAAAATCGGATAGGCACCTGAAGAAGAAGAATTTGTACTGTAATAAGTACACAATTATTAAATATTAATATTTCATCTATAGTAAACTATTTCAGTTACATTAAATTTCACTTTTTCCACCATTGCTCAATTTTTTTTTGCGTACCCCTTGAGATCATGTCACGTACCCCAGGTTGAGAACCGTTGATATAAAGCATCATTTTATACAGTATATACATTGTGTTTTATTTGATTTTGTTACCACTTTAGAAAAAAAAACTTATTATGAAGAAAACTAGTATATTTTTAATTAAATTTATATTTGAATATTTATTATTTAAAAATACGTATTTAATTTATCTTTACATAATACAATAAAAGTATGTTTATGCTTACATTGCTTAATAACTTTGTACATGTATATATTAACAGTTTTTATAATAAATAAACTTTTAGAGTTTGCCATTGCCATTGTATTTTTTCAACAATTTATTATATAGGTATATCAAATATTTCTAATAACAATTAGTTTCACAAATTATAGATTAAAAAAGTTTATTTTTTATTAAGTCCATGTTTCATTCTGTTTTATATGACATTAAATGTATACCTTGCAACTATTTTTTTAAATCAATATTTATTTTAAAATATTTACTAATCAATGATATTACCAACTCTTTTTTTTTCTCATAAATCAATATTCTTTATTAATGAGTTTGATAATACTTCATATATCAACCCAGAAGTTTTACCTAGTATAATTTTAATAAAATTTAAAACCACTCCAATACAAAAAAATCTAATTGATTTAAAAAAAAGAACATTGGTAAGAAATTAGTAAAAAGTCTTAAATTGTTTTGTCTAATGTCATAACATTTCAATTAAAATTTAATACTTTTATTTATTTTTAGTTTTACATTAATCATTTCTTTTATCAATTATAATTTATTGACTATCTTAATATTTCTGAAATTGACTAACTTTTGATTGAGAAAATCTTCACAAACAAATTATATCAGGTTTTTCCTTTAAATTTGTTTAGAAGGTATTTATACCTACTATTTTATATTTATTATATGGAATGTTTTTTGTTGATGTATAAGTGTAGCATAAATGCTATAAATCATACACATAGATCAGTTTTCTTAATATCTATAAGTCAAAGCTACTTCAAAAATTTACTAAAAAAATTATTGATATCATTTATAAGGTATAATTAAATTATCAATTTTCTAAGTTGTATATGTTAATGATTTATACATACGTATTTAAGTTGATATTAGTAAAATTTAAAACATATTTTTAATAATACTGATTTTAATTCATGTATAATTTCAAGATTTTCAATCATTTTAAACCTAATTAATAGATACTATAATAGAAGTCTTTACTGAATGTGCAACATGTTATCATTTGTAAAACTAAAGCTAATTTTGCGTTTAAATTTTCTAAAATTTAGTTTAATTCTTTTTATAGATGGGTTAGGTTATCTTTTTTAGTGGCTTTCTCCTTTTGTAAAATTTTTTTATTTGGTACTCATTAAATTTTTCAAATTACCAATAATATCATTTTCAATTCCTCATTTTATTTTCTTACCATACCAACTTGGTAGTTGAGTTCCTGTTAGGAGCCATTTTTTAATTTGGTTACATTGTTTTTAAAATTTCCAATAGCATCCTTTATCTATGAATTAATAAATAATAATTAATTTTAAATTTATATTTTAAGATATATGAGTTTGATAGCATTAAATTATTTTAGAAATTATGTTGTGTGTATGAAGTATATGATTTCTTTTAATCTTTGGTTTAATAGAAAACACATTTAATAATTATCAAAAGCTATTATAATTATTATCATAAACATTTTATTTTATGCATATTATTTTGCACTTATACATCTTTATAAAATAGTTTTAATCGTAATGGTGATTGACTTGTATCTACTGTTGTCTATGTGAAAATTATGAAACCTTTGTCATTGAAAGAATTTTCTGTAATATACTACTAAAATATAGAGTTTTATTTAATTTTATTTGTGTTAAACCCTAAAATAATAAGTAAATAAATCTTGGTATTTTTTAGTTTTAATTCTATTTTGAATTAATGTCTTATTGTAGTTGATTCAGATGTCGATGAAAATACTAAGGATATGATAACCTCTTCGGACAGATTTCCCATGTATGTGGATTGTCAAGAATCATTAGTGGAATTGTCATTTATAAAATGGATTGCTGGTTTTCGGCATGAATGCCGCAGAATGTCAAGATTAATGTGGAATCCTACCAATAAAGAACTTTTCTATGGTTTAATCAATTTTTATCACGTGTAAGTAGATTTACAATATTATTTTATTTATTACAACCATTATGTATATAAAAGACTTTTGTTTTATTTTATTTTAGAACAATACAATCTTTTAAATTTTTATAAATATAATATATTTATATTTTTATATAAATAATATATATATATTTATATATAAATAAAAAAATGTCTGCTGAAACTTCTATTTTTTTAAATAATATAACTTTAAAGTGTTACTGAACAGGTTTTATTTTAACTTTTATTCTCAACTGTTAAATATATTTGAAATTTTTAAAATTTGTAAATCTCAAGGATTCAGAACTCGTTCTGTAATTTTGGGTACATTTAATTTATTGATTACAAGATAATCATAATTTGTGCTGTGCAAATTGTGACTATTAAATAGTGAGACTCACTCTAAAAATTTTTTATTAACAATTTTTAACAATTTATTATTTTTCCCCTTTTATATACTTCTCTACACATTTGACTTATTACTACATTTGTACTTTCCATTGGATAAAACAGTGTTGGAAATCCTTTTCTTGTAATGCCTCTAATTTCTATGTCAATTTTGTTTTCACAGATATAACTAACTCAAAATGTGTCCATTTTAACTCACTTCTTAATTTTAAAAAGAAGCAAAAGCTAAATGTAATGAGATCTGAAATTACACATAGGGAATGCGTGTTGCAGTGGAGTTTGATTTTTGGTCAAAATTTACTTTAGAAACTTATTTTAATGAGACATATTTTCCATGATAAGTTTTGCCATAATTCATGCTAGTTTTTTTTTTTACACATTCTCTAAGTGTTATCAAGATTTGTAATTAATAATGTCAACAGTTTTTTTCTGGGGCAGTCATAATTATATCATATGTATCAAACAATATTGTAAGTTTATTAGTAGATTGTTTGACGCATATATTGTTCATTATATTATTATTATATGATTATTAACTTATAAAACACAATAATTTAACATGAACTTATGCTATTAAAATAAAGTTGATACCTAATTTTCAGTAAGCAATGCTTGTGGTGAGATTAGGGAGTCTATTAATTAATAATTTTGCTTCTTCTTAATTTCTATAAAATTATCTAATGTATAGAAATACAATCAAATAATCTATATTATATTAAATTGGGTATACATAATGTTATAATTGAGACTTGTCATATCATTGCATATGCAGTTTTTATTTTAAATTTAAAGAGTTAAATAATATTGTTTGTTTTATTACTATTGGGTAACATATTAAATAATGTAATTCCTCTATTTATGTAAAACATTTTCATTAAGATATATTACATTTAATTAGTTTATTGGTTTATAATACAAGCAATTTTTTGTTTTTCAAAAATACGTAGTCATAACATAATAAAATATCTATACATTTATAAAACTTTCCATCCTAAATGTTTCCAAAAATTTTAAATTTACACGCTGCTCAATATTGTTTGTCTGGCATAATCTCAACATGCAGTATATATGTTAGAAGTCACATAAAACTACGATCACACGTACATTATTGAAGGAGCACTGAACAAACTGGTTTTTGGTGCAATCATATTCATAGATTATAAATATACAAATATTATTACTTAATCTGATTGTGCCTTATTAATAATGAAATAGTCTCATTATTTAATGGCAACACCTAATATTTGTTGAATATAATATTTAACATAATATAATACTGAAATTTTGAGTTACCTTAATAATGTTGTATTACATTATGTAATAGGTTTACAAATAATTACTTAAACTAAAGTTATTATGTTTACAATTTTAATTAATATATAATACATTTTTATTTGTTTACAGGAATATAGCTTCAGAAATGGTTGACTGCAGAAATAAAACTAATAAATCTACTCTTCTAAAAAATTATGTGGAACAAACTCTATCATATTTCAATGATTTTCATAGACGCATAAAAGAAGTAAATATACTTTTTTTAAGTAACAATTTTAATTTTAAAGTCAGTATTAATCTTTCCATGCTGATGAAATTGAATGTGACATTTGTTACATTTTTTTTATCTTATTTTGTAACTTGAATATTCTTCTACTTAACCTCTTATAATATGACTATTCTTTTTCAAATGTGGAACTAAGTTCTTTACATTTTTCCCCTTCTTGTATAAACAGTGTCTTTAAGTATAAAGCTTTTTTCTATTTTATGTTTTTATTTTTCTACACTTAAGTAAAAATATTCATATCATTATCATTGTGTCAAAATATAACGATTTAAACAAAAAAAATTATTCGAAAAAGAAAACACGTTTTGCTAATTTTCTATTATATTAATTTAAAATATAATATACTGTTTGTAATTTTAATTTATTTTAGTAAAAAATAGGTTTCAATACTATAGATTATGATCTTTTTTTTTGTTTGGTTTTATTTGTTATAATTTTAATATTAATATTTAGCTGAGTCATAAATTTTTAATCAACTTGACATAAAAAATGAATTGAAATTATATCTTTTTCTATTCTGAGGTTGGTATGGATATTGGTGTTCCCATTGAATCAAATGTAGTTCATAACCATCTGTTTGTATGAATTAATAGTTCTCTTTGAAAAATAACTTGTTATTAATGCATTGTATAATTAATATATATATATATATATATACTGATTTATTAATTTGTTTTTATAGTAAAAACGTAATTGATATAAATTATTTGATGCCCTATATAATGAAATAGGTTATCTATCTTTTTCTTTTTTTGCTTTATATTTCTTGTAAATTAAAAAAAAATGTATTTAAAAACAAATTAGTGATTTGAACTATTATGAATGTTAACAATAGTGTTTCTTAAATAAATATTTAGAAATGGCATACCTTATCAAAATATCACAGTTAAATGTTTTTTACTTTACAGTTTTTGCTGACCCTTCATTAAATTTTAAAACACCTTTTACCAAATATTTTAATTCTTATAAAATCATTTACCCATTATTTGTCATATTGTTTATATTTATATTATTTAATTTATATTTCAGACACCACCAAATGCTTTGGATGCTATATACTATGACAAAATGAGTTCATTATTAGCTTACCATATAGATTTGAAATTAATGGCGTCACAGTAAGTTAAAATACTTAAAAATCATTAATATTAAAATTTTTTTATTTTAAGTGTATCTTATTAATTTTATAGTTCTTACTTTTACTTACGAATGATCTTTATTTTTTTGTTTTTTTTTTTTTTGTTTTTTTATGTTAAAAATTGTTCATTACAATAATATACCATTTACTTACAATTTATATCCATTAAAACCATTTTTTATGTTTTAATTTTGTATGCATTCCAATATAATTATTTTAATTATATTTTAACTAAAAGAGTTTATTTTTACTACATGTTGTTTTTTATTACTGTTTTAGACGCTATAAAGATAAATCATGGCATAGAAAAACTTCAAGTAAAATCAATGCATCATTATCTATATACTTAAGTAAGTTAGTAAAATAATATGTATTTATATTGATTATAATGTATATATTTTTCAAATTTTCAGATGATAATATTGATTATATGTTTGATACAATATTTCAACTGTATTATATTTTTTATGGCTCTAATAGTATTTCTTTAGGAACAGTATTACTTCCAGTTTTTAAGTAAGTATTTTAGTTAATTATTTGTTGTATATATATTAATTTAATATTAAAACTAATTGTGTGTATGTTGTATTGTAGAAAGTTACTAGCTGAACGACCATTACCCTCAAAAATGAAGTTTTTAACTTATTTGCGATACATTTTATGTTTTAAACTATGGAAAAAACTAATTCTCTCTTCGTCATTAGGAAGTTGTAATAAGAGAAAAGAGATTGAACAAATAAGATTGATATTGAGGGGATTAAATCCTCCTCGTGATTTTATGAGTCAACATGAAAAATATAATTGGTCCAATTGGCCAAAATTGACTATGTCTTCTAATGGAACTATGGACTCAATAGAAAGAGATTTGAAAAATGTAACTTTTGTTTTATATGGAGCAAAATTATTAATTAAGGAATGTTATAAGGTAAATTTTATTTTAAATTATATGTATAATTTTCAAAATTTTCTTTTTGGAAATGTTATCCCTGTTAAATTTATTGATTTTAGAGTCTCAGTAAAGCAAAAGATCTTATTGTTTTACAATGATATTTAATATTATTTTTCTTTTTCTTTGAACACTTGAGTAGTAATAATTTTCAAAAAATTTCATCCAGCAACTCTATAGATTAGAGATTTGATCTAGATGGTACCTAAGAGAGATCATTTTTCTATTTTCAGATAGTTTTTACATGAGTGAAGAAAACCGAGTCAACTTTCATTAAATTGACTTTCATAATTTCGTCATAACTCCAAAAGTAATACTGCTAGAAACTTGAAAGTTTAACCATATATTATGACGTATTACTACATACTTAAAAAAAATTTAACAACTTTTGGTTCTAGAACTTAGAAAATTCCTTGTTTTTTCAGTTTATCTCTAATAAAGTTTTAAATATTTGACTACTTTTGAAAATTTCATATGATCATACTCATATACTTTTATAACAATACTAAAGAAATTTCAAAAATCGTGATTCAGAATTTTTTTTTATAAGTGTTTAAGTAAATTATTATATGATTTTTACCTAATAAATTGTTTTTACAAAATTAATTTTTAATACAATATTTATTTTAAGAAAATATATCCAATCACAATTAAACTTTGAATACAAATAGAACAAGAAGCTATGCATCTTTTGGTTACAAAAAAAATAAAAATGTTTTCTTTGACAAAAAAAAAAATAGACTATTTTGAAAAAAATTTCCGATAATTAGGCAAAAAATGGTAGAACTCAATTTTTTCCATGATTCCCTAATTTTACACTAATCTAAAATCCTGTATCAACAGTTTTTGGAATTTTTTCAGTGTCATTATTAAAGTGTACGAGTAATGTTATAATAAATGTTCAAGTCTTATTATAGAATTAAGCATTCTATTTTATAAAAATTTTCAAATAATGAGATATTTTCAAAATTCTATATTAAACTCAAAAGTAATTCATTTTTTTGAATTTTTACTAGTCTTGAGTATTATTTTAAAAAACATTTTTGCATATCATTTTAGTTTCTAACACCATTACTTTTGAAATTATAACTAATCAATTCAAAATGATGTAATGCAAATCTTTTTATGGCACATTCTGTCATTTTCACTTAAATTTTTGGCTTTTTTCCTTATGTTTGTTAAAGCTGTTGACAAAAGAAAAATGATCTATTTAATTTATTATACAGATTAATTTACTGTTCTATAAAGTGACTGAATGTAACTTTTGGACCACTATTAATACAAAGTGTTAATAGGAAGAAAAAATGATAGTAAAAAACAGGTCATTGTTAAACCAATTATTCTTCGCTCAGAATTCAAAATTTTATTTGAAATTTATTCATTTTGAAACTTTTAATTTGTATAAAAAAAAAAAATTGTGTTAAAAGTTGTATAAATGCTATGAACATAAGTAGTCAGTTTAATTTGTGTAAATACTGAAGGATAATTTATTTTAACGCTATTATCGTTTTAACCAGGTTGATATTCTTTTGTTTATCATTTTTAGTAACTTCCACTCAGTAATATAAATTTATGTATACTCTGTTAAGCTAAGCAACGTAGTCGGCGGCCAAATAGTGCACATGAGCGTGGCTTTTCTACCCCCACGGGTCTCACATTTTGCTGCCGACAAAAGTGACACATCAGTCAACATTTGATTAGTAACTAGAACAAATGATTTAAAATGCATTGATCCTATTTCCTGTTCGCACTGGTGTGGGCATGGATTTATGTACATTTACACTATTTTTTCTCGTATATCTTACATCCACATGTCAAAGTGTCCAACAACTGTGGTAGTCAACTAGGTAGAGTAAAAAAGTGGGTGTGACTTTGAAAGATGCCGTCAAAAACTAGTCAATGATAATTACGTTTCTTAACTTGAATAGAGTATTTATTGTGCCTCTCTTAATTAAATATTGTCCCGTGAAAATGAAAGTGCAAAAAATTTAATGAAATTCGGTTTTTTTAATGTATATATTTTTTACAGGATATATTAGATGCTTCAAGAAAAGATATTTCATCACTAATGAAACAAGTTGAAGAAAAGTGTCAAATTTTACGACCAGATTTATTTGCAACTGATAGCAAACAACTGTTAGATGAATGGGTAACAATATACATTAAATAGTTATTCTTTAATATTGTGAAAAATTTGATACTAATTCTTTGTTATGGTTCAGAATGATTTTATTTTTCTTTATCTGTTCATTCATTAATTTATAATCATGTTTAATTTAAATATCGATGTTTGTGTAATAAATTATCCAAATAATCTTTTCATTTATCATTTTTATTTTTATTATTTAAATTTATCTCATCCTGTATTTTAAAATAAATGGACACCTTTTTAGAATGTATCACATCTTTTTTAATTATACTTAGCTTTCTTTTCATGCTCATTTTTTTATACATCTATTCTTAACAGCTATTTCTCATTATTTTTATACAGTAAAAAAAAAAAAAAAATTGCTTTATATTTTCTTGTAATGTCTAATATCGTATGGCTTAAAGATATAAATTATTATTTTTAAATGTTATTAACTATCATGTATATTATATTATTTATATAGTATAATATTGAGCATTTTTTATTTAGAAAACATGTAAAAAGGTTAGGTTAGAGCATAAAAACAAAAATATAAGTTCTATGTTTAAATTATTTTGTATATGAATTTAATTTTGTGATATGTAAGAAGCTTTTAAAACGTGTAGAAATAATTATATTTTACATCAAAATCTTTTCTTTTGTTTTAATTTGTAGAATGTTGTAAAAGTTTAAAAGTTAGATTTAATGTATTGATTAAGTTTTTAAAAAAAATGTAAAAAGTACTAGTCTGTTATTGGCCTCACAATTGTGCAGAACAATTTTATTGCCTGCCACAGTCATAAATGTTTGGTAAAACCTGTATTATCTGAAAAAAATTCTAAAATAATATTCAAAAGATAGATCATCATCATGTTTCAGTTAACCATAAGTATAATTTTGTAAACGTATCTCTGCAACTCATACTCTAAACGTGGAGAGAATGTGGAGTGCTTCAAAATAAAAGAACAAATCATTATTATGATACTGCTCAAAATTTCCTTGAGTTCTATTTAGCAGAGTTCATATGATGGTCAAGCTTTAAGAAAATAATTTTTTAAACAAATTTTATCAGATATATTAGGATTTTGGCCTTCATTGAGTCAAAACAATTTTTAATTTTTTTCTTACTGTTGCAGATAAATATCAATTTTAATAATGAATATAAATTGGTATTACTAACAAATTTTATTTTGTTTTAATTTGTTG
The DNA here is from genome assembly GCA_027580255.1 of Therioaphis trifolii. Classification (NCBI taxonomy): domain Eukaryota; kingdom Metazoa; phylum Arthropoda; class Insecta; order Hemiptera; family Aphididae; genus Therioaphis; species Therioaphis trifolii. The sequence goes on from CM050404.1 coordinate 129,122,239, forward strand.
CAGAATGCAAATTATGATAAGACTCTAAAACCACTCATACCAACTACACGTTCCTGTAACAGTTTGTTGAGGAAAATTAAGTATAATTTAATATCTGATAATATAAAAAATGAATTTGGAAAAGGAAAGAATATGAAAGAAAATAATCCAAGTTTATCTAATTTGCAATCTATTCAAAATAATAATGATACACGCATTGTAAATATGTCCAGTGAAAACTTGGATAGTAATGCATTTCAATTCAAAAAAAATGGTTCTACCCATGATCAAAAGTCTATTGAAGAAACCAATAATTTGAATTCATTTAAGAATAAAATAGTAGAAGAAAATAAGGTAAGTGAAAATGTGTTGAAAACAGTATTCATAAATGGTGAATCGTTTTCAACTAATGTTAAGAAACAATCAACTGAAGATGGTTTGCAAATTAATAATAAAAAATTAAAATTATCTGAAAAAAATGTTGGAAAAAATGAAGATGTAAATAAATATGATACTTCTTCATCAAATAGCATTAATAAAATAGATTGTTGTGATGATAGTACTGTCCTTAGTACAGGATGTTCCTACATAATAACTAAAGGATCAAAAAGAATCCAAACTACACCTTTTAATGAAAATGAATCTAGTAAAAAAGTTTGTAAAACTAAGCCCAGACAAGAAAAAAGTATTTTAAACAGCAGTCAAAATCAAAGTATTGATTTTGATTGCCAAAATTTAAATCATGAAAATATTTATTGCGCCACTTCAAGTACAGATAATTTAATACTTGATCATTTAAAAAACCCTCAAGATATAATTGGAATTTCTTGCCTTGAACCTCCAGCCAAAGAAAATAAATGGGTGACAAAGTCATCATCATCTGAAGCTTCTGCTCTAAATTTAAAATGCTCTCAGAATAATTTTTTAGATAGAGACAAAGATGAAAATTTAGAGACCTGTATGTCTAAAGATATAGAATTAAATAATGATCAAGATGGTATTGCATCTCCTTCTAGTGACATTCAGTGGCCGTTAAAGTTATCGCCATGTGATCCAGATTCTCCAGAATCTAAACCATTAATTAATAACTCTGATCAAATGGGTATTGAAAACACAAGCTCAGATACTGAAGGAAACAATAGTCCAAAGACTGAAAATTTATTATCTTTAAGGAACACTGATGAAATAATGTCAAAATTAGTGTCTTCTAGACGGTCTATTAATGAAAATGAAAACAACCAAATTTATGCATTGCCGATGGATCAAAAACCAACCCATGTTGAGCATTCTTATGTTGAAAATGCTATAAATTCAAGTACAAGAGATTTAGAAGTAGTGAATGTGTTATCTCCTGTTTCTATAAATTCGACAGATATTCCTATGAATAAGAGTTCATGGGTTCCAGATATATCTTTAGCTCATGGACATAATGATCACAATGATGTTGACGGTGATCATTCTCAATCTTCTATTCAACAATTAAATGGTTTATGTAATTCAATAAGCATAAACACAAGTCGTGTCTCTAATCATACTAACGAAGTTGAACATTTAAATCATATGCAGTTAGAAACACCAATTATATCAAGACCATGTTCTTATAATAGAATTGAACCAAGAATATTCACTGACGATTCATATGCAGCTTCTTTGTCTCCAAATGAAAATTCAATTTCCAATCCAGTTTATGGATCTGGGAGTTCTACATTTGATATGAACCGAATTCCTTTGTCGGGTCCAGTTAAATCTAATCCAATTACAGTATCACCAAAAGATGTGATTCATGAGTTAAATTCTAGTAATAGCATATATCATGGAAATACAATTAACTTAAGTTTTAATGGATTGAATAAATCTTCTAAAGAACCACAAACTTGTAGTTTTGGGATGAGTAAAACTAGACCAACTGATATGAGTATTAATTCTATTGATAGAATATCACCAAATAGTAAAGATAAAAGTGATGCTCTAGATGTAGTTTCGGATGAATTTAGTGATATAGACTCTATGGATTTACGAATAAACAGTGCTGAACTTAAAGAAGGTAATCAATGTTCAAATAATTTGTCTATGTCTAGTTTAATTTCAACAGACTTAAAATCTTTAAATACTCAATGTAATTTTGAAAAATCAGGTAATTGGTCCACCATAAAAAATCCATCTGATACATCAAATCTTCATCAAAATCAAAAATTAAAAATTTATACAGATCCAACTGAATTAATTTCGGGACCAGTGAATTTAAACGCACAGTCAGGAACATCAATTAATTTGAAAGAAGCACATCTTCAAAAAGTATTTTTAGGAAATAAAAGTCCTTCACAGGTTTATTATCGCCCATTGCTCGATTTTTATTTCCCGCACGATATAGATAATATGACTAATCATGGAAATGTTGAAGATGTCAAACAAAATATTTTCAAAAATAAACCAAATACAATAGACTGTGGAAATCCATGTTCAGGAGAACAATTTATTCATTCAGTGTTACAGTCAATAGATGATCCAACTTCACAAATGATGAATAATGGACTTTTATATAAGTTTCCCAGATCAGATATTAATACATCTATTAGATATGAAAATTCTCATCAAGTTCCTCCTCATACTAATCCAGATTGTTTATCACCTCATAATGGATCCACTTATAATCATTTTGACCCGATAATAGTACCAAATTTACTGGAAGATCCAAATCAAAAAGAAGAACAGAATGTCATTAATATGGCTCATTTAATGCTACAGCCTAGTAAAAATTGTAAAGTTCATTATAAATGGCCTTTAAATAATAAAAGTCAAACAAATATTTTAAATGGTAAAGTTCAAGAAAAATCTCAAAATTTGGATTATGAACTAAATACCAATGTTTTGTACAAATATACTGATAAAGAACTGAGTCAATCTCTGTTGCAAAATAGAGATCTAAAAGAAATTTCTAACCAAAATTCTGGTTTGTCATTTAATGAAAGAAGAAATGACAGCGCTTCATACCAATCCAATCAACAATTTCAAGACATATCTAATTTAATTGCATCTGATCTTTCACCTTCCATTCAATCTGGATCAGAGTCTATTGATGATAAGAAACATATTCAGTCACAAGCAGTTAATGATTTTGAAAGTAATTCACAGATAGAGCCTAGCAATAGTCAAGAAGTCATATATATACATAGAAACGCCAAAATACCTCATGATAAAATGATAGCAAAAAGTAAAGAAACTAGAAAATTAGATATTTTCAATGAAACCACTAAATATTTATTCAACAATGGTGAATTATTTATTTGTATGTATCCAAAATGTACTAACAGTTATCATTTTCGTGTTATACCATCAAATGCAGAAATGTTACGGCATGAATTCACTGCACCGTATGATGATTTACGTTTTAATATTCAGTATAAGTATAAGCGGTTATTGACTACAAATCCAAGGACGTGGCCAAATATACCTGATTTAATACAGTTAGATCAACGGTGCTTGTGTGAAATTTGTGATGATTTTGATTCTAAATTAAAACAAAATCAAGATATGTTACACACATATGTAGAAGGGAAAAAATGTGTTGACAATGACAACAATGAAAATGAACAACCAAAACAATCAACTAAACCGCAAATAAGATTAAGTTGGAAAAAAAATTTGGCTCATCGGTTTACTTCAGAAGTTGTTGAAAAACAGTCAATTCCTCAAATAATAGAAGAAATAAAGAGATATATTAAAAATTTTACTCATGCTTTTGCAATAGTTTTTGATTTAAATAAAAATGTGAAAAGTAATTCACAAAATTTACAAAATGCTTGTGAAAGTTATTCAGATACTAATAATTGTGAAAAATCATTTAATTCTGAGTGCAAACAAAAACTTGATTTTGAACATAAACGTTTTAATAAAGATATACGTCTTCATTCTTATCAATACTCAACTACTAAAGTACTGCCAAAATATGTTTTGGAAGAATTATCTAATTCATCATGTCAGCTAACCAACCAAAATGTATTAAATTCTTCACATCAGTTTGATGAAGAACATTTACCTAATGAAATAAATAGATATTTTAGAAAAAATTCTCTCAGTCCTTCTTATCAATCTGTTAACTCTAATTCAACTAGCCAATCATTAAACTATATTCAAGAAAATGTATCTAATACATCACATCAACATGTAGAAAATCCGCCAAGTACATCACGGCAGTCATCTGTAGGAAATTCAGCCAACTCTACTCATCAACCCATTTTGAACAATTTCCCTGCTACATCACATGGGATTCCTCTGGATTCATGTTCTTCTTTAAATGATCGAGCCCAAAAACATAGTCATCTGTCTCGATATTATTCTGATGGACAAATGTATTCAGAATTCCCCCATACATATCTTCAAGTTCCTAGTGCTCAGTTTCCAAATTCTTCAATTGGTTCTTATTATGGCTCACCTGTAAATTTGCCATCAGATAATTCTGTGCCATTTTGTTCTCCAAGTTTATCAATTAATTCGGTACCTAATTCACCTTCATCAGATTGTAGCATTCCGTCCTTGGTCGAAACGGTTGCTACTGCTGTACCTGAGCATGCTTTGTTAGATGATAGTTTAGAAGCAGTAAATGCTGCTCATAACTTAATGTTGATCTCAAACCGCCATAGGTACAACAGTACTACATCAATCACAACTACTAATACTACTGATACTATCACTGTCACTACTACTGCAACTACTAATGCTATAACTATTACTAATGATTTCAAATCTGATATTAAGACTATTCATATTCCTACAAGTGACACTTTAAATAATGTAATTTGTAAAACTGATACTATTACTGATATTGTTCAGTCTTCAATAACTGAACCAGAAGATCAAGAAACAGATATTGTTCACAATAGTCGAAGAAAAAAGAAAAAGAAACATGATAAAAAAAAGGATAAGAAAAAAAAAGGAAAACGTTGATGATATTTCAAAATTAAAGTTTTATTTTTCCATAAAGTTTTAAGCTTAACATTCCGAGCTTATTCAATTTTAATCAATACTCAAATTTCGAACAGATTATTTAAAACAATTTTAAAACACTGTGATTTTTATTTACTTTTTACAAACTGTGATAATTTAAGATTGCTCATTTTCTTTTTTTTTTAATTTATTCTAAAAAACTTTTATTCATATTTATCAAATTATTATTATAAATTATAATTTTTCTTGAATTTTAAAATTTATAAATTTCATTTATATTTATATTAATGAAAAAAAAATCGTTTTTGAATCATAAGTAATTTTAATAATTTAATTTAAATATCTAAGAGCAACATACTTTTTTGTTTGCATTTATTATTTAATTTCTTTTTCTGTCAACTAATTGATCACAGTATTAAAACAAAATTTTTATTTTTTTCAATAATTATCATCACGAATTCTACATAAATCTCAATCTTATTGAGAGAAATTAAGTGGCATAGCGGACTCTGATTTATAGTTGATCTATTTTATTAAGCATAACATATTAAAGAAGTCAAATTGAAACTAAATCAATTTGAAATTAATCCATAATATAACTACCTTTTTTTCTGTTTATTTAAGAAATGTTAATAGTTCCGAGAAAGTTCTAAATTTTAGAACTAATTGTTAAATTAATTATTCAGTTTGTTAAACACTATATAATATTTAAGTCACTATTGTAATTGGTACATAAATTTCATAGTAAAATTGTGTAACTGGGTATCCAATACAATTAAATACAAAAGGTTACCCTGTTTAATTATGGTATTTAAGTATCTAAAATGTACGTAATTATTTTAAAAATCTATTGGCTTTTTTAATGTTTAATCATAAAACTATTATTTGACCAAATTGCATCAATCAAATCACCTATAACATAATCTAGGTAAGAATATTTTGTTTATTTATTAATAAACTATTAACTATATATATATATATATATATGTATTATAATATAATATTTTATATTCCAGGTAATTCTATTAATGTTCTTCACTCATTTTCTCATTTATTCTTTATATGTACGCATACTTTTTTATTTTCATGATTTTTTAATTCAGTTTTTTTTACATCCAATTTCTATTTTTTTATTTTAATTTTTGAAAAATAGTTTTTCAGTGCCAATACATTTTTATTTTGATAACTTATGATAACAAATTTTTAAAATTTCAAATAATAAAATAGTTATACTTTTTAAATTTTCCTATGTACTCCTGTTTTTCCTCGTAATTACTTGAGACTTAATATATATGTATTTATTTGTTCAACATTTATCTAATTTTATAAATATACTTATTAAAATTTTAAAGAAAAATAAGTTAAAAAGATTATAATATAATGGTAGTGAAAGTTTGTCCCTTCATCCTTTTGATCTTTGAACTAAATTATTGTACATTACATTTTAAGGAAGTGACAAGTAATACCTTTAGTGAAATGATTAAAAAAAATTTTTTTTATTAAAATCTTGAAACAATATTTTTTCGTGATTATTTATTCAACCCGAAAATGACCTCTTAAAGTATCATTTAATTTTCAACAAACATTACTTCTTGAAAAAGTGCCAGTAGAAAAAAGAAATAAATGTCATTGTAAAACAAATAGATCTTTCTCTTCATTAACTATCTAAAATGTGTGTCACTTCAAAAAATATTTATCTTAAAAAATCATGTAGATAAAAATTGTATCAATGATCTTTTTTCACAACATTTTAATTTCATTAGTGTTTTAGGAACAACAATTAACTGAGAAAATAAGTGTAGAGTGTTAAAAGAATCATCTGATTATATATTATATTAACTATAAAAGTATGATTTAATATACCTAAATTTAGTAATATTAATTTGTATATAAGATTATATGGTATATTTTTACCAAAGTGATTCAATTTTTATCTTGACATTTTTTGTCATTTAATTGGACTGTAATAATTATTATTATATTCTAATGATATTTGTTAATTGAACAATTCAAATCTTCAAGTGCCCACAGTATCTTTCTCATTATTAAGTAAATACTACTGTAAACATCATCGCTTGAATTACCTATTTAAAGTATTTAATTTTTTCATACAAATCTAAATTACACTAAAATAGTTATACAAATTCCTCCTGTTATTCTTTTAAGTTATATCTATATAACATCATTATTATATCTAAATTTTTTTTTATGGTAAAAAAATATTTTCATTTGTATTAAATATATTATTTATTCTACTGTTATAATATTCTTCTATCTAAAATTGAATTTGATGACAGCAAATCTAGATTAAGCATAAAATATTTCTTCAGTTTTAATAGGTCATTCATGTGTTTTATTATGGTCAATAAATCATAGTAGTAGATATATTTCAATTAGATGTCTGATACTGCTAAATGTTTCATTGATTTGTGAATTCCCTATTTAGTTAATCAGTTAGTTTAATTTTTAGAATCCCTATTAATATATGGTGTAGTATAAAAATATACTTGTTTTAAAGAGTGATGTAATACAAACCTTTGGGACTTTTTGCAAAAATACAAATATTCATTTTCTCCTACTCTTTTTATGAATTACCCATTTTATCTGCCAAAAATAAAATGAAGTGCCAATGTGTTTTTAATATCTTATAATATTTTTCCAACAATTTTTCAATTGTAATTTCAAAAAAATTGAAATGTTAAATTAAAAATTAGCTTTGCTTTAAATTTAAAAATCAGAGATATCGACATACATACATAATTTATATTGTATTAGTTTGTTTTTTATAAATATACATCTAATTGTGTGTTCAGTTGAATTTATCTTGTTAAATTAAAATAGCCAACAGAAATAAGAGTAATATAAAGTTAATGGATTATGAATCGTCAATAATTTATCGGCCGATTATGATTTTAAAATGGTTGTTAAACATATTGGCACCTCTAATTTTATTAAAAAAATTAAAATTTTATACTTCAGTGTTCTTAATTATAATTTTATCAAAATTCCATAGAGGATATAGAAAGTTTTAAAGTCTATATTTGTTTCTAAAATTTAAATACAATTTAAAGGTGTTTTGCCTTTAAGTTTTTCAATGCAAGGGCCCTACATTTAGATGGTCTTCCTACGTTTTAAATCTATGTGCCTAAGTTATGCCTATTATTTAAAAAATATAGTTAATAATTTTGGATGTGTAGGAATAATTTAAGGAGTGTCATTTGACTTTCTTTAATATGTCATGTTAGTTATGATTATCATGATGTAAATATGCATTTTGGAACATCACGAATATTCAGTAATGAATATGCCATGGCAATTTTCGGCTATATTTTGGTATTGAATGTTATGGAGCGCCATTAAATGTATAATTGGATGCCATGGAGCGTCTCAATACCTAAAAATGTGAGCTGTAACTTCATTAATTTCCGATGAAAGGAATCATGATGAATGTGATACCATTAGACTCATAAAGAACTACATCAATCTTGAGATTGAAATGTTTAAACTATTTAAGAAATAAGACAGACGAGAGCAAATCACATATCTCGTTCTGCACATCATGTTTATGGATTTAGATTGAATGAATGAACAATTAAGTATATTTAAAAACTGTTGTGCAATGGATTCATTCATTTTTGACTAGAGGAATTGTCACTAAGGTGTCTCTAAATAGTAGTCTCCACTGGGCTCACAGAATCGACAACAATGACCTAATTTTGTTCATTAGTGATATTTTGTATGTTAATGTTACATATAAAGGTGTTTCATTAAGAACGCCAGATTTAATCTTGTTATAAATTTATTAAAACAAATTATTTCGAACAAAAAAAATTCATCAACATGTAGTATATATTCTCCGATTTAAGTGTGAAATATCATTACTGGCATATGTCCACCTATATGCAAGTTGATGACGCTGATTTTGTGATCAAGATCATTTTTAGCGATGAAGTTCATTTTTATATGAGTGGATTTGCAAACAAGCAAAACTGTAGACTTTGGGGAACAGAAAACCCACAACAAATTGAACAACGTCAATGCATCCTGTACAAGTAACTGTATGGTGTGGATTTTGGAGTGGAGGTGTTATTGGCCCATATTTTTTTCAAGATGAATATGAAAATACAGTGACGGTAACCAGAGAATGTTACCGAGATATGATAACAGAGTTCTTGTGACTAGCATTAAATGATTTTAACATAACCGATAAATGGTTCCAGTAGAACAGGGCCACTTCCCATACAGCTCGTGCGACAATCATGTTATTGCACGAAAAATTTGAGGGCCGACTTCTCTCACGATCTGGTGATCAAAACTGGCCTCCCAGATCGTATGATTTAACTCCAATGGATTGTTTCCTCTGGGGTTACGTTAAAGCCCATGTCTATGAATAGAAACCAAGAACAATTGAAGAACTTTAGGAAGAAATTTGTCGTGTCATTGGTGAACCAAACCTGGAGATGTGTCAGCAAGTGATGGCAAATTTTGTGTTAAGGAACAGACATTGCAAGCGAAGCACCTCCGCCTCTAGACATATGCCAGATATGATATTTCACACTTAAATCGGAGAATATATACTACATGTTGATATATTTTTTTTGTTCAAAATAATTTACTTTAATAAATTTATAACAAGAATAAATCCGGCGTTATTAATAAATCACCCTATATATATATATGCTTAGGTTAAAGACTAAAATTTTCAATTTTTACTATAAATAAATGTTTTCTAGTAAAAATTTTAAAAAAAATATATTTTACGTTATAAAATTGGAAGATTGCCATTTAATTAGGTTTATTTTTTGAAATTTTTGACTGTTCGGCTTTTTATTTTTATGAACTTTTTAGTTTTTTTAACTCATTAATTATAAAAGCTTTATTCGTGATTGAACAAAAAAAAAAAAAGGTGGAATGTCAAAATTTCCTTAAAATAAACACCCTTAAATTACTACCTATTTTTAAAATTTTTAAAAATATTAAAATAAAAGGTTTTTTTTTGTATTTTATACAATTTAAAAAATTTGATTAACAATAGTTGTACTTTTTATTCTTGCAAGTCATACAAAAAAAATATGATTTGATAATACTCATTATCTGGAGAATCTATTGTGAACTTACAAACAAATTATCATGAACACAACACTGAATATTGAAAAATATTAAAGAAAAAACTTAGAAAAGATACTGGGGGAAAAAAAAAACAATTGAATGAAACACCGCAAATTGGGCAGAATAGATGGAACCATTTAAAAAAAAAACTGTCACTAGTATCAAAGAAATTGATTGGTTTTTAAACGACCTTATGTTCTCACCTATCGCTCTCTACTGATACTGTTGTTTAATGGGCATAAAATATCCAAAAAGCTTTTGTATTTTTCTCCTCCTTTTATTGTTGAAAAAGTCAACAAAACATCATCGTCGTTAACGCGTATTAGGTTGTCGTTCTGCCGTCATATGAATCTAACACTCTTCGTCATGAGCATCATAGTTTTTTTTTATTGTTATTCATATGATTTGTGTTGTATCGATTTTTTGCCTTTGAATTTGCATGTACAGCTTAATATATAGTAAGACTCTCGATTTTTTGAGTCGTCATGTTGTCGCTACATATATGGTTTAAGCTGTACGTAGTACTCACGTCTTTAAAGTATCGTCATATGTACTGTCGAAACTGTATTGGTCCCATCTTTTCATCGCGAAGTCACTGTGTGTACAAGTCGTAACCAGGACACTATTTGTCCGCAGTGTCACCATGATGTTTTAATCCGCCGTTGTGCTCTATCGCGTACACGAGTCTTAGCTCCTCAGTGCTCTCCGCCAACTGTTTATTTTGTACATGCGTGTTTTCATTGCTAGTGTATGATTTTCGTCGTTGTGAAACTGTCATGGTCAGGTTCACTAGCCAATTTGATTTCCAAAAATCATGTGAAGAACCTGAGGCACACTTAACGTTTGTCATTATTGTCCCGACCTTGAAAGGTACGCCTGTGGCCAGTATTGGCGAGGCTTCCAGTTGATCCAATTACCAGTTGTTGAGAAGACACCTTAAAAATTTCTGTAGACTGATCTGTCTGGTTCTCCCTCACCGCTGTATCCTGATGACAGAAGTCTATCGAATAATCTGTGACGACGGAGATCAACTTTACCACTAAAGCCTGTGATGCTCTGGTATCACCTGACTTAGGACTGCGGTCCTAGAGACAGGCTGATGCATCCTATTGAGTTCTACTTTTGTGAGTTTTTACTAGAGCTAAGTCCGAAATTGATCAAAGTTTTTTTTCTAACTTAAATCATGTGGGAATACTTAACCATCAGCCGAAAAAACACTAATACTCGTACAATCAGGTTCAGGAGTGATTCTCCCTGTAAGAGTCAGGATGTTGTAGAAGAAGCAGTTATTATTCTAAGAGTGACGCTGAAATCTAGCCGCGACTTCCATGGCCGTTGATGCTAGAAATATCTGTGGTCTTGAACTTAGTTGAGTTATCATCTAGTACCTTTGGCAATGTTTGCCTCTCTTCACTGTTATCGTCTTTAGGTTTCATCATAGCAGTTGGACTTGTTCTGAGCTGATGGTTACTATTTGTTATTTTCTATGATCATTAATTGTTGTGATCTATAATCATTTGGGACACCCATCTTTTGTTATTATTATTATTATTATTATTATTATTATTTTATTATTTATCAATATATACAGTGGCGGCGCGAATGGGTGTTTCATGAAGCAGCTGTTTCATAGTCAAAATGGGTGGGTGTTGAAGAATTGGTTAGAACATTATAAAGTCTTTATAAAATTGTATTACTAAAACAATTGTGTTAGGTAAATCATTATAATACTAATGTTCATTAGATAATATGAAATACCAACATAAAAACCATAGCATATTATAAACAGGTTAATAATATCAATAAGTCTATGAAAGTATAAACTATGAACATTAGTAGTGTTAGTATACAATCTGTAGCAGTCACCTAATATCTTATAATTACGATCACGGTTCAACAGGCTTAATTATGTTGATAATAATTATTATTCAAGTTCAAAAGGTAAATAATGAGTACCGGGGCTATGTGGGTGGATACTAAATATTTGAAAACTATTAATGCTTCATCAAGAAAAAAACTTTGCGCCACCACTGAATATATATAATATGATAAATCAATAGTAATTTTTATGCTGATTATGAATATATAAACTTTTGCCCTGCTAGCGCTTTATTCAGAAGTTACTGATGTTTAAATATAATGTTTTATGATTTCATAAAATATAATTGATTTTTACCAGCGAACAGGAGAGGTGTATAGGGAGGTCACTTCAGCAGTGACAAACAGAAAAAATTTTCAGGGAAAGCTTAAGCCCCACAAACATAAAAAAAAAGAAATCATAATTACATAATTTTTAGAAATATTTCTGTCCCAAGTCTTATATTTAATAAATACTTCTCACATATATATATATATATATATTAATTATATTTTATATTATTACATAAATACACATATTTTATTAATTAATGAATGCATTTATTTATTAGGTATATTAAAAGAAAAAACTAAAACATTTGTTGAATTTAGCTACCTAATTAAACGAAAATATACATTTATTTTAGGTATTTAGGGTTATTGTATTCTTTAAAAATAAATAAATAACAGTTATTATAATTTATATTTTGTAAATGGTATAAATAAAGTAAGCAGCCTGATTATTTGAACAAATTTAAAATAAATTCAAGGTTAGAAAGTGACTTAATTTTAATTACTATTACTAATTAGTAGGACAGAGGACTTGTAGATCTAAAAAATCACTAAATATGCAAGCGCTTATGCACTTAAAAACCCTATTATATGTGTTTAAAATATGTACCTAATTTGTTTTGCGATTTAATTTAAAAGTATTAATAAATTAGGCTTTAAAATAAGTTAAAACAATCACTTAATTTAAATATATTTTATACCGTGGCTAAATAAATAAGATACACATTTCTCTGAATTTTTTTAATTATGTTTTAACTTTTATTTCTATTGATTGACTTTTCGTTAATTTTATATTTCTTTTTGCACAGAAAAAAAACAATATCCATGTTAACGACGTAGGCACACGGTTTACTGTGGTGGTGATGTAGTATGGCGTACAACGTTATATCGATATCGATTATGAATTTATTAATAAAATTACAGCAAATTAATATTATTGCCTTATCGGTGATCCTCAAGGGCTTCTAGGAAATACGTATGCCCATAGACAGTCAAAAACAATATTATACCATAAAAATTAAAAGTAAAAATATTTTCTATCCAAACATTTTGACTGTATTGTTGAAAATAAAAACATTGATGTAGAAAAAATTGAATTGAGTTTAAATATGCCTTAAAAGCAAAACACACTCAAATATGCATTAATATACGAAGTAAAATTTCAAAAATAGCTTTGCAAAGCATGAAATGTATATGTTTCATACTCTATCATTTTTGTAACCGTGCAAAATAAATATGCAAATGCTACAAGTCCTCTGCCCTACTAATCAACATTGTAGTATAAACAACAGAGAATGTTTAGATTATTTTTTCGAAGACATTTTAGATGCTTAGCTATCTCAAGCTTCCCTCTATTTGTGCCACTGCACTTAATATTTCACAATTTAGTACTTCTGAATTTAAACACTAAATGTGTATCTATGTGTACCATACAACCCAAAAACCATGCAGAAACTACAGTATTGTGTAATATTGTGTAGTATATGCCTGCTCATAATCAGTATAATGCACAACCTTCACATATTCATAATTAGCATGAAAAATACTATTGATTAAAAGAAAAAAAGTGCTAAGTCAATTTATTCCAGAGTAACATTATGAAAAAACCTAGAACTGTTTGTTATTCCATTCAAGTTGAGAAAAATGGTAGCATGTGTATAGAAGCATCATAAGTCAAGGTAAAATTCTGACAAACGCACTCTGGAGAATTTAAAATCATAATTGGACCTTAACAAGTTGATATACTCTCTCCTACACTCTTCAACATCACATATGTTAACTTGAAGCATACACTATAAATATAAAAGAATAAATATCAAAAAATCAGTTTCAATTTTAGCTTATTTATTTTTATGATATAATGATCCTCGAAAGAAACAGAAAAAGACTACATCAAAGACTATAAATTTAAAAAGCATATAGTTAAAATATCTAGAATTTTGGTACAAAACTACTTAAATAAATTAAAAATGAAACCATTAAAGTAATAGCAAGACCTCACATCACATGCATGTAAAACATAGTCAACAACCTAAGAAGATTAGAGAAAACTGTCATTACTAGAAAGATACATTCTAAGGAGTAAAGAGTATATTTCGTGAACAAGAATAAATAATGTGACCCAAAGATATAAGATAAGATCAACTGAAGAAATATGGAAAACATAACTGGATTAGTCTAAACAAAATATGAAGCTGGCTAAGCCATGTACTAAAATCATAACTCGATCAAAATAGAAGTTCTGAATAGGAAATGATAAGGAAAGTGGCTTTTTTAGTAAAACCTAAATAACAATGATCTGAGAAAGTTATGAAGGACATAATAATAATATTAGGAGTGGAAAAATACAAGATAATAGCAGTAGATAGAGAATTTTGGAAGAAAAAGTATAAAAAGTAGTAGGCCCTTAAGGGCTTTTGAAGCTAAATAAAGCTCAGAAGATATGTAAAATCGCGGGAAACATCCTGTGCATAGATATATAATGTGTTTAAAAAGCAAGAGAGTATTGGGGTAAGGTCTTTTCAACTCATGTATGTATGAAAAATAAGATGTATAACATTGTATTCTCACTAAATGTGGATTCAATTCTCTAAAAAATTTAATACTGTTGAACTATATCAATCTTAGAATAGAAGGATAAAACAGTCATGCTAATGAATTAAGATTGAATAAACTAACAGTTCAGTACATTTTGAGCTGTTTTTCCATAAGTTCATTAATTTTGGACAGTGGTAATCATGATTAAGATGAGATCACCAGGCTCAACAAATGACTGCATTATGACCAGAAAATGTGGAGGAGAGAAGTCTATTCCATTCTATTTAGTAGTTTTGTTATTAAGTTGGAATTGAATGAGGTCAAACATATAAATGGTTAATATTTGCTTAGCATCCTAATGTTACTAAGGTATTTTACAAAATTGCAGTCCATAGAAACTAAGTAATTCAAATTGTCTACTATCATGATATGTATTGTGTAAGGAAAAAAATTCAAAGTATCTGCACTGCTTGTAGATACATTGATACATTAGTATTTCTTGTAGCTACTGAATTCAGTTAGTATAAGAATGATATATAGCATTGTAAAAATTAACTATGCGAAATAAGCCACAAAAAAATGTGTATCAATTCCAAAAATGTCTATTAAAAGGATCATGTTTCGTTCTATATGTTATCACACAGTAGAATTACAATTGATTACAATTGAACAATACGATTAAATACTCAGGTGTATTTTACACAAATCATTTACTCGGCTCTTTGGCAGTTTTTCCTCACATCTAAAAAAAACTATTTTAGAGGGAAGATAATGGTTCTATATGCAATTTTCCATCTATAGAGTGACTGGATAAACTTTTGCATCCGTTTAACTTCCCGATAAAGTGTTGACTGAAAAAAATGAAAAAATAATCATTGTAAAAACCAATAGATCCTCTGCTTCACTCAGAAACTAAAATTGATTCAATTATGTATTGACATTTTTTAGTTGATCATATTTTTTTCAATTAATGTTTTTCCTATGGTTATAACTTTTACATGTATCTTCAAAAAAAAATTTTTACAATTCAGATACGTAATTTTTTTACCCTAATATGTTTTGATAATTTTTGTGGTTATTTACAATTGAAAGTATTTCCTTCTATACATTTGAATATGGTATTGGTTATAGGTAATTAATAATTTTTTTCAAGATCAGGAATCCATAATAGTGGTGGATTAGTGTAGTTTCAAAAATACAGTGTGAAGAATATTTTACAAAACCTTATTTAATATTTATAAATACTTTTATGATTTTACTAATTGAAAACTTGGCAATTAAAATGCCTTATCATATTTATTTGTCCAAATGGTTAGACTTTTATAAAGCTTAATTATTAATTGTGGTGTAATATACTATTCAATGCCATAATTTTAATTAATAGTGACTATCTTACAAAAATATGTTTTAAATGAAAAGTAGGTAGGTATATTAGTTGTCATAATCATAACACATTAATTTTAGTTTAATAAATATCTTAATACATTGAATATTTATGTATATTTTTTAAATAGTTATTGGTGGCGATTCTTTAAAACTGTTATATTTCAGTACGACAAAAAAATGTCAAGGATGGTTTGCTAATGTTTGCATCATTCTTTTTTTTTTTTTTTTTACTATTCATTATACAAATTTAATTTTTTTTGTGTAAGTAATAGTATGTTGTTTTGTTTATAGTAACTGGTTAAAAAACGTTTGAATATCTCATTTTTATTAAGGTTTTTCTTATTCATTCACATGTTTTTGTATCAATATGATAAAATTACGTTTGTTGGTTACATAATTTTATTCATATACTGAGGGCTCTATAAAGATTTACACAATAGTATATTATCATTTAAGTCTGGATTTGTATCCATTTTCATATTTTATATTGAGAATATACAGTTTGATGGGATATATATTTTGAAGTAATATAAATATTTAAAAAATAATTGTATTAAATGGTGTATTATTTTCTATTTTAAAGATATGTTTTTACTAGGGATGGGTCGAACATTAATTTTTTCGAACTCGAACTTCCATTTTTTCTTGAACTGTTTGAACTCGAACTCGATTTTATTTGAACTTTCAAACTTTTCAAACGTTGAAAAATTAAAACATTTGAAACTTTAACAATAACAACAATAATAGTCGTATTATTAATCAATAAAAATCTGATTTCAAAAAGTCTGCTGATTAAACTGTTTGAAAGTTCGAACATACTAAACTCAAACTATTCGAGATGTTCGAATTTGAATTCGAAGTATACTTTTTTCTCGGACTTCAAACTGTTCGAAGAGTTCGAGAACCCATCCCTAGTTTTTACATTTTTGAAGATAAGAATTGAAATAATTGTATTTATTTATATAAATATATTTATATATAATTGAATTTGAAAAAAAAAATTAAGTAAACTTTTTGGTATACATTTTGAATAAAATCACATGTTTGTTAATAAAAGGTTTTTGCATATTTCTTAATAACTAAGAGCATATGAAGTGTTTATTTCAAAGTTTTTATATGCGTATTATTTTTGAGCTTTCTAAGTATATACAAATTTTGACTTAAATAATAATATATAATGCATTAATTTGAATTTTACAGAGTACTGTTCAAAACATTAGTATAACTACATTTTTAAAAATGTATACGTTATATTATTTTATTATAATTTAACTTCACAATATTTAATATGCTATCTGCAATAAAAATTTGTTAATATATATATGTTATCATTTTGTATGCCTGTTTACTCAATATTTATTTGATTTAATATTAAATGATTTTAATAAAAGTGTTGACTAAATTTAATTAAAAATCTGTTGCGTGTATATTATATATTTTCACATATATTTAATATTGATTTACTTATTTTGCTATGTTTTTTTTTCACATATAGATTAACACTAAAAAACACAAAATTACAATTTAGAAGATAACACATTCGTTAATATAATAAGAAGAAGATAGTTTGGAAGTATAGTTGAATATTCAAAAACAAATTTTGCTTGAATTCAATGTTTACAACCAATAAAAAAAACAAAGGTAAAATATAATAACATTATGTTTTGTTCAAAATGTTTTAATTTTAAAAATGATATTTATTATTTAAGTATCAGACTATATTTATATATACCTTATTTATTTATAGATTATCTATTTTATAAATATTTAAAATTAATATTTTTGTTTGCATTCTATAACTTAATTTGGGAATAAATTAACTTTATATTTCAGTTACAAAATGGTGTCTTATTGCATCTATATGCTTATGTTATATCCTAATGGTGAATATTTCCAATTCATGAAGTTGTCAATTTTTTGTCCATTCCATGAAATGGCCAAGTGAGGCACCCAATTCATCAAATGTGCAAAAATTTGCTCAATTTATTAAATGAAGAATAAGCTATCAATTTCATGAATTGGACCTCAAAAATGCAGTTCATTCAATGAATTGGCCACTGGTTATCTTAGAAATATGACTCAATATTAAACATAATTTGATTAAAATTGTTTCACATGTACAATTTGGTATTCAAGAAACAAATTTTAAAGGGTTCTCATGAAAAGAAGCTTCTTATAATGAAGTATAGTGTACACAAGATAATTAGATTACATTTTGTTGAAAAAGGAATTTTAAAAATGTTATTGCATCTTTGATAGGTATGTAAAATATTAATAATAATTTTTTGGTTAAACTGTTTATTGAGCACTGTTTATTGGTTGTATTCTACATGTAATACTAGCCAAACATTAAATAACAATGAAATTTGATACATTTTACAGGTAGTGGAAGGTATTTGATATAGATTAATAATATCTTTATTTTTTGTTTTCAATTCACCATATGCTAATAATTAATAATGATTAATTCATAGCTGATAATTTATTAAAAATATGGGTTTAACATATGTTATCAATATTTTAAATATTAGTGTATTATTAGTTTTGCCTAATATATATAAATAGTCATCTTTTGCTCTATTGTGAAATGTCATGTCATGTTATGAAAAACTGTGGTAAGTATACATGTGTAAGTACACAACATAAGTATATGTTGCTCATTTAATTGATCAAATCTAATAATGTTTAGTATTGAGTCTTACTTCTGACATTACTAGTTGGCTAGTTCGTGAAATAAACCATATTTTCAAGTCCCAGTTTATGATATGGGCAACTTTTTGCTTATTCTATGAATTAGGAAACTCATTTGACCACTTCGTGGAATAGCCAAAACATTTTATCAATTCTCTTAAGAAGTGTATAGTTGTTGAGTGAAGTAATGTCACTGGTTTTACCAAAATTTTTTCCTTTTTTAAATTATCTTGAAGGAGCAAATGTACTTAATACTTGTTTTAATTTTTGCTATTAATGGTATGTTTAATTGATTAAATTTAAATTTGGATTGAATAATTATTATTAAAAGGCATTGTGCTAAAAAGCGTTTTGCAAAATCTTTAATATGAACAAAGCATTTTATCATAGTAAAAAATTTTAATAATTATTTTAATGGTTTTTTCTATGGTTTTATATGAAATAGACCCAACTTAATAAAATCAATCAATTTTGCAAATCAATATTCAAGACAACCAATGCCAAGAAAAATACAAAATGACGTATTCATTTATAGAATTTAAGCAGCATTATTTCCCACTGGGCAAAAGTTAAAATATCAAGGTTTGTTTTAATACATATACTTCAATATATTCATAACTGAAATTCAGTTCTAAAAGCTTTAAAATATTTTCTGAAATTCTCTAAAAATAGGTCTTTTTAAAATAAGTAAAGTATGCTGAACAAAATTAATATTTATTTAATAAACAGTAGAAATAATCAAACTTAATATCATTGGTAATATTTTCACACTTAATTACAACGCATAAAAATGATTAATGAAAACTGATAAAAAAAAAAAAATTTCAGTTACAAGTAATTAAATTAAGAAATTTCTTTCAAAATATTAGTTAAAAAAAACTATTTGCTGTAAATAGTTAAAAATAATGATTTGTTAATCTAAAGTTATTTTAAATTTGAATTTACAAATATTATTTTTGATAATAAGTGTTTAAAATAAAAGATTTGTTGATATTTATTATTGAATGCTATCAGAATATTAACTCATAAAATTTCAGAATTTTATTTTACATTATTTATATGTTTTCAGAAATACTTATTTTTTATTTTGTTTAACTGAACTAACATGGTTCGAATACATTAGATCTAATTAGTATTAATATTTATATGTATATATATATATATTAGTATTTTAAACAATTTAATTTTATGATTATTATCTAATATTAATTTATGTATGTATTTAAATATAAATTTATAATATTACAGAAAATAATGGAAACATTTTCTGAGTTCTAAGAATTGAAACAAAGTTGATTTAAAAGATCTATAGAAATAGTCAGGATATAATTATTACAGAAGATACAAAATTCAAATTTAAATATTTGCAAAAATGTGATCACCAAAAAAAAAAAATAAAACTCAAATTATATGTAAGTAAAATTTTTATATTTAAATGTATAATTTATAATAATTACTAGGGTTAGTTTTTAAAAAACTAAAAAAACCAGAAAAAGATTTATGAAGTTACTTATCTAAGCGTTTTGTGTTATTTCATACTATCGGATGTTAAATTATTTTATGAATATTTTAAACTTGAGTTAAAACCTTATTTCAAACCTTTCAATATATTTTCACAAAGGTTTTCTCTCTAATAAATTATTATATCTAGTGATTTTAAATGTATTTTTTTGAACTTAAAAGTGAAATTACAAAGTTTTATGTATGATAAAATAAAAATGATGTAGCACTATAGATATGTTTTTTTGTAATACGTTTTTTTTAAAATTATTATTTATTTATAATAAGTGCTTCTTTCAGTGCTCAAGTATAACTTAAGCACTAATTATTCACAATATAAAATTAAATACATTTAACGTGATATAATAAGAAGTATTCAAAAAAATAAATCTCAATTATTTGTGTGACACTTATTAGTACACAATTATGTTTATTTTGTGCGTATGATATTCTATTCCAACTTTATAAATCCAATATTATGAGACAAATTTCTTTCTTATTAATTATCTACTATTCAATAAGTTTATAAAATGCCAATTTTTAAAAATGTATTTTTATGTGTTTCAGATGGAAAATAATACTTTTAATAAAGGCATGATACAGTTATTATTTTCAAATTATTTAGATATGCCGCTATGTAGCAAAACTTATTAGGCATTATAGCAATATATTGTTATTCTCAAAAACAAAAAAATGTATTAATTTACCAACTTCACCAAACTATAGTGCTTTAAATCTATCCAGTATCAATGAGCAAAATGTTTTGTTCAATAGTGAAGGGAACACAAAATCATACTTTAAGATGCAATCATGTTAATTTATTTAATTGGTCAAGTAATTGGTTTTATAGAAATAATAAAAAAAAAATGTACGCAATAGATTTATAGATATAATTTTAAAATAATTTTCTTTTTTTAATTATTTGATTTGTTCAATATATGATTATTTTTATTTTTTGTAATAACATTTTTAGTGGTAATGTTTCCTAATTTATTATGGTCATAATTGATCTCAATATTATTATTATTTATAGTTATGTGTGCTGCCTTTTTATGGTTTAAAGTAAAACAAATAATTTTTAGGTTTTATTTATTTATTTATTTTTTACTATGATAATTGTATTTATTATTATTTAATTGTATTTTTTTTTTTTTTTTTTTTTTGTTATTTCTTCTTCATAAGTTATTATTATTGATTTGCATATGGTAAATTATGTTTTCTACAGGGGAGCTGTATTATTAAGTTATTAGACTAATAATATATACTTAAATCTATATATATAAAAAAAAAAAAAAAAAAAAAAAATGTACGCTCATTTAATGTAAGTTAGTATTTTAGTACATTTTTGTATGTATTGGTTTCTGAGAAATCAATATATATAATGTCATGAACAGATTTTATTTCTATTTGTTACTTATGATTTTATTCATTTATAGAAGAAGTGTGAAAAATTTTTCTTCATTTTAATTTAAAATTAAGAAATATACCTAAAATCATCATCACTGTTTGGTGCCAATACAATAGGCGGCAAAAATGATATTTTACTTTATATATTCTCCAATCAGAACCGGTTTCTATCATCTTCCAATTATTTATTGTTTTGGTACCTGTAGTATAAGTTTAAACTAATTCAAATTATTTAATATGTTTTTATTATTGCTTTTTAAGCTAATTATTATTTTTTCAATGTCATTAGTTTAATTATTAGTTTTTTAACATTGTACAAAATCACTATATATTATTAAACTTTTTTTACAATTTTACATAAACAACTTATAGAGACTAGTGCGACCTCTGCTTCTAACATATAATTCCTTAACGTAGCATGTCATTTTATGTTTTCTCATCTAAACCAATATTATAAACAATATATCATACATATAATACACAATGTAATATTAAGAATGTTATTTACTCAATGTTAATATTGCTTGTTTACGGTTTCATATTATAAATATTATTATTATTATTTTAATAATAAAAATAAAAATAAATGTTTAAATAGGTATATATATATAATGTATATGTAATTATTAGATTGATGTTATTGTTTGTATATTTTTGTCAACAGATATGGTTATATATTACTATATCAATATAAATTAATACTATGAAAAAAAAAACAATTTTATTAAAGTGTGAATTACTGTAACTTATTACCAGTTCTACTTTGACGGAAGAATAATTTAATTGAAATTATATCCATATTTTCATATTATAATCTGTGGTATATTGACTTTTTGGTCAATTTGTCTTAATATTATTTTATTTTTTTTTAATCAGCATATATAATGTATATATACTATATCATCACAATATTATACCTGTATATATATATATATATATATTTTATATTCTAATATATTGTACATATTTTGATATAATTTTGTGATTTATGGAAAATAAGTCAATAATCATGGATAATTTTACTTACAATCTGTTGTAATTGTTCTAAATGTTAATTGTTGTGTAATTATTGATGTTGTAATCTTCTTATGAATTAAATGCAAAAGGAGTTTTTGTTTAAAATCAATTTGTTGTGGTTTTTTCTTTTCGTTTCATTATCAAAAGTTATACTCAAAATGTTTTTTACCTACCTGTTAGTGTTAATTGAATACATATTTTATGATGTTTTTAAAACAATTGTAAAATAAAGTTAAGTATTGATTATTTTATAATCATTATTACATTTTTTTTTTAATCACAGTTGATAAAATTTTAGTGGTACAAACCAGTGGCGGCTCGTATTAATGTGCGATGGTACGATCGCACTCCCTATGTAAATACGAAAATTTTAAAATAAAATGGAACTAGGTATTATAACAATTTTAAAAAAATGTCATCTTAATTTGCTATATAATATACATTAGTCCTATACCTACTATTTAGTAACAAATTTTCCAAAAATAAATCCACACCCTATGGTAAATCCATCTTCATAGTTATTTTGTTTAATTTACCAATTAATTTTCGGGTTAACACTCCTGCATCAAAAATAATACGCAGGAGAGTACAAAATTACAGTACCTACACATATGACATAGGTATAGGTATATGGTTTTTTTGACCAATAGTTGCGTATGCCGCAAACGATTAGTGGGAAAAGGCCTATATCAGAGTGGTTCAATTACCACGGCTAGAACATTTAGAAAACAGACGTGCTTAAAAGTAATATTATATTGAGAAGTACAGATATTGAGAAAACTTAACTGTAAAAAAATAGGTCAAGGGGGGGATCTATTGATAAAAAGGAATTACAGGTAGCAATACTCATTATGTAAAAAGTGGATCAATTCAATACAATCATTCAATTTTAACTTTTCATTTACTAAAGACACCAAGACATTCCAATTACTCCTATTTTTGATTAATTGTTTGGGTAACATTAGTCATTAATAGCTCAGAGTTATAAATTTTTACCTGGTCCATAGAGTACCTAACCTTTGCAAAAAATGAAAAACAATACCAACTTTGATAATTTTGTGTTATCTGTTGCTCCAAAATTGAAAGTGTATTGTTAAGTATATTTCCAGTCGTTCACTATACATTGTGTTCTAATATATCTAATTGATGTAAATTGCATCCTGTATATTTACGTGTTATGTGTAAGTTACACCCAAAGTATTTTCTGAAGTAAATTTGTTCAACATGTGAAATAAAAATGTGTGCTATAAACTTACAGCTGATATTTAAACAAATATGATGGTTAATTCACTGGAAATAAATTATCACTATTGATAATTTGACTGATATAGACATACAGTGAATCTTAAGCGTTTTTATCATGTTTTTGTATGAAAGCAATGATACATCATTGTACTCGAGAAACCTGAAATAGACTCATTAAATGACTTGTAGATTTAAATTTTAATAAATTATTTAAAATATCAACCAAGTAAACTCGTGATCAATAATGTATGCAGAAGTGTTTTAAAAATCTCATATAACACTAATAGTTCAGGAATTTCATTCAGTTTCGAAAAATGTATGAAAAATGCTGTATAAATGATTAAATTTTGAGGCAATTTATAAATATCTGCTTGTTTACTCCAAATCAGTTTTAATTAGTCAATCATAAAAATGAATTTTCTTTCTACTTGTAATTTTCAAAAATTATTATTGATGAACTCACACTACATACTAGATAATGTTTAAAAAAAAATCTATTTCTGAAACTTATTACAGAAAGTATAATGATTTTTTTTTTTGTAAGTTGAGCAATTTAGGAAGTTTTTTTTTTATCTAATACTCCAAATTTAAAATTATTTACTTCAAATTAAAAATCACATAGAAAAGTATCTTCCTTTATAAACTACAATGTAATAAACTAATAAGTAATAACCTATCACCTTAAAACATTGATTCGGTGATTTTTTTTTTATGAGGTTTTAAGCTTGTGCATTTTCAGTTTAAATATATAGCAAAATTACTTATTTACAATAATGGTTAGTTAATTTTATGTCATTATTAGTTTTTATAAAATATGTACAGTGAAACCTCTCTTAACGGACACCTCTGAATAGCGGACACCTCCAATTAGCGGACGGTTTTATGGGGACAGGAACATATTCTCCTCTTTTATTTTTCCCTCTGAATAGCGGACACCTCTAAATAACGGACAATATTTCGGCTACCGAGAGTGTCCGGTATTCAGAGGTTTCACTGTAATTGTTTTAAATCCTGGACATTTTAAACGAATCCTTGGTATAGGTACATTAATGTTTAATGCAATCTCTTATTTATATTTTTGTAAAAATGTTTGTGTAGATAAATTATAATATGTTCATGTATACCTACTTCATAATACTCAATACAATTATTCATATTTAATCAAGTACCTAGGTAATCAAAAGTTGATCAAAATGGACCCCCACAATATATTTATTTTTTTCATAAAATCAAATTACGGGATACTGAAACTTAGTATTTGAGGACTAGATGTAGCTAACTTAAATATACATTTTTATATATTATGACCAAAAACTTTCACAAAGGGTATTATTATTTACTTTGATGATCATTGATAATAAGTGTTTTTTAGAACTCTATATAAATTTTAAGGTAATAATGGAATAATATTACCCAAAAAATGCGCCTACAAAAATAGCAAAAACAATGATTTACTTTTATTTTCTACTTAAATACAAAAATTAATGTTAAAATATTATTGTGCGTTTGTTAGTCATCAGATTTTGTGTAATGTACCTAGTTAGTAAGTACATATAAAAGTAATGCAGTTTGTTTAAATTTAACTTTTTCAATGGAAAGGACTGCCCAATTATTCAATTTAATAAAATCGTTGAACAACTGAACTGATTTTAAGAGGAAAAATTAAAATCTATAGTTAAAAAATGCATAAGGTAAATATTTTGATGAAAAAGTGTTACTCAACTCAATAAAAAATAAATAAAAAATAAAAAAATGCGTTTCATACATAATTTAATTTATTTCGTCAAAATTCAAACTTAAAATACTTTTAAAAATATATTTAACAAATAAATAATTTGTTAGATTTTTCAATTCGATGATAAAAGTAATAATACGTCTGCACATACCGTACACACTTATAATGAAACAATTAATAAAACAATTGATGAAAAAATGTTATTATATGTCAATAACTTTTTTTAAAAACTGCTATTGAAAGCGATTAATCTGGGAAAACGATCAATGTCGAGTCTCGAGTATATCATACTATCGTGATGACTGATGACATTCAACAGTAATTACATAATTTATAAGTGAGACAAGTATGTCACATCCATGTCACGAAAATTTCATTAAATTAAAATTTTAAAAAAAGTACGTACTTTGCCCCTTGGGGTATTCTTTGCTCCTCGGACGAGTTAATGGGAATGGATGTTTTGTATTTTAAAGAATAGATATATCACTTTTTTAGTTAAACGATTCTGAGCAGAGCTTCAGAATTAAAATATACCGTTTGGATGGAACAATTTCTTTAAATAAATATTTAAAGTTTAAAATTGACGTAAAAACAGTTAATTATTGTAAAAAAATTTACATAAACGCTTATAAAAAAAATCCTGAGTCACGATTTTTGAAATTTTTTCAGGATTGTTAGAGAATTGAATGAGTAAATTCATGTAAAATTTTCAAAAGTTTTCACGAAATATTTAAAACTTTATGAGAGATAAACCTTAAAAAAACAAGGTATTTTCAAAGTTCTACTTTTAGCCTAAAAGTTTTCGAGTTTTTTTGAAACTCATTTTAAAGTATGTAGTAATACGACAAGAAAATAGGGTGACAATTTCAAGTTTCTAGCAACATTACTTTTGGAGTAATGACGAAATGACTAAAGTCGATTTAATGAAAGTGCCGTTTTTTGGTCCATTTTAGGCTGTTTTTCCGCTTGCCTGGAAAAACTATTGAGATGAGAGCTTAACATACCCTCAAAGTACCATATACATAGAATTTCCTATCTATAAAGTTGCTGGATAAAACTTTTTGGGTAAAGTTAAGGTGAACAAAAAGTGCCTCCAGGTAAAAAAAAAAAATAAATACATCATTGGAAAACCATTATTCTTCGCTTCACTCAAAATCTAAAAAAAAATTATTGTAGATAATTTTATAATTTAATTTAATTTTTTTTTTTAATTTGGTCGTACATATATTATTAAATTATTCATTTCTCTCCACTGTATCACTATTTTTATTGTTACTATTGTATTTAACCGCAGTTCTTGTATACAAATGCCCGATGGCGTATATTAATAAATAAATAAATATTTGGGCCGGGGTTAAACAAATCGGAGTGTGCTCGGCGTCGTACTGCTGTAGTGCTGTGTATGAATTGTGTATTTCACGAACAATATGAATTACATAATTTGATGTTATAGCTCGGATACCATGCGGAAGGCACTGTCAGGAATATGATGTCAACGAGTGTCGAAATGTGTACCAGGAGTTCATGCGATCGATGGCCAGATCATTCGGCGGACGCGCCGGAGAATTCCTACCGGGCGAGCGGTTTTTATTCCTACGCGATTCCGCTGGATTCCTGGTACACGAGTCCGTGCGATCGAATAAAACAGGACGGGTCTACCGTGGTCCTCGTGTAAAGCAAGACGGGTCTGCGCCGCGCCACCGTCACTGCTCCGATCCTGTTACCGATCAATCGCAGTTTTCCCCATCTAAAACGGTACACTTTTTACAATGAAATATGAACCACACAATGAACTACTTGGTGAATTTGACGGGTCTGGTGTTCAATTCTATTATTCAATTCTATTTTTTTGAAACGTTATTGTTAATAATGCTAAATAAACGTTTTTTTTGTAATTTAACAATTTAATTATTTGAATTTAACCTAATTTTTATTTTATTCTTCATCGATAAATCTGGTAAATATTACAGTAATTTTGTAATGATTTAATCATTATGAACTGTTAATACAAACAATTTACATTTTATAAGTGTGGTTAAGAGTTATTTAAAAAAAAAGTAACTTAGGTATTAATTTTGATCTTAACTTAGTTAGTATTACTTAACTTCATTACTAAAATCATTTTAGATTTTAAAGTGACTTTAACTAAGCTTAGTTAATTTTCTACGAGGGTAACTTAACTTGAACTAGTTTGACTAGATAACTTGCCCAGCTTTGCATTTAAGCACACACTAATGCAGGATCCTAGTTCCGTCTATGTGAGGTTTATCAATAATTTTCATCTATCGATTGTGTTCGTCATTCAGTAGTTGCATGAGCGTCGTTCGATTCGTTAGGCATTCATTGTTCGCAAATCGCATTATCTACGTATCATGTACACGAACAAAAATATTGAATATTAGCATTACAGTAAACTATTGGTACCACATAAAACCGGTAGCAGTGATGGATAGACGTGTTGCAGTACATTTTGTATTAAAAACAATATTTTATTATATCTAAACTTTCGATTGCAAAAAAACGAGTTACGTAACGTTAAATTATGTTCTGCAAGTAAGCTTTGATAATAAATTTGACTGTAGGTAATAATACATTATTGATGTCCAATGGTTGCTTATATCAATTCTAGTCATTATGTATACGAGTCCTATATTTTGAGATAGATAATATTACTTATAAGAATATTATAATCTATCTCGACGACGAGTCCTGAGTAATCGACTCCGTACTCATTAGTCACCCATCAGCTAAATGAATAAATTCGATCTATTTTCATTTTTTATTTGAAAAATAACATCGTTAAAAGATTACAATAATTTTAAACATTTAAGTGTAGTATGAACAACTCTAATGAGAAATGACTATAAAAAATAGTGAGCAAACGTGTACTGTGTGCATACAAAAATTTACAATATTTTAATGTTGTACTATAAACACACAGCAAAAACAATTGCAATGACTACTTGTACAAAAATATTTGCCCTTAGGGCTGAGAAATGAACGCAGTTACAGTAATTTATATTTATTATTTAACGATATTGATAATGAAACAAAACTATTGAGTAACAGAGAAAATTTGGTGAAACAAATATGGCATCATTTTTGACAAAATTCAGTATGAAATACATATATATATATATATATATATATATATATACGAGTATGTACAAATAAAAAAAACACGCCCAAGGTTATGTTTCAATGGCAGTTCTTTATCTATCATTGAACTATCACTAATCAATGAAAATCATCACACTTACAGACTAAAGTAGACATTATATTGACCCACTCACTCATAACTAGGGAACGGATTTTAATTTAAATAAATATTTTTATGTAGTAATAGCATTAGAAAGTTTTCGATATATGTAAACGTTTCATTTAATTTCAAACAACCTGGTGCTAATTTTATTTTAAATATTTTTAAATATTTTAGAATAATTACATTTTTTTTACAAATAAATACATAAATTATGTAATATTGTAGAAATTTCGTGTATATTTTAATTATTTTAGACAATTTCCTTTTTTATTTTAGTATTTTACGATACGATATGCGATACGATTAGGTCTCTGTACTGTACACATTTGACATCTAACGAAAACGATTCGATATCTTAGAGCAAGTCATCTAAGTAGCAGGTAGTAATTTCAGTATACGATATACTATTAAATAAAACTCCAAATAACAATTATTCAGAAATTGAATACACTCCAAAAGAAATAATTTGTATGAAATATACACCTGTCACGTCCGTTGATGTGGAGAGGTCATTCAGCTGTTACAAAGCAATGTTAAGACCGAACCCCCACCACTTTACATTTGAAAATTTCAAGTTTTACGTTGCATCTAACTGTTTCCCACATGAAGATTATGATGATTCAGAATAAATTTTTAATTTTTTTATATTTTTTTATTAATTATGTAATGATTTTTTTTTTCAATTTAAATATTTAAATATTATACATTTATAAATAAATATTTATTAAGTAATAAACAAATATATATTTAAATATTTTTGATTTTATACTAAATTAAAATCCGTTCCCTACTCATAACTAACTCATAACAATCTGACCTACGTAAGCACCAACTTAAATGAATTATTCGTATTGTTTTCCTACACAAAAATTAAAAAAAATGTATCTCGTTAAATCCAACAAATGTGTCCAAATGTTTTCATAAACAGTTAGATACATAATGGGATTGGTAAGCCAATTAATGTTATTTACTATTTTATTATCTGATTTGAATTACTTAATTATTTTAGATGTCAACATCTAGGTATGAAGATAAAAAAAGTGTGAATTTATATTAATACTTAAAAATACTATCAAGTTCAAATACTCTTTATAAAATTAAGTTAAATTATGATACAAATCGTCATGAGTAAGTATCGTCACAATTTTTATATGATCTTCAGTTTCAAGTAAAACAAAATATAAAACGTAATTTTTCCAACTAAAATTTAAATACGACTGAATGAATACATAAAGCAATAAACCACGCAGTTTTAAAAATATATGCTTCCCGCAAAAACTGTTACGGAAATCTCATAAAAAGAACTTTCTTAAACACTAAAATATTTTTTTGTTTGATAAATTTTTTATTCAATTTTTTACAAAGGTGAACAAATGATGGAAAAAGATAAATTAAAAAGTGACTGATTGTTGAGATTGTTGAGGCCTCTCATTGGAGGTACTACGGCAAGATTACAGATTTACAAGATATTTATTTATTTTAGCAGCTCTAGACACTACCGTCTTTTAAGTTTATTAGTTGGATTGCCAGGAAAATGAAATCAGATGATAATTCGGAGATTAAAGGATTTTCATGGCGAGTTAGGCGACTGTTAAAACGTTTATAGTGAGTTTTGGCTATCACTACAATATAATTATAACCGTTTTTTAACTATTTATTCTTGTAACGCATTTTTTTTTTATTTTCTCGGTTCGACATTTCTATTATAAATTTACAAATTTTTACAAGCAAGATGAATAATTTGAGAAACAAATTTTAAAAATTTATGTGACCCTCACTTTGATTTTTTATGTTGGGGAACCGGCTAATGTATTCTCAATGTTAATATGAAGTAGTTTTCACTGATGAATATATTATATTCATTGTTTTTTTATTCATAATATTTAAGTATTCGAAAATATAAATGATTATTGAGTAATTTGATACATTATATCTGACCGTCAAAAACGTTCATTTGTTTGATTTAATTGTTCTTTAATGACTCAAAGTTTTTATCCAATGGTTGAATTCCACATAGTACTATTCACATTTTTTTTTAGATCGTTCACAATAATAACGATAATATTATTTTACCTAGGTACATTTATATATTTAACAAAGTATAAACAAAAATCAGATTATGTGCATTTGACATGTTAAACTACTACTATAGGTACAATATAAAATAATACATATAAGCATCCACTTGCCACTTCCTGATTATATTTTTAATAAATCATATAAAAATAGTAAATTATCATTATTTTTGTTTTACTTAGTTCTCTTGACTTTGTACAACACTAAATACAATATCAAATCTTTATAACTTTGATTTTTAAAACCACATATTTTACATTAAATCATAAAACATGTCCAGTGTTTTTGGAATTTGTTTGATTTTAATCGTAAGTAAAATTTTGCTTTTAAAAATGAGATCTCTTAGACATTTTAAAATGATCCGATACGTAATCATACGTAAGAATCAATTATAGTTAGATGCTTCACTTTCAATCGTATTTTTTATATTAATATGAATATGTCTACAACATTTAAAATTGTACATTACTTGTCTTAATTATATTAGTAAAACAAATAATATTTATTTGTTACTGTAGAACTAATTATGTACTTATTAGAATTATATAATAAAATATTTACCTACTTTTGGCATTAAAATTTATTAATTTCATATTTTCATTTCACACTATTGTATTTATTTAGACCTACTTATAAAACATAAATTGTGTAATTTTTTACGAATATAGAAATTATGTCGAGTACTATGTTCATCTTAAACAACGAGAGTAAAATGCCACATTTAAGATTTTCATCTAATTGAAGAACGTAAATCCTGATTTTTCTACATGATGCGAAAAAATATATTTAAAATCATTATTGAAATTACATATTTCAATCTAGAAAATTGACTAAAAAATGTTCATGGGTTTGAAAAATAAAATCCTAGTATGTAATTGCACGCCCAAGCGGCTATAAGGCTCCTGGCATGTTTGAAAATGTAATGTACATTACACCTACTCTTCTTAGGGTTTAACGTATGCTGAAGTCCCTAAAATAAAAAACTTTGATGAATTATCGCAAGAAGCTATCAATGGTTTTTTCACGTGCATGGGACAACTTGGCGCAACTATTGGTAATTATTACCTATAATTTTATTATTGTGCGTTTACTATTTATGATGAAAAAAGTCTATTTAGTATAATTTCAAGACATTACTTTAGTTAGAGTGAACAAATGTATATTTATAAATTCCTGCTCACTGGTAACTTAGCAAGTTATAGTTGATCAAATTTAATTATTTATAAGGATTAATAAGAACTGTTTTTGCTAATTTATCAATCCTAACTATGGATGATTGTTAAAATTTATAAAAACATTAAATGATAATTATTTATCAACTATGAATACACTTTCAAATTTTCAATGATTGTCATTGATACTTATTCTCAAAAACAAATACAAATTAATGATACATAATTATTGCTATTTAATAATATAAATATTAATTTTTGGAGAAAATACCGACTAAGACATTACTTCATGTCTAACTCACTATCATTAAGAAATAAATATGAATATTGAGTATAGTATTAATTATAAATACTAATTTAAACTTGCAATTATATTAGTACATAAATATATTTTTCTTGTTTTTTATCATTAAAACCAACAGTAAAGTTTAAATTTGTATTTTTGGTCATTTGCACAAATATATAAAGAAATATAAGTATTTGAACTTTGAAGTTTGTAGTAGCGAAGTAGTGATATTTAATTTTTGTGGTTTTATACCTTAACTTCTTTATTGTATTTGTCAAACTTTAAATATTCATATATTTTTATATATTTGTATAGCTACATAAATATAAACATTTCTATAAAAAATACTTTCTTACATAAAATAGTGTTAAAAATAAATAGAGGTTGCTATTTAAGAAACCTAAAAAACTTTTTAAAAAATGGATTAAGTATAATCGGTAAATATTATTTTTTCCATGCGCATGTTGTCTTTTTATAAAGTTTTTAAATATACATAAAAAAAATGTTCAAATTTATGCGTTAACTATACACGGTTAAATTTCATTGGGTTAAATCTCCATGAAACATTCTGTATAATATTAAATTCCCATATGAGAATATTGAATATACATAATTCACAAATACACAATATTTTGGATACGTTTAATGTATTAAAATTATTTTTATATAAACATATATGTTTTTATTAATTAGACTTGTGCGGTGAAATGTTGGACACCAGTATTGATCACAGTGATACCAAATATGATGCTTGTAAAGTAAGTATTATTAACTTAATATAAACGAATGAGACTTCATTAAAAGGAACAAATATGTAAATGTTCAACAACTTTTTAAGAGAAACAAAAAACTATTTTGCCTTTATTAAATTTGTATGTGAAAACCAATAATTACAATTTTAATTATATAATAATGAAAATAAATGGCAAATTTGAATATTAAACAAATTAATAACTCTGTTAAAAAAAAATAAAAAATCTCATAGAGCACGTATTATGATATACTTAGAAATACCTGAATAATTTTTTTTGTCACCACCATTTTCCCGAATCCACGTTCTCGAAAAACCATTTTATTATATTTGCTCACACCTAAATATTTTTCCCGACTACCATTTTCCAGACTCTATGGGCCAACACACCGTTTTTTCGTATCTATTAATTTCTGAATGTCAATTTTGCCAGCTTCTTTCAGCTCTGCCAGTCTATGTTAAGTATACTGTACACTTTACGGGTACACTCTAGAAAACAGCTTACAATGGTAGTTAATAATCCTGATAACTGTATACTCAACATTTAAGTGTATAGAAATGGTGTTAGCTTTATGATCTTTAATATATTATTTATTGATTAATTTATAAATACACTCTTTTAGATTCTGAGTGAAGCGAATGATCTTATGGTTTTACAATGATGTTTATTATTATTTTTTTTTTACATGTAGACACTTTTTCCTCAACTTAACTTTGTCCAAAAGTTTTACTCGGCAACTTTATAGATCAGAAATTCGATGTAGATTGTACTTTGAGGGTTTATTAAGCTCTCATCTCAATAGTTTATCCGGGCGACCGGAAGAACAGCCTAAAATGGACCAAAAACGGCGAAATTTGCCGTTAATGGCATTTTCATTAAATCTACTTAAGTAATTTCGTTATTACTCCAAAAATAATGTTGCTGGAAACTTGAAATTTTCACCATATATTATTGACGTATCAATACATGCGTTAAAAAAATTCGTAAAAAAATTTGACAGTTTTTAGGCTAAAAATAGAACTTAGAAAGTACTCTAACGATTCTGAAAAAATTTCAAAAGTCGTGACTCCAGATTTTTTTTATACGCGTTTAAGTAAATAATTATATGATTTTTACGTTATAAACTGTTTTTACGTCAATTTTCAATTTTAAGAATTAATTTGAAGAAATTGGTCCATTCAAACATAATGAAACTTTGAATACAGATTGGACAAGAAGTTTTGAATCTTTTCAATAAAAAAAAAATTTTCTTCTTTGTTAAACAAAAAACTTTAGATAATGTTGAAAATAAAAACCTACTGATAATGAGACAAAAAATGTGAAATTTATAAAAGGTATATATTTTTTAATTTTGAAGCTTTGCTCAGAATCGTTTAACTAAAGAAATCATCTATCAGTTATTTAAATTTCAAAATACTCATTCCCATCAATTTGTCCAAGGAGCGGAGTGCATACTTTTTTTAGTATGTAATAACTAAAAAATAATAACACATATATGTATGTAGAGTAAATAGTAATATTATTACCAATATGATCATCAAAAATGATACGGGATTATAGTTTTCGGGAAAATTGGCGGTTATGAATTAATAAATTAAGAAATGAGGTCAAATCTACAAGAAAATTAAAAAATCTACTTCATAATAAACAAAAGTTCAACAAATTCCAATAAAATTATAGCAGTTTATAAATACAAATGTATAACATATTCAGTTGACAATTCATTACTGAGGCTTTAATAAATTTAAAATTACAAACAATCGTACCAAATAAAATAAGTCACATAATACTGCTATAAATAAATATGTCATTGATAATAATACTTTTATATATATTTAAAATATTGGAAGTTGAATTTGTAATTTAGAAATAGTTATTGTACTAAAGTTTGAAAAAATATAGAAAAATGAATTTGAGCGTTTTTTACAAAATATTAAAATATTTAAAGTTTATACTCTATAGAATTTATATAAGTATTATCATTTTTTGAAGATATTTATTAAACTTAATAAATTGAAGATGTATTAACTACACAGTGTTTGAAAGATTTTAGATAATTTATTTACTCTAACATTAGGTATATTTTTTACAGAGATAATAACTAATTATTCATCAAAAATTTTTGTTTCAGTGCCTATTACCATGTATATCTAAAATTATTGGAACGGTATGTATGATGTACGGTATAGTACGGTATTAATAAATTCGTATACAATAATAACATTATAAATTTCAATTATTGTATATGAACAATACTTATGATACATTTGTAATTAGTACATTAATTTTGGTTTAGATGAATGTTGAAGATGGTAAGTGGAACGAAGAAATATTTTGGAAATATAGTAATTTACTTGAATCCCCTGAATGGAAAGCTGACGCAGAAGCAATTGGGAAAAATTGTAATGATAGTAAGTCGATACATTTTTTTGTCACTGTATAATTTTGTAATATGTATTATACTACATTTACAATAAACACATAAAAACATAGGACACATTGAGAAGCTATGAAATTTTTTTATTTATTTCCAAATAAAATAGTAATGTTTTTGTGATACTCTCTATATATTTATTTCACAAGTATACTATATATTATAGTAAATATACATAAATTTTATAAGCTTATAATTTCCCATTTTAAATTTTTATCCATTTTCGTAAAATATATTTACTATGTTTTGTAAAATTTATTTAGTTAATTGAATATTATTAGCTATTATTCATCTAGAAAGCAAAACCCTAAATAGGTGGCTAAAACCTCGACTGCCTCAATACATACTCCCAACGGACACTGATGAGCCCTCATCAGAAGATGAAAATCAACCAATACTATAATATAATATTATATTATATTATAATTATTATCATTACTATTATTATTATTATATATAACATAAGCTTAAAACTTATTACTTTGAACTAATATATTATATCATTACTATCATTAATTTAAATGTAAAGATTAAATTATAATTGTAAATATATTTGTAATGACACCTGGTGTGCTGAAACATTGAAAAAAATAATTTAAACAAAATAAAAATATTATTAGTTATTATTTAAAAAAATTAAATTAAATAAAATTTAAATAATAACAATAAAATATTGCGGCTAAAATTTTTAAAGTTTATAACGTATGATAATGGAGAGTAAAGTAAAAAATTGTATATCTACGTTTTATTTTATAGGAGTGAACACTCATTGTTCTGCTGGATATCCTCTAATTCAGTGTGCGATGAAACATTCAAAAACGGTAATTATTATAAATTTGAAAAACATTTTCAATATATACCTTAAAATGACGTATTTTTCATGATTTATATTACAGTTACAAAACGTATCATCAAATTACATGAATCAAAAAAAAAGCGAAATTGCCGCCCAAAACAATACAAGTGCTGAATATGAGGAAGACTAAGATCACATTAATAAAATAAACTTCATTTTCATATATATGACATTTTCACTATGACATAAATCATTGTATATTGTAATTTTTTTATCACATTCATACATGTATGCATGTATGCACCTAATATGTATTTATTTATATTTCGATAAACTGCGCCGTGTTTCATCAACTTTTAGTTTAGAAAATAATACCTTAATACTTGTTTTTAAATATTTGTTTTATTAAAAAATTAAAAAGAAAAAACCACTGGTCACATATAATAATTTTGTTTTATGATTTAACGGTTAAAAAAAAAAATATATATATATATTTCCCTTAAGATATTTTTACGTGATATTTAGATTTAGTGGCTAGATTTTTAATGCAGGATAACAGAAAGATAATAAAGAATTAAAAAGAAAATATTTTTAAGATTTCACTGATACTATTGTTATTATAAAAAAAATTCTAGAATTATTATTTTTTGAACAAAAATATTTTTAACCTAAATAGTGTAACCCATAAATAGTTTGTCATGAGTAAATTTCTCTTATCTTGAAAACTTTTTTTTTTTTGTAATTTTATTTTAAATAACTTTTTAAAGTCTTTGACACAGATACTTCCTTTTAATGAAGGTGTTAAACTCTTTTAAATAAAAACTTTTTAGATTTAATTTTAAATTCAATTATTTAAATACAAGTATTAACATTTTTTTAAATTATAAATCGGGTTTAAAAAGACCTTGTAATGTTATGAGTTTATGACCTTTAAAAAATAAATGTTATAGGTACTCTTTCTATTCGATAATTTCTGTTGATTGAGGTGGTTTTTATTTTACTTCTCGGGATACATTTTAAAATCAAAAATGTATATTAATAAATATTCGCACATACTGGAGTTTATAAGTTGATAATTTCAGTAAGTATTATTAATATTATTATGAGAGTAAATAATTTTTTTTAGCATTTTTATAATTTAATAGGCGTATACACTACTTTTAAAAAACTACTAAAAATCATTCCCTA
This sequence comes from Therioaphis trifolii, assembly GCA_027580255.1. NCBI lineage: Eukaryota > Metazoa > Arthropoda > Insecta > Hemiptera > Aphididae > Therioaphis > Therioaphis trifolii. The sequence goes on from CM050404.1 coordinate 129,159,904, forward strand.
AGTAAAATTGTTCAAGATGTAATTTTGTAAAAATTCTTATGAGTGTTTTGTAGAATAAATTAATACAATTTAAATAAAACTTATTGAAAAATAATCGAGTATATATTAATTTAAAATAGTGAATGAAACTATGTTAGAAGAAATACAAATATTATTTTTTCGTATAGTTACAATAAAAATACGAAGAATAAGTAAATAAGTTTCAATGTTCAAGCAATATTATTAAAAACATAGACTTTTGGAATAATAATGTTCTTTTTTCTTATAAATTTTCGAAAAATCATAGTAATATATTTTGTATAGTGACTAGTGAGTACAACAAAAAAGGATTATTTATCTGATGTCAGTAATAAATAATAATGAGTTAATCATCAGAGAAATTAATACAATCAAGGAGAAATAAATTTATATGAAGGTCTACATAAATATTTCGTTATTATTTTCAATAACGTTGTGTTTCATTGCTAATTATCTAATACTTTTTGTATTGTTGATTTTTGATAACTCATACGATGGCTGATAAAATATGTATCAATGTAAAATATAGCGTGGAATAATATGTGTATCCCAAATGTTGTAAAAATGTTAGAGTCTCATACATACACAATATACTTTAGTACTTCAATTCAATTATTTTTAAAGAAACTAGAAACAATAAAAAACTGTTTTGATGTAGAATAATGCTGCAGATTCAGACATAGTGGTGTGTTAAATACTTATGTGTATATTTAAATATCTTCCAATAAAGAGCGTGGGACATATAAAATACTAGTAAATAGTGAAATACATTATAAATTATAATACTCACAATATGTACAAATTAGAAGTTGGTAAATTAATAAAAAATAAATAAAATAAATAAATATTGTCAAACTATGTTGTAGAAGTAAAAAACAAAATGCCAAAAACTACGACTTTATATCAAAAATAGGTACTAGCTAGATGAACACATTTTTTCGTTAAAATTTTAGCAGGTTTGTTCATTTTTTTTATCATTTACTACTTCAGTACTTACGTTTTCGAAAACTACAATCAACTTAAGTCTGAATGTGTATATGTAGAAATGTTTACGTGATACTTATTTCATCAATACAATATTTTCAGTTAAACTATGAGAATAAAGATTTTAATTTTAAAAACAGCTTATTGCAAATAATTGATAAGTATTAGGTTCCGGATTTTAATGGGTTATAAATTATTATACGTATTTACGATCTAAAAATACAATAAATTACCCTATGAATTTGAAAAAGTATTCTTAAATTTGATAAATCTATGTAAAATATTAATTTATTTTTTATGAAGTTATTTTAGGTTCGCGTTATTGGGTTTAATGTATACGTTTTGCGTTGTACATTGATGAATTGACATAGGTCATAAATCAAAAACAAAATGAATTTATAATTTTTCTATTCACTAATAAAAAAACTGTTGAAATTGACAAAAATTGTAAAATACATCCAAAATGTAATTTGAATATTACTAATATTATTTTTACTCTATTCAAACACGTTCTTACTTTGGAAAGTACAATGTAATACTCTTTTAAATTTTTTTAAATTTCTTAGTTGAAGAATTTATTAACAAATTCTAAAAGAGAGTTCATCAATTTACATCCCTTATAAAGGAATTAAATAAATGAAGGAACTCATTATATATAAATATTTTTTTTATTTTTTTATTTATATTTTATACACCTTATGACTTGTGCAGTTAATCCTTATACACTTATAGCTACGTATAGGCTAATAATCAAATAACATGTATTGATTATACACCCTGTATATACTAGTTTACAAATTACAAGACTGAATCAAATACTGTAACATGATATTACATATTTAAAATTTAACAATACTGCATTGATAAGATCTGAAGCGTATTGTTGAAAATTTTTAATGTATGTTGAATTTCCTGTCAAATGTGGATGATTGTGTATAAAATGAGTATTTATTTTTATATTTTCATTAATTTTATCTATTCAGTACACGTTAAGTACAACATTCCTTGTAACCGACAAAATGTTTTCTACTGCATTGGTTTGTTTTGTAGCGGCTATTTGCATAACAACTGTAAGTTTTAAATTAAAGATTACGAACATATTTTCTGTTTTTTATTGTATAGTAATAGTAGTATAATATTTAAAGAGTTTTATGTTTGATATTTGTAGAAAAAAATTATGCCTTACGCATATAGACTGTACATTAGAGAGGTTTGTCAATTTTCTCTCCTTCTAATAGTGTTTCAAGACATGAGGAACAATTGTTGAACACTGACAAAAACAGTAAAAATTTACCCTAGAAGACACGTCTTTTACTAAATCAATTTTAGTTATTTAATCAAAGCTAGTGAAGTGATGTTGCTAGAAGCTTGAAATTTTCACCATACATTAATGGCATAATGATAAATACTTTACAAGTGTTTCAAAAAATGTTACAATTTTTGGGTTAAAAATAGAACTTAAAAAAACTTTGTTTTGTTAAAGTTTATCTGTAATAACATTTTTTAATATTTGATATAAAATTTTGAAGATTTTATATGATCATACTCATATACTTAATCATAATGATACTGAAGAAATTTCGAAAATTGTTACTCAATATTTTTTTATAAGTGTTACAGTAAATTATTTTACGATTTTTACGGAATAGACTGTTTTCATATTAATTTTTAACTTCGATGTTTATGAACAATTATTGGACCATCTGATCTTTATGAATATTTAGATACAGGTAGACATGTTTTGAATTTTTTAATAAAAACAATTTCTCCTTTTTCAAACAAGAAAAATTTCAACAGGCTTGATAAAAAAAACCTACTGACAATTAGATTAAAAATGATATAAAACCGCTGTATTTTTATAAAGAAGCTTTGCTCAGAATCGTTTAGTTAAAAAAAATATCAATCGTTCCTTTAAAATTTAATACACCCATCCTCATTCTCTTGTATGAGGAGCGAAGAATACTCCATGGTGCAAAGTAAGTATGCATTTTTTTAAATATTATTTCTTCAACAGGTATTAAAAATAAGTTATAGACATTTTATAAAATTAAATAAAAATGAACCCTTAAATAGTTGAAAAAAATACCATAGTGTAGATTCTAGACTCTAGATGTCGAAGTATATGCACATTTTTTTATTTAATCTTGATTCTTCTAAATTTGACGATCAACTAATTATTTGTTTCATGAATACATCAATAATATTTTCGATTTCAATAAAAAAATGTGTTTATGAAATATCAAAGTACATCAATATTTTAAATGATACTTTATATTTCACTTTGAATTTCAGGTAAGTGCCCAAAAAAAATATAACAACCAAAGTGAAGTAATTGATGACATGATAGACTACACATTTACATGTATGCATGATTTGGAAATAAATACTGGTAATATTAATGTTTCGACATTGATGTTTCATACTTATGTAAAATAAAAATGTGATAAAATGTATTTACAAATCACTATAGATGTTTGTACAGAATTGCTAACGGAGGACAAAGACCACAGTGATAAAAAATACGATAACTGTAAGGTAAATGTTTTTATGGCTGTATTTGCTGTGCATGTCATAAAAGTTTTTTAAGTATGCCACATGATGGTATTTAAATATTAAATGTAGCATTAAACATAAAATAGTAGTCGAGTGAGAAATGTAAATAAATTTAGCCAATTCTCGTATAAATGTAGAGTTAAATTTAGATTTCTACAAAACTCTTATACAGTGGAACGTCGATTATCCGCACGTCAATTATCTGGTCCGTCAATTATCCGCACTACAAAATTTGTATGGACAAATGTATTTTTTTGGAAGTGCAAAAAAAAATTGATTATTATTTCAAATAAATACATTTTATTTTTATTTTTATTATATTTTTCATATTATGTATGAATATTATATTTAGTATTATATCTAATAAATTAGTTTTTAACTTTATATTAAACATTTCAATGGTTGTTTGATTATCCACACAATTCGATTATTCGCATCCCCTTCGGTCCCAATAAGTGCGAATAATCGACGCTCTACTGTATATGAATATAATACCTGCTCTGAGTCGTTTTATAGTATTTTAATTGTCATCTTTAGTGTTAATAGAGCATAAATTACCTGTATTAATGGAGTCCAAGGGATATGAGTGATTGATTTTTATAGATAATATTTAAAGAAAAATCAAACCAAAAAAGTAAATGTATTCTGAAAAAACTCTCAAATAATATTTTCATGGTTATGCGGGAATATTTTTTTTTACTACTAGATCATTTATTCTTTTATGTTTATAGTTATATTACTCTTAGTTGGCTATCAATAATAATTCGTATGTCGTATCTGGTATCAAATAATTTCTGTCTTACGCCTAACATAATCTATGACGCAGAAAATGATAATAAATATCAATTACTAAATCATCATCGTTTACATAATTTTCCTTTATGTGATTTTCAATTTTAAAAGATTTATAAAATTATGCCTTTCAAATTATTTCATATACTCTATAATTTTGATATCATTGAAGAGAACGTCTAACTACAACATAACAATCAACTTTCTTTTCACAACACATTGATGAAAATACACAATATTGTAACTATTATCTTGAGTTCCTATAAATTTTGGTCAAACCGAAATTCAGGTATTCTTCCTATATTTTATACTGTGGAAATTACCCCCAAATTATCGACATACCTATGTGTATCAATCACTCTAAATTAAATAGTTAAAAGAAATTGATATAACTTTTTTTTTTTTTGTATACCAATATTTAACATTTAACATCATAATATTGATTTTCCAAAATCCACTTTAGTTTTATCATACATAGTCACATTGTCACATTATTTTGTCTATTGAACGAAAAAACTTGAACCTTTTTTAACTGTATTTAATACTTCGATAATTTATAAGTATTATATCTATAAAATAGTGCATGATTCAGCAAAAGTAAAAATTTACTCTTTTTCATTTCGTATTTATAATCTATCAAAGATAATTTAGAAGAATCTACCGCATAGTAATTGACAGACCGGAAAATTTAAATGTGGATAATCGACACTCTACTATATGTGTTAGACATACCTATCATGTTATACCGTATATGAGGTACCTAATACTAATACCGGTTAAACGTTTTTTCGCGGTTGAAAATTAATTTTTTTTTGTGTTACATATTATTTTAGTGTTTCGGTCCGTGTGTCGCGAAGAAAATGGGAACGGTATGTATACAGATTACGGTACATATATGTACCTATCTAGTATATTTTAAACTATTTAAATTTGTTTTGTTACTATTTTAGATGAACCAGGACACTGGAAAATGGAATCTAACCAGATTCAGAGAATTAACGGCTTTAATGGAAAACGACGTACTCATGGATGAAGCCAAAATAATAGACTCAGCTTGTCAAGATGGTGATATTTTTATCGTTATTATTGGCTAAAACTCGTTTGTGTACCCAGAGCCGGATTAACATAGGTGCAAAAGGAGCTTTTGCTCCAGGGTGGCAAATTTTCGGGGGTGACATATTATAACTTTTGTAATACAAATAATAAATATCGTGCATGTGTTAAACTATTTCATTTTATGCAAAACTAAATCGAGTAATACAGGGTTAGCTGTTAAAAAATGACATATTTTCATTAAAATAATATAATATGATCTTATTTTTAAAATATAAAATTATTAGCTATAGCAATGAATAATATTATAAGGATGGACTAGCGCACAGTATAACCATGATTATAGTGGCATTAACCACAGTTTACATACAATTTTGTAAAATTCTGTTATAAATAAACGACTTCTCTAGTTTTGTCTAATCGATTTCCCGTGTCGTTGACTACGATTTTTATCTTCTTCTCTATGTTAAAATATACATACCTGCGCCTATTATAATATGTATACATAAAATAAATAAAATTTGACGTTTTCAACTTGTAGTAATTACCTATTTGCGCAATAATTTAATGTACCAAATGTATTTTTATTAAATTGTTTAACATATTCATACAATATCACACGAAATACATAATATTATATTGTTTTAACGACTTCTTCAAAAGAAATTTCCTATCGAAAATATGTTACTCCAGGGCAGCATTGACCCTTAATCCGGCTCTGTGTGTACCATCTATAATAATTGTTATCTGAAAAGATCGGCCGGACTCGTTAGTTACACATGTGGGCACAAGATAAAATTAGATGTTTAATTTGATTGCGCGTCTAATATCTTATCCTAGTGTACTGAGTAAAAACGTTATTTCAAACGTCCAAGCCAAAACAAAATGAATAATGAAAAATACATACAGAAGAATTTGAATTTGTGAAATATAAACTTAATTCATGGATTATATATATATATGGGGGGGGGGGCTGTGGTTGAAATAGGCCAAATAAAATACTGCTTAGTCTCTACTATGAGAAAAACTACGGCTAAAGAAAAATAGAATATAGTTATATAAGTACATAATTTGACTTAAACAAGTATCTATATTTTATTATATATGTACTTAATACTTAATAATTATAAAAATATACCCCACGTAGATATTTTAATCACATCCGTGAAAAATATTTTCATATGAAAAGTTCTAAATCTGTCAATACTTAAGTTGGAAAAAAATGTACATACTACTTGCTTTTTTGAAATTAAATGATTACTTTTAGTGTGCCGGTTGTCAAAATGTTGGAAAATAATTTTTCTTTTTTTGAGGTTAACTATTTCAAATGATTAATTCTTTTGTACAATAACAAGTTGTAGTTGTATTTATTTTGGTATTTGTATGTAAAAGAGGACCATCCTTATTATTAATAATTGTATTTAAAAATTCAAGTGTGCACTATAAACAGTAAAACTGAAATCAAGGATGGAAACCGGAACGGATTAAAACATTTGTTTAAAGATTTATCTCTCAATGCCGCATTATTAATTCGGTTGGTGCACTCTCAGGGAAACGATGACATTGAAAATCTAACTTATTTTCTAGGCTTCTTTTTGATAATGTTCGACTTAAGCATAATTCAAATTAAAAAACTGGTTTTAAAAAATCCTAAAAATCTTAATCGGTTTCCGTTTTGCTGGGATAACTTATTATATAAATGATATATTGTATGTATATTGTAAACATTATATAATAATACGAGACACGAGAAATTTACGAAATGTAAAACTATCTCTAATTTATAGGGTCTACGACGGTCGACGTCTGTGTTTATAAACGTCACTCGTTCATTGATAAACTATTTAACAAACAGCTTTTTCGACTGCAGCAAATTAAAGTATATAGGTTCTTAAAATTCGTAAAGTTAAATTAAACTTAAGCTAAAATAATTAAAGCTTAACTAAATACAATATATATTTTTTATGGGCTGATATTTCATTAATTTTTGAAGTTTTTACGATTAAAACATAATAAGTAATTTACTAATAATTTAATGTTCTGAAATAAATATTTTTTATTTTTCGAAAATTTGCTTTTTTTATTATTAGACCAATAGATAAACATACAATCATTTAGAGCAGTAAAATAGAAGCATAACTAGGTACTACAAATGCTTGTAGTATATTTAGAACTCTACTCTTGATTATATTATAAATTTCTATAAAACTATAAGTAAAAACAAAAAAGTTAACCATCAAAATTTTCAAAAATACTGTTATCCGTCAGAATATTTAGTTGAAAGTAGTGCTTACCATTTCAGGAAACCTAAAGGTAAATAATATAGATAAATAATATTAGTAAAAAATGTCCCCACAAAAATATAAATTTATTAGTTTTAAATTGTACTTACCTAAATAAAAACATTCAAATGTATACAGGACTATACCTACGACAATACTAGATTTGAATAAAGCGAGTATTCTAAAATTCACCCTGGGTATACATTAGGTTTATGCATTAACTAATCACAGTTTATTCTCACATACATTTATCGCAAACAACTAGATATAAACATATATTTATTTCAATGTATAAATTATGGTATTTTGATTAATTATTTAAATACTTTAAGCAAGGGTACATAATATAACTATGTACAATGCACATTTATGAATATTCTTTATTTAAATTATTTTATTTAAACTTGAGAAGTTCCGATCTTAATGTCTGGCTTCTTCTAAAACCACTCCATGTCATTTTGTTTTATTCAAATATTATATTTTACCACAATTACTTATTGTACAAACCATACAGCGAACAGATCGCAATTTATTGTTCAACTAAAAAAAATGTGTAGGTACATATACATATATTTACATATTGTACAAAATAATTTTTCTACATTAGTTATTATTCAAAAATATGTTTACACAACTATTTAATTCTAAATTGTCGGTAATTTTCTTCATCATACAAATACAAGATGATGTGAGTGTATTATCCGTTGCATTCTCCGTTAAAAATTAAAACTGTAAAAAGACTTCAAAATTATTGATTATTGTGGTATCAGATATTATTTTTTTTTTTAATAAAATAAATTAACATTTTTTACGAGAAAAGATAAACTTGAAATGTTTATTACGTCTAGTATAATGAAGAATGGCCGACTCAAAGTCGGAAAAATGTCTAGGACATCTAGGATAAAACACGAATATAGGTAATTGGTATGACGCCAGTACTGAGTCGGAATCGCAAGATGTATGTAAAAACGTCAAATAATATTTCACCGATGAATAAATATCAAATAATAACGGCTTTTTACGCGACAAAGTATAAGTATAGATAGGTAACCGTGGTCGTGATTAACATATATATTATTGATACTTATACGGTTGCAGTGTGTGTGTTTTCGATTGACGATACTACTTATATTTAACCGGAATTGCGTAAATTCAAACACTTTCTTGAATATTTATGCCGTGTTATAACGTTATGTAAATACCTAAGTCATAGGTACACGGTTTATGTACAGGTAAACCATTACCGCGCTTAACACAAAGACTTCGGCTGTGTGCGATTTTCGTTCAACACATTTAAATATTTGTAATCTGTTCGTTCGGATGTGACGTAAAACTGCTGTTAATATTGGCCGCGTGAAAATCGAATGACAAATTCGTTTACACATGTAACAGTGTATAATGTTCACAATAACGCACGTCTAATATATCATATACATCACACGCATCGTACGTAATGGATTTATTAAAAACACAATACATTTTGTATTGTTGGGTGAACAAAATTGTTTACATTGATATTTACTACCGAAATACATGTGCCACCCACTTTTTTTATGCATGTGTCTATCATTCGTTTAATAGTATGTAAAATTTCTCTATTGCAGAAGTAAATACGCATTGCGAAGCTGGTTTTGCTATTATGAAATGCATTTTGAAAAATTCACCGATGGTATAGATTGAATTTTGAAAAACTTGTTATATTATTGTTACATGTTTTGTACATTTTACAGGCTCAAGATATGGCGAAAAATTTCTTAGCTGCAAAAACTGCCGCGAAAAATGAAGAAAAAAATTGACAGTTATTTGACTATAATTGAAATAATTCTTTAATGCATAAAATACACTTTAATTAAATCATGAATGTCAATACATTTTAATTTAAAATTTAAATAAAATATGAATACTAAATTACTATTCGGTATTGCTTTTGTTCTCTATTCATGACGAAATGATTGTACTACGGTTAGTATCCTTTTAGGTTAATTTAAAATTACTATCACATATTTAATGCCAATGATTAATAATCATTTAATTGTATTCAATGGTATTGCATATCATTGTTCATTAATATATTGTTGCTGGTAGCTTAACATCATATTAAATCTACATATATTGTGTCGAATATCTATCAAATAATCTAATAAACGAACACTGCAATTTATCATAATCATTCAAGTATTCGACATTGTCATGTACGGTACCCACTGGCGAGCGAATTTAATAAATCTCAATGAGGAAATTTTAAAACTTATAAATAAATATAAAATACAGTAGAAACTGTTTATAATGACATCGGTAGTAATGACGAACCGGGTGTAATGACCTTAGATAGTAAGTCCCAGCAAAATTTCTATATTAAAAATACTAATTTTTATCGATTATAATGGCGTCTGCATAATGACTATATGGATGCTATAACGGCTATTTTTGATTCTATTGGAAAATATTTTATCTATAATGACTTTGGCGTATTAGATGGCACATTACTGATTTCTAAAGCTTGGGGGAAAAAAGTAACAGAGATTACAATTCAAAACTGTTTTCCACACTCGTTTCAAAATACAATACATCAACAAATGGTCCAAGAAGAACAGGAACAAGAAGAAATACGTTTTCCAGATATACGAGTAGATGATTATGTTAATTTTGATAATGACGTACTAAATTCAGAAACACTTAGTGATCAAGAAATAATTTCTTCATTGAAAAAACAATCCGAAGAATTTCAGGAAGACGAAATTGGTACTTCTGATGATTTATCTATCAATACAGTAAAAATATTATCAAATTATAAAGCTTTAAATAACGTAAGTTCAACAATTAAATTTGAAAAACTAGAAAAAAAATAGAGAATGATATTTATACAAACAAAATCCAAACTAAGATTAGGTTTATTTAATAAACATACAAAGTAAATTTAATTTTAAAATAATTAAACATATTTTAAATTTTTTTCTGTATGCATTAAATTTACGATTTACAAGTCAAAATATAATAACGCTTTAATTATTGTAATAAAATATTATGTTCATTATGTATAAACGAGTTTTTAAGTTTTTTTTCGTCATATTGGTTGTACTGAAAATTGGTTATTATGACCAATTTTAACTAGTTCCTCGAATGTCATTATAACCGGTTTCTACTGTATTTATAACACATTTTACGAGTTAATAAATAAAAATTCATAAATTATACTTTATACTTCGAAATTTGAATGTTAGTATTTCAAACATGCAGTGGCGTACGCAATAGTAGGGTTCAAGGGTTTTAATGCCCCTCATAAATTTATTCTTCCTCAACATTTTTTCTAATCTAATTTTAGATTAAATTTAAGACTGAATCTGTAATTTGGTTTTACCTGTTATTTGAAAATTGTTTATTGTAAGTATAAAATGTATTATTCTGAATTTGTTGTTGTTTAACTTTTAAAACTGAATGCATATTGTTTAGTTTTTAATTATTTGGGTTTTTTGTTATATTTATTAAATTATGTATATGATCTTCAGAGTTAAGATAACTATACAAATAAGAATTGGAAAGCATTATTTGGAGTTTTAATGTTATATACTAGTTCAATTATATAGTGAAGGGTGTAGGTCTATGATCATTGATCAACCAATAGTAGAAACCCTAAATAAAATATTTCTATGCTACTGCAAACATGATTATATTCATTTTGTTTTTTTTAAAGAGAAAGTTCATCCACACATAGTTTGAGAGAGAAACATACTCGTAATATAATGCATTTGAGTTAGTTTATCAAAATAAATGTTATATATTGTGGTAAAATAAAATTACTGATGATTCGCGTTTATGCTTACAAAACATTTGTAGACAACCCTAGTTTTTACTTAATTTTGACATAGTACAACAGATCAATAGATCCTTACATAATTGAATAGTGGATAAGGAAAAAGAAAAACCAATATGCCTAGAACGTTCATTTTTCGATGAAATTGCACCTTTTTCGAACGTATTTTTACCAGTACTTACAGATCTGAAGTTCCTTAATATTACCTAACAATTAATTTTACAACATTATAGTCTAAATATTGATAGTTAAATATATATAAACTATCTTGGACAATTGATTAGTTCGATATTATGTAATTATGATTAACTTATATGAACTAAATAATATTATAATACACATTGGTTATGAAAACAAAAAAATTTAAAGTTTAAAACGTGTTTCATAAAATACGATACCCACTTAGACTATAATTTTATGGTTTTAAATATTTTATGAGCATAGCCCTAAAAACCAAAATTCATTTTATATGACTCAAAAATAATATGTAGTTGTTAAACCTTAAACAGCACCATAATTTTTAACGTCATCACTGTATTTATTTTTTTAATTATTCCATAAATTGATTTAAAATAAATATTCAACGTGAAAATAATAAAGTATACGAAGTATTAAAATCAGTTTTACGACTCTCTATTAAAACCTCCATGGCTCTAATTCAGATCGTGACTCAAGTTTCATAATTGCTGTGTCTCGATATTCGACAGTGTCTGAAATATTAAATAATATGCATATGCGATCACACAGAATATTAAGTATTTAGTATGATAATATACATAGTATAGAATCTTAGTAATCCAGTCATTTTTGGAGCCAGTATAGCTCACAGATTAATATTATAGATACTGCCGGGTTAAAGAAAATACAAAATATTGAAATTTTAAAAGGTGAAAATTCTGTTCAATTTGAATTTTGGTGATATAAAATATAATTCAAATCGTAGACAGAATATTTAACATAATATGTCTATGCGTTTTTTCACTTGTCGATTTTAGAAAAAAAAATTAGTATCTCATTAATAATAACGGGGGTTTTTTTTATCGATTAAAAAAAAAAAAATAGAATTGTGTAAATATATAATCGTCAAAATATTTAATACGTAGATACATATTCGATAATGTGTACGAATTAATTGGTTTTAATCAGAAGTAATATCGTTGCAGTTTGTTTGTTATTTCTTAAATTATTCTCAAAATACATTAGAGGAAATTCAATCATATTTGGAAAATTTGGTGAATTATATTATTAATAATATTAAACAAAAATAATATTAAAAGAATACTATTGGCATAATTTCGTGCACTTAACTCATTTAACATTTTTTTGTGTTTACTCATTTAACTCATTATTTAATTTTCACAAAATACAAATTAGATAATCGTCAATTCATTATTTTCAAAGTTTATCATTAAATAGACAATTATAAATAGTTATAGGAATTATACTCTAATAAAATGAACTAAAATTGTATTATCAATTTCGTTTTTAAACAATTTTACGATATAATATTGCTTTTAATATGTGATTACAAATGACTATAGGTTAAACAAATTAGGGAAGGGAATTTTTTCACGTAGTTTATCAGTGATATTGTTGGATTTACTGTATCCTCTCCATCTCACATATATCTGTACAGAAAAAATGACCATGTGTTGATTGACATTCAAGGAAACATGTAAAACAGCCATTACAATATTGTATTATAGTTTTATTAAACAATTACAATATAGTGTTTGTTACTCACCCTTGGATTTGGATTTTATTTTTATGGGAATCGAGGTTCAACCATCCATTAATATTGCATTGATTACGCGAATTTTCACTAGGCGCGGATAACATATTTGTGCAATTATTTTGAGTAGAATGCTAACTTCAATAATTCCTACTAAAGCAATTCGATTTGAGAGCTGCTGACGGTGTCCGTATTGGCGATAATCCTCTCTGACGGTCACACGAACGTGTCAAATCACTGCAGTGGTTAGGTTAATGTGGCGTAGCTAATAAACAATAACTCTATATAGTCAACGCCTACCGTGAACAGGCACATGTTAATCTTTTTCATATATTATATTTATTTATTTATTTATTTCAATTTCAATACACGTATATAATAATACATCCGAGTGACTTAATTACAATATGATTCTTAATAAAAACAAAAAATATAAAATTTATAAAAGCAATGGCCTGTATAATGATTATGTAAATATGTAATGGGTACACACACGCACACATGAAACACGCAAATTAAAAAAAAAAAGTAAAACAATAGGTGTACATTGGAATCGGGAACCGTAATCGACAAATTAGTACGAAAACATGATTCTCAAAATGATTGAAAACAACAAGGACATGGAGGATCTCGGGAGTTCGACAAATCGTTTTGGATATTGCGTATATATATATATATATATACACACACAAACTCGCAACACGTGTTTTCGTAATCCAAAGTTCTTTTATGGTCCTTGAAATGGATTTCTTTGGAATGGCGTGGTCGAGATTTTAAATGTTTTGAAAAAAGAAAAATGATAATTAAACAATAGTAAAATTTCATCCAAAACATTTAAACTCTCAGCCGCCGGAGCTAGCCGGAAAACGGAAAAGAAAATAAATCAACATCTACGCGCGTATTCTGACGTGAAAAGTCGCTCGTCACGTATACCGCACAATATGCGGTAACCTAACTAACTGCACGAACTAAAAACTGTTTCTCGACGAGCGACCGCACGTCACACTAACCGACAAGAGACGTATCGGATCGCAGCGGGGGCGAAAAAAAATCACGTCGGAAAATCCCCTCGTAGTTTCGTCCGGTGATCAATACGTGGTAAACGGCGTGTGTAAATAGTAATACAGCGATACAGTAGGGTTAAAACGACGATATATGTAAATAATTATAGAACGGTAATCGACACGCGATCGGTCGCGATCGATAATGGTGGACGTAAACGAGTGTAAAACATTTAAATATTAAATATTATTGACTAGACGTAAATACAGATCCGGACGAGATTATATTTTTGTAAAGAGTGTCGCGCGGGACGATTGTTGTTTGTGTTTTGCCCCCGGGCGACGATACGACGACGCGCGCGGTCGAAAACAACGTGAAAATATCGAAAACGACTAATCGCAAAATACAAAAAACACACCGCCCCTGAACGCGACGAAACGTTTTCGTTTGTTTCATACGTATAAAACGGCGCGGCGTTTCGAAAACAACCACGGCGATATTAGCAATAAAAACAATAATAATAATAATAATAATAATAATAATAATTATAATAATATCGAAAACATTAATATAGTTTTGACGAAAAAACCCGTTAGCGGTGACCAGTCCGTTTACAGCCTCGTCACCTCAGGCTGTTGCTGTTGCTGCTGCTGCTGATGGTGGTGGTGCGCGGCCGCGTACCTGCGGCAGTCCGTCTGGCTGGCCTTGTCGTTCTTGACGTAGCCGAAGTAACCGCTGCCGGCCGAACACGCGTCCAAGTACTCGCAGCTGGCCGACGACTCGATGGCCGCGATCGGGTACTGCGGCGGCAGCGAGAGCAGCGCCTCCGTGGACTTGGTCGGGTGACGGATCCGGCCGTCGTGGTGATGGTGATGATGGTGCTGGTTGCTGTGGTGCTGGTGATGGTGGTGGTGATGATGGTGGTGACCGCCACCACCGCCGTGGTGCTTTTGGCCGCCTTTGACGTTTTTCAGCTGCAGATAGACCATGTGCTGTTGCCCGCCGCCGCCGCCACCGCCGTTGGCCATCTGGAGGTCGCGGTCCAAGTACTCGTAACCAAACCCGTAGCCGCCGAACGCTTTGGTGGTCAGGTTGTCCCACGACTTGACCGGCTTGACGGTGCAGTTCTCGCGACGGTACGTTGACGACGACTGCGACTTGACCGAGTGCTGGCGCGACGCGGCCGCGGACGAATGCGACCCGGCGGCCGTCATCGGGTCCTCGTCCCAGTATAGCGTGTCCGTGCTCAGCGACGTCGTGTACGACGCCTGGCTGTTCTCGGTCAGGCTGTTCTGGTGTCTCATCCCTCCGCCACCGCCTCCACCGCCGGTGGACGTGCTCTGGCATATCCGCTCGTCCGACGCGTACCGGTCGTTCACCAGGTTGACGTAGCCGTGGTTACCGCCCGCGGACGGCTGCCCGTTGCGTTCGTCCGCCCCGTCCGTCCGCGCCGAGTTGTGCCGTTTCTCGTGTCCCTTCCGGCAGTACGAACTCTCCGACTTGCACTCTGCGAACACACACACACACGCACACGCACACGCAATGACCATTGCTCGAATTATAAACGTCTCGTACGACACGTGTGTTGTACCACACAGACACGGCAGCGCAATGACGACGCGTGTCGTCATCACGAGCGTGCACAGTAGGTATACGAGGTGTGGCTATTAAATAACGAGACTATCAAACTAGCGGTCGATCAAGAGCCAATAAGGGAATAAAATCGATATAGTTATAATCTACAAATATCACTGTATCGAACAACACTATAGTCGAGTTGGTGTCCGTACTATATTTGCCGTGTGAACATTGTTTAAAGTGACTTCGCTCGAATTGAGCAGCGTATTAATTTAAAGTTTCTAGTGAAACTTGGAAAATCTGCCGCGGAAAGTTTACGTTTGTTGACAGATGTTTGTGGAGATGCTATTATGTTACGAAAACGTGTTTTTGCAGAGCGGCACAAACGTTTCTTGAGGGTCGAGTTGATGTTGAAGACGAACAACGCGTGGGTCGTCCATGTTGATCGTATTTTTTGATATTAAGGGTGTTATAATGATTGAATGGGTAACCCAGTAAATAGTAACCCAGGGACAAATTGTCAACCATCAATATCGTTTAAGAGTCTTGACGACACTCAGAGAAAGAGTAAGAAAAAAACGGCCAGAGTTACGGGAAAACGAATCATGGATCTTGCACTAAGACACCGTGCCGGCTCATAATGCTTTATCTGTGAAACAATTTCTGGCTAAAAATCGAACTCCAATGTTACAACACGCCCCATATTCACCAGATCTCGCTCCATGTGACTTTTGGCTCTTCCCAAAATTAAAAATTGCGTTAAAGGGGACGCATTTTGATTCAGTTGAAGATGTAAAAAAAAAATCGACAGACGTATTAAAGGCATTACAAGAAAATGATTTCCAACACTGTTTCAATCAATGGAAAATACGAATGGAGCGATTTTTCAAACACAAAGGGGAGTATATAGAAGGGGAAAATGTTAAATTGTTGAAATTTATTAATAAGTTTTTTAAAGTAAAAGTCTCGTTATTTAATAGCCACACCTCGTATTATCACTATTATTACTATTATAGTAGTGGTTACGTTTTATCTTCGTTGTTTTTTTTATTATCTATTTTGAATACAGCTACAACCGGAGCCTAGTCGCTATTCGACCGCCGCCGGTTACAATATGTATTCGGTACAGTCGTACCGCAGTACACTAGTACGCATATAATATAATTTAACGATATAAACGTAAAATTAATTATGTACTTTTATTTTCTTTCTACATTACGAGCTAATTAAATTACGTAGTGTTGCATTGTCAAGAAGGTAGGCGAGATGGCAGATACAACAACAACAACAACAACAGCAACATAATATTATATTATATGGGTCGTGTGAAAAAAAAAATTGAAATTCAATAAAATAAAGGCGAAACGTTACGTTATCGTAGAGTAGTGTTTTTTCCTGCAACGCTCGTGGCCAAATATAGTTAACTGTGAATTCTCACACGATGCGCGGCACCACATATAATAATAATTTAATAATGCCGTTTCACTAGGCACTAACACGTGGTCGATGGGAGATTTGAAATCGTAAAATTCGTACGAGTATAAGACATATATAATATATAAAATAATAATAATAAAATAACAGTGAAGCATCTTATATGATTGTCGATGAGAATGCAATAAACCAGAGGGAGTTTCCCTCACACGTCGATAAGCATGATGTGCGTATACATTTTACGCGTCACAAAAGTTCAAGTAAATTGCGTAACGTATTTGTATAAGTCATTCACCATATAATATATATTATTTTGTACAATGGTGTTCGTTCAAAACGTTACTCTCGTATACGTCTTTGAAAATGATTATTAATTGACAAAAGTAAAGCTAAACCTAATAAAGTATTAGGAAGTAATAAATTAAATAACACCATGAGAGAATGGCGATTTAAAATAATAATTAAGAAAATGTTCTATTTATCATGAGAATACTTTTCTACTTAAAAATTAAAAATTAAAGTGAATAAAAACGGTAAGCTGAAGTTAAAACTATTATAAATCATTAATACAAATATTACTCATGAATGCTTAGTGTAAAGAAAATTTATTTCACATAACTAATTAATTCCAACTTAAACTACTTAAAGTAACTCTTTGACTTCTTTTTCTTTTATATAATATAAATCATAATTTTTTGAAAATAGATATTGCAGTTTTCAAGGAAAAATTGTTTTAATTTATTATGTTAAGCTATCAATTCGAAATTTATTTTTTAATTTTTCGAGTAGGTAATGAAATTATTTTTTATTTATATATTATTTACTCTTTACAATGACTTTCATTATACATGGAAAATATTTATTTCTCTAACATATGTATGTTTTATACGTAAATTGTAAGTAATACACAATTAGATATAAAAGAAAAATATATAATTAGAGTAAAAATTGAAAGTTTTAGTTATTGTTTTCTTGTAGTAAAACTTATAGAATACATCTTAAGTGGAATAGTTTTCTTCAAAAGAAGTCGTTAATATTAAGTAATAGTCAATAGGTACTAAAGTAAGATAAATCCTGCATTGATGTCAATGAACCGGCAAACTCATATGCCATAAATAGTTGGCTAGCTGGCAAATACCTATAGTAATATTTGGCTCTAATCTAAATAAATGAAGAATACAAATTTAAAAATATACACCATATGTTTGGCACTTCAACATTTTTCAGTCATTAAAATGTGAGTTTAAAATTCATCATTTAAATATTCATTTTACAATAGGAAGAGCAATTAATTTGTAACCTAAGTCTATTTTTCCTATTATTTGTTTTAAATGTGCACTGCACGATTCTTTTAGTCACCTGTTTAACTCCGATCGAATAATAAACAAAACGAGTACCCATATATTATAATATTATCTAAATATTATAAAAGAATGGTTTGAGTATAAATAACAAAAAAAATAGCTGTATAGCAATTCGCATGCGAGAGGTATCTAAAAATGTAATTAATAAACTAAATAATAAATACACATTTTTTTTTATAAATCCATGCATTTTATGAAGAGTAGATAAAATAATAGATATACATTAGAAAAATGCAAGTATATGATTAACAAAAAATTGTAACATTGTAAAACAATAAAAACGATATTATACATCAAATATATATGTACAAAATGAAACAATAAAAATAATGCATCTAAGTGCCACATACCACCGAGTATGAATTGAATCAGTTTAATAGTTAAGTAAATAGGTACTCAATGGCATACAAAATCGAGTGACGAGTACACACATTGAACCATTTTTGCGAGTATTCGAGATTGTCTGGACGTAAGTATCCAAGATTAGGCGTAGGATGCAACTAAACACTGTACTTGGTGGTCGGTTATTATTGTTCTACACGTAAGTAACTAAATATATTTGTTCATAATATGTACTTCCACATGTTTGTATAAACACGTGTGTGTGTGTGTGTGTGTGTGTGTGTGTGTGTGTGTGTGTGTGTGTGTGTGTGTGTGTGTGTGTGTGTGTGTGTGTGTGTGTTGTGCATGCAAAAGTATGAGAGTTATTTTACTAAAAAAATAATGTTTTACCAGTCTTTTCATAACAATCTAAAAAAATATCATAAGCACCAACATATAAAAACAAAATAAGGACAAACTAAAAATGTAATAATAAAAATAAATAAAATAATTACACATTCCACCGCGTGTACAATCCACACACGTCGGCGCAGATAACATAACAATGTAACTGCGCCAAGCACACACACACACACACACACACACACATATTATCAACACGTAGATATTGAGAGAAACAAATAAATACGCAGGTAAGGACGTGTGTGTGTGTAAAATCTACGAGAGTAAATCATAAGAAAGGACGAAAAAAACGAGTAAGGGTAGTAAATACACGAGGGGTAAGTACGCATAATAAAGTGATGCGCCCATGCATAATATAATAAATACGGTACAATACGAAACGACCAGCGGCGGATCGCGAGGGCGCAGGAGATCGTGCGTCGTGCTATGACTATACAGTACGTATTACAACGACGAGACCGCTATAAAAAAGTGCGGTAACAGCCGCCAAACAACAACGACAAGCGACGCGGCCAGAACAAGCAGCAACAGCCGCACAAAGGTCGCCGCGGCGAAGGAGACGTCATCAGCAGCTTGCCTGGGCTTTTGTCGCGCACGCCGCCGCCGACGCAGCCGCCGTGCGCCGACTTGCGTCTACGCCGCCGGTGTCTCCTGGTGGGCACGCACTGCGAGCCCGGGCAACAGGCGGACCCGCCGCCCGCGGCCAGGTCGTACGCCTCCAGGCTAACGTCGTCGCCGTCCTCGTCGTCTCCGTTGTCGTCGTCTTCGTCACCGGCGTCCGCGTCGTCGTGACCACCGCCGCCGCCGCCGCCGTTCCGTCGACGACCGGACGTGCCGCCACCGGTGCGTATGCAACCCCACCGCGAACAATTATCGCCTACACCGGAAAGCATATAGGAGAAACAACAAACAACTACAACGAGTGTGTGTGTGGGTGGGTGGGGCGGGGGCAGGAAGGGCGAACACCGGAGACGGATACAGTGCGAGCGAGCCGCGGTCTCGGCGGCGAGCTGTGAGCGAGCGAGCGAGTGAGTGAGTGAGCGAGGAGCGAGAGTGAGCAGTATAGTATAGGAACGTAGATAATAATATTATGTACGTAATAACATCATAGTAGTGATAATAATACATAGGTGAGCGATAGTGTTTATGCTGTACGACAGAGATAGTGTGATGTTGAAATATATTATGTATATTATTTAGTAAGAACAAAGCGGCTCAAAAGCGACTGGACAAAATAACACCGTGTTGTGTGTTAAAAAAAAAAAAAGTTACACCGTTGTTGCTTTTTACCATAACGTGTACGGAGAGATCGCGCGGCGTTCTCCGCGCTTATACGACATATATTTTGTCGACAGTTAATATTGATTATGACGATTGTACGTTTTTAGCTGTTTTGTTTTGTTTTTATCGATAGCGTTTTAACGCGGTCCCCGAAGACGGCGAGTGCGATTTAAACGTACCGTCTTTTTATACCACATAATCGCGGTACATAATATACCTCGTTGCGTGAGTCGTGTGTGCAAACTCCGACGTCGTACCAATACCTCGGGTATACGTATTTCGTGTATTTCATCATAAATGTTTACCTTGTGACGAGGACCGCTGCGACGCTCTGCTGGTGAACCCGTGTTGTTTGCAACTCGAAGGTTGCTGATGGGCGGCGTGCTGCTGCGAACGGTTCGGCACGTCGGACGAGGTGCTGCACCGACGGCTGACTTCTACCACATAATGCGATCTTCTCCTCTGCTGAACCGGTTGATCGTTCGGCGCCCAGTTTTCTTGTTGCTCGTAGTTTTTGTTGTTGTTGTTGTTGTTGTTATTCGAATGGTTACTGAAAATTGATGCACCGCGTGAGTGGCCATTACACACGGAGATTGTCAGCTATCACCCGCAAAGATACGAGGGATGAATATTAAATAACATTATGAAACGTACGAGCCCAAGCCCCGGGTGCTCAAACAACAAAAATATTACCCCTTTCCTATCGCGATGAGAAATAAGAGAAGACATTATCGATTAGTCCCGACAATGTCGAAAAAAAATATTGATCGTCCCGCTATTGGTGATCTTTAATGGTATCCGACTAAAAAACGAATTCGCTTTTACAGACTTTAAGTCCATGCTCCGAATTTAACAGTAACGTTCAACAAATGTAAGATGATGGACTACGGTATTCGGAGGTTTTCCAATGACGCAGTGTACTGATAGCTTTTTATTTTCTTTGATGTTTAATTATAAAATACTCTTATCAAAATATTCAAAAAAACTGATCAATGATATTTTTAAAATCTTAAATTGCTAATGGAACCTATAATTAATTATTACAACTATACGTATGTTCAAGTTTCGTCAATATTGAATAATTCGGTTTATATACGTCATATCTAATAACCATGGCTGTTGGTAAAATTATAACAATATTATTAAACTTATATTACAGATTAATAGCTGTAACGCTATAATAGGGGGCCACATTATTTTTTTTAAACAATGAACAGCAGACATTTCTACAAAAATTATCGTAATTTTAAACTATTGAATTTACCACGGGAAGAAAAACTTGATATAAATTGAATTGCAAAAACTAGTCTCAAATAAAAACCAAAAATATACAAATAAAGAATAATTTCTCATCTTGGAAACATTTGTAACATTAACATTAGTGAAAGTAGCGACTACTTCATTTGCCAAGTAGATATTTAAAATAATAAATAAAATGCCAACTTTATTTTAATATTTACATAATTTCTATGTATATCTTTGTACTTTTTATTCAATATCCATTAATATAATCGAAATGTACATATTATTTAAATTAATTAATATTCATTAAGTTAATAGGAAGAAGAAACTACTTATATTAAGATATTTTTTAAATTTGAGTTACCAAGTATTCGATTAAGTTCTGTTTTAGTTGCTACTTCTTTTAAGGTACATTTTAATTATGTTAGCTACTTTAAAATTTAAAAGAGTTCGAAATTCGTTATTTTTAATATTTTCGTATCATATTTCAAAAATTAAATTTTGTTTTATTCACTTAACTAATAATGGTTATCCAACTTTCAGATAATAAACATATTTTAAAGTGTACCAAAAATTTAATCATTTTTAACAAGCCTAAACCTTCTAACATTCATGAAATAAAAACGATAAGAAACACAGAATTTACTTATCACTATAAAATAATCCACACGTAATACGCATTTATTCCAAACTTAAAATTAAATTTTTCAATTATTAAAAAAAATATTAATAAATAAATTAAAAGCTTAACAAGGATCTTTTCAATTTTTACAGAGCTAAACGATATTACCTTTTATAAATCATATTCAATAATATGTATTAGTATATATTATATATTTATATATACAGTTCACTTAAATCAACGGTTTCCAATCTTTTAGATACTATTACCCATAAATCAGAATAGATATTTAAAATTACCCCTCCCCAAAAAAAATTGGGTCACAAGGTAATGAAATTACCAGTGTCATTGAGATTAGGACATAAGGTAATTCCCAAAACTATAAACAACGATTAGATATATTATTACAATAATATCAATCACAATATGCATATCATTGCAATATTTTTACACGTGATTGATGCAGATTTGATAATAATAGGTATAAAGTGCACAAAAAAATTAGTCTTGTTTTTACATGTCCGTCAAACCTCTCAAAATATCCTCTTTTACCCCTTGAGGGATAATAACCCCCAGGTTGGGAACCATTGACTTAGATGATTTTGGTTTATTTAAAATTCATATTTTAAAGGTAAAAGGCATAAGACATATCTATAATTATTTATAAATGTAAACAAATATTACCTGTGCCAACCAACGTAACTTGAATCACCATTGATAATGGCAGTGGCAGGCTGATGTAAGTAATAGGAACGTCCGTGCTGATCAATAAAATGGTGTGGTCTATATGCCAACATGAAATTTTGTTTGGGAACATAAATTGGGTGTCCTTTGGCTACGTCTTCAGTAGATAACGTAGGCCTAGACATAGAACTTTCACCTGCAATTTTATAACCATTAAATGTATGTCAGTAAATAAAAATATAAAGATGTTAATTATAAATAATAATAGCTTGGAAACTTAAATAACTATGTTATATTTTATAATAGGTATATTTTAAATAACAATGCAGACATACAAATAAACTGAATTAAACACAATTAAAACAAATTGCTTGTTTCAACTAAAAACTTAATGTTATTTAATTAATACTTAGTTATTATACCTATGATAGTTCATCTAAAATAAATATTAATTATATAATTTTATACGATTAATAGAATATTAACTGATAAATGCAGTACCTAATTCCAGAAATTTTTGGATTCTGGTTTTGAGTACACCTACTTTACTTTGTACGCATATAGCATCTTAAAATTTTATTATAATAAGTAAATTGAAAATAAAATATGATAGGTATTTTGTGTGTCTTTTTTGACATTTTTACAATTTGATACTAAGTATTATTTTTTTAAATACATTGAACAACAATAATATCAAAAACATGTCATTAACGAGCTTGTCAACTCCCATAGTTTTATAAATGAGTATATTTCACATAATAATCATTTTATTTATTTTGAATATTTTTGTTGCATCTCAAATTTAGTTTGTATCTAAAAAAAAAAAATTACGTTCAATATTGAAGAAATATTATTTTGAAAATATTTACTATACGATTCTATCATTAATAACTTAAGTTCGAGTTTTAATAGAATTAAACATACTATATATATATATATATATACATTATAATAATTATAGTGCCGTAATATGCAATTGATTTAAAAAAAAAATTAAAAAACATTGAATAGAACAAAAGTTATTGCAATAATCGAATCATCTTGGGATAAACTATATATATGAAATAAAAATCTATATAACTAAATGAATAAACCATAATAAACTCGACATGTTTAATATTATTTATATTAAAAAGTTCTACATAAAACATTAAATCAAAATGCACTTAAGTCTAAAATTATTATATTATTTAATAATGATAATGCTATCATTCTTGTATCTTGTATTTTAACAGAATTGACAAAATATCTACTTTTGACGAAGTACATAAATAAATTTTGGCTCATTTTATTTTAAATCATATATCATATGAAATCAAATTATCATATGACCAAGTTAATTTCATGTCACCGTAAAAAAAATACATATTTACATGATAATCTGAACGCTATAATAATAAGTGAAAACTATTAGTATTAGTTGTTAATGGTCAGTTGAGGCGCGTAAGACCAGTTCATATTTCCGGTCTTAACAGTCTCGGCTCAAATTTGAAAAGTTACGAGTATCCTCAATATGGTATTGTCCACACACCCAGTTGTTATATCCAAAAGTAATATGAATACCAGAATACAGAATTTCGGAAGTGGAGAAAAAAAACTATGTAATAGCAGTAGCGGATTTTAGGGGGGGGGACGTAGCGATCGCTCCCCCCTAGGTATTTTTTTGTTACCTGAACTATATAAATATAGATGTATTAAAAATCGTAAAGCAATGATAAATCATTTTTTCAATAAAATGATTCTGAGTGTAGAATCAGTTTTATATGAAATTTGATTAAAACAGTCGATTTAGTCAAAATTCAAATCACAAAAAAAAAATTCAATACATTTTCAGTTCCGTCCTTGTTTATTAAGAATCCATGATACCGATTCACCCCCCCCCATCCTTAAATAAGCTTCAGACCTGCCACTGCGTAGTAGTTATATAGATAAATGTTCCGTACCGTTTTCAGTCAATATTTTTTGATTGGCAGTGTCTTTGGAAGAATGACTAGACTTTTTTCTTGCCGGCAAACTGTGAGTTTTCCATTTCCCTTCCATAAGCTCTCTCTCTTTAATTTCGACCTTCTCTAGTTCTTCAACTTTGGCCTGAAGAGTCCGCTGCAGTTGTATATATCTCATATGTAACTCGACCTATGTCAAACGTTCATATTAATTAAATATGATGTACATTAAACAACATACAAAATTATTTCATCAATAATATCTTACTTTTCGCACACAGTCTTCAAATAATACCACCATTCTCATTCGCGAATCACAGCTTTTTATAAAGTTAACTAATGCTTTATGGTCAGCTTTTTCCATATCAACACCATTTATAGATAATATTACGTCACCTAAAATGCGAAAAGTTCAATTTATAATGTGTTCTCAATTATTAAATGTTCAAATTTGATCAACTTTACCTTCTCTCATTCCAGCTCTATATGCTGGACCATCGTAGTCTACATGGTCCACATATGTAATCATTTCAATTTCCTGTTCTTTTTTATAATGAATGCCGTAGCTCTTTAAAATAAAATAAAATCATTAAATGTATTTGTAAAATTGTTTGTTAGAAAACAGCATAAATGACTCAAATATAATGTACGGGCATAAATTAACAAATGATTTATTTCATGTCAACCCAGCATAATGGATAAAACATGTTTAAAAAATAAAATTATTGCACAATTATTCTTACTGAATTATCTACAAACCTCCAAGAATTTAATAATTTAATGATAACCTATGATGAATATTTTTTGTACATATAAATAGGTGCTCTAAAGTCTGAACAATTATATGCATTTTACTGACAATGTGGTTGATAAATAATAAATATGTTGTTGTCTTTTATAAATAATTAGGATACTTTAAATTGTAAATTGAAAATAAATCATTTAATCATTATACGTTGTGGTGATAAAAGAAATGTTTTTTTTAATGTTTTAATTAACTTCTTATATAATACGTATACTGTTTAAAATAAATTAATATATTTGATGGTTAATAATAGTTATTAATTATTCATCATTTTCTAAATTTTATATACTAAGTGATTTACCTGGAGCATGAATCCATAACTTCCATTTTTCTTCTCAACTATTATAGTTCTTCTCCGACGATCTTCTTCTGGTTTTGTAACAGTCACATGATCACATTTTACGCGATCGAGTATTTGATTCTGAAAATTGTTATATGTAACATTAAATACATTGTACTACAATTCAGGAACACCAAATTACATTTTTATTGTATAGTTTTTGTTTCGAGTACAAAGTATTAATTTGCATTTAAATGAAAACTTTATTCTGTTATGTGTAAAATGGAAATGATCGGTTAAAAATGTAGACAGGTAAGTAACGCATTATCTATAATCAGTTGTTATTAACGTCTAGCCTGTTGGCCATTTCCGTGATTTACCGCAGTACTTATACATCATTATTTGACCATTATTCATTAGTTTATTATAGTGATTGTAAATCATACATGTATAATTAGCATTCATCAAAATATTTAACTGCATTTAAAAAAATTAGATAATCTTCACTTAAGATACACATGCACATTAATATTAATATCTATAAACATGTTTGTATATTCAGTTACAATTATTTATATATAAAAACTTATGAACGTTGATACAATATATACAATTATAAATCCACTAAACAAATTGGGACTAACCTTTTTTAAATACATAATAAAAACGCCGGACATACTTCACACAATGGGGGCTCTTCGCTTCAAGGCCAAAATAACGGGGATGGATATATTACATTTTAAAGAAACGATAGATCATTTCTTTAGGTAAACGATTCTGAGCAAAGCTTCAGTATAAATAATATACCGTTCATATATTTTACCATTTTTAGTATTATTGCCGATAGGTTTTTTTTTCAAATGAGTTTAAAGTTTTCGTCTTTATAGAAAGATATATATTTTTTTTACCAAAAGATTTAAAACATCTGAATTTAAGGTTTCATTAAGATTGGGTGGAGCATTTTTTTGTAATGATAAATTTAAGTTGAAAATGCATGTAAAACAGTCTAAATTTCCGTAAAAATTTATAATAATTTACTAAAACAATTAAAAAAAAAAAAAAAAACCCGCGGCATAATATTTGAATTTTTTTAGTATCTTTAGTATATGAATATAGATGTATGAAATTTTCACAACTTTTTGTCAAATATCAAAAATATGATTAGGAATAAACATAATTTAAACAAGATGTTTTTAAAGTTTTATGTTTAGTCCAAAAGTCTATTATCTTTTAAATGTTCGTAAAATATTAAGCATTATGTCTTGAATATATGGTGAACATTTCAAGTTTCTAGCATCATTACTTTTAGAGTTATGTCTAAATAACTATAATCGATTTAGTTAAAGTGTCGTTTACGGCAAATTTTACAGTCTGGAAAACTATACAGAGGAGATAAAAATAATATCTATTAAGTAAATAAAAATTAGATGAAATTTGTATCTATAGAATCGCTGAAAGAAACTTTTCGACCAAGTTGAGTGTACTAAAAAGTGTTCAGAGGACAAAATAAAAAAAAGAAACACCAATGTAAAACTAATAGATCTTTCGTTTCACTCGGAATCTATAATATAAATCAGTAATTAATGCTGTATCTAATAAATACGAAATTATATATCTATTATTATATCAATAGTTCTACCAAAGAATTGTTTTAAAATCGAATTGACCCAGCCATACACACGAGTTAAGCTCATACAATATCGTCGTAATATCTACTGATAGTTTCAGCTGCAGCTAGGTCAAAACTAGTTTTCTGCAACAGGAGAGATGGTTTGAAATAGTATAGCCTCCGGCTACAACACAACTATATAGCAGTGCCGGGACTACGTATAATATGTTATATCATCGTCATAATTACTATTATTCTATTTAACAACGTGTTTAAGAGTACTACTTAATAATACGCCTGAAAAATCAAGCAAACGTAATTTTTAAACATGACGTGCCATAATAAACCATTGGTGTGTTTTATTTGGCAACTTTTTTCATATCGCATCACACGTGTCATAACTCATATGCATTGCTTCATGCACCCATCAGTGCTATCAATTTATTATTTATTTTCAGCAAGGACATTATTATTAAAATACTAGAACTGAAATTAATTAACCACTACTTAAAGATCAATAAAACCACATCCAAATTTGTCCGACGTTACACGTTAGAGCCAAAATTACAGCGAATATTTAACAGATTTTGATTATTTATAATTGTCATTTGTTATTGTAATTCTTGAAAATTCAACTTAACATTTTAAACCTAATAAATTTCAAATTATTTTTATGATGCATTTGTTAATTCACTTATGTGAGGTTATACATTTTTTGTGTGAGTCTAAACAGAAAAATATCAGATTAAAAATTAATTGTACTTATTTCAGCGTTACCTAGTTTTATTTAGCATTAAAAAAATCCTTTGGTGTGTGGCCACTAATAACTTTTAATAGTACCTAAATGTTTACTTGGAGAAAACTATTTGAATAAAATACAGTACGTTTTTTCAATGAAAGGAATTAGGTACAAAATTAATGATATACGTAAAAATTAACAACAATTTCCTAAATTAGAATTTTTAAGTTTAAAAAAGCAGATAAGAATATATCAATATTTAAATATTCTCTTGTAGGCTATACTTTTAAATATGTATAGTTAAGTTTTTTTAGACAATAATCAAATAAGAAAAATAATACAAGTGTCCATTTCAACACATATATCGGACATGAATTGAATATTAATTATCAATTATTAGCAGAAAATATATATTTTATGGGGACACACGCGTTTCGTAAAATAATGAGGCTGCATTAGTATTCTGTAAGAATACAGTACTTAGTTACAAAAAATAAATTAATAATCTTTATTAATATTTATACAACATTATTAAAGTTATGTTATGAATTCTGGGGTGGTCAAACATTATTTAGGTGAAATGTATATTTTGTATTAAGACTAAACTTGATCATTTTTTTCACACCATTAATAACTATCAATTATATACCTATGTTGTTATATTATAATAATATGTACCCCAATTTATGGTACAAAAAATTTGCTTAAGTATTTATTGAAAGCTAAATTAGTTTTAGTTTACCTAGTGTAAATAATTAAACCAACGAAAGTTAAAAAAAATTATAGTTAGTTATAAATTGTTTTTAAGATTAATGTACAAATAACGATCTCGGTAAATGTATTATTTTGAATATTAAAAGTTTTTAGGGTCTAAGATAATTCAAAATTCACTCCTAAATTGGTTCAAAGGATAAATTTTTTAACAAATTAAGTCTCCCTTACAATTATTTTCCACGTCGACTTAACAAATTTTAGACATGACATAAATCAATTAAATAGCTTTAAATTTATCTAAGTACAGTTTCTGAGAAACGGTTATAAAGTCCATTGAATGTGAGATTAAGTTCGATTGTAATTGGTCTGGAAACATTTTTCAATTTTTACAAAGTATAATAATATGTTACAATAAACATGCTTTATCTGTTTATTTACACACACACACACACTCTATCTCTCTCTCTCTCTCTTTATATATATGAGTATTATATATGTATACATTTATATGTAAAGTTTCACAATCATGTAATATAAATATAATTTAGTCATCGAAAATAATGTGGGCAGTGAATCTTGAATCAAAATATTTCATAAAATAATCAAATACAACTATATAATAATATTCCTACACATTATTACATTAACCACAGTTTACAACACCGTTCTATATGCAATCACTTTAAGGCTTGCACTCACAACAGGAAGTAGTGTTATAACATCATACTGGACTTACCAAATACGAACGCATAATTTTCTCTCATCATCAATAATTTGGTAAATGGAGTAAATTAATGCTGTATTGGTAATAACTGATTGGCATTGGAAAATTTATTAAAATTAGATAAATTATAAAAAATAATGATAATTTCCAAAAAACATAATTAATCATATAATATTTCTTAGTGATAATAATAATAATATTCTAAAATAATAAATTAATAAAAAATAGCATTTTTGAATGGTTTGACCTTCATTTAAAGTAAACCTAGTGTTTATATTTAGAGGATTTGAAGACTCTTTCACTTTTAAAAATAACGAATGGAATCTAAAAACGAGTAATAGTCAGAACGAATAAAAATTGTCACACTTTGTTTGCCTCGAGCAATACATACATACACGTATTATTAACATTGTTTTTTTTCAATCTAATTTTTGTTAACTATTATTGATTTTAAGAGTTACTTTAATTTTTATTTTTAAATAGTTTCTAGTTTTTTTCAAATGAAAATCAAAAACATTTTTTTTTTTTTGCTTAGATGTTTTTCAAAAATCGAACAGATCAAACTATTAGGTCTTATTTTTTAAATATTCCAAAACTTCAATTATTGATTTTTATCAAGTAATCTTATATTTCAAAAAACTTGATGATTATAATAATTATGACGGTTATCTATCTATATAAAAAGTTTCTACTTTTTATATACATTCCTCAACATTTTTAAATATCTGTAACTACCTATGTGAGTACTTAAGGAAACTAATAATTCAACTTTTGAAGTACCTATATGATATAAGTTAAACTCAAAAATATTATCATAGATTTTTTTCAAACAACGAAATAAAAATAAAATAGCTTGAAATTTTCTAATTTAAAATAATAAATATTATAAAAATTAAACAATTGTGACTTAACACAATAATAATTTTGAAAATTTAGATTTCAAACAAGTAATAATTGGAGACCAATTTGAAGAGACAATATAAGCTTAAGCTTATAAATTATCAACGGTAAGTTTTATTTTATTTTTTAAATCGCCCATATTATTATGAAACTACATTATTTTATGTTTTAGTATTTAACTATGTGAAGTTTATATAAGGTTAAGTTAAGATATGAAATATTGAACAAAGTAAAAATAAAGAAATCAGTATAAATATTGGATAACTCATCTACTATGTATACAAACACCACATTTCATCAATAGATTTAACATTCAAACACATGTTGGTTTATATGTATGTGAAATTTATGTTTCGAGTAAATAAATCAATATATTTTTATATGTTAGTACTCGTACTTTCATCTAAAAACATCCTCATATTTTGAATAAACTTGTTTTTATACACCTATTATGTTTAATGTATATAAAATGGTTTGTAGTTTATTGAACATGTGCTTAAGATACTTCGTACTTTAAAGATTAATCGTAAAAAAAATAAGATATGTTGAAAAATATTATATATTTTTAATCTAAACTCATACGAGCATAACTCAAGCGTGCGTGCATACATACATACATACTCGGGTACTCCAAAGATGTTTATATGTTCGTTTTAATTCACCTTCTATTCGGCCTTCACCGAGATGAACTAACTACACATATAGTAGGCATTCATGAAAAACGAGCTTATACATTAGATTCAAATAATTCAAGAAGACAACTTAATTTTACTTCCCCTCCAATCCGGAAATTACTCGACAATACGTTTTTATTTGAGCTAGTTTGCTTTGATTGACCTCGGAAATTCATTCTAGTTTTAAAACTCGAGTAGAGACTGAATTGAATTACAAAAGTGTAAATTCGTTTTTATATTGTAAAGCTAATAAAATACTATAAAAATTGCAATTTAGGTATATACAATTAAAAAAAAAATTTGTTTAAGTTTGCTTTTATACGTATATACCTAAATAGAAAATACTTCAAATTTTGATGTAACTACTTTAATCTAAATATAATATTATGTTTGATTAAAATATAATAAATTTGGATAAAATGTATAAATTGATAATAAAGAAAGAATATATTTCGTTACCATATTATGATTCGTCTTCAATGTATTTACTATCTAAACCTATAATTACAATGAGTAATTACTTTTATAAGAGTAATTAATACTATTGATATTTGGAACAGTAATTAAAAAAATATGCAATAACTTAATACAAATAAAAATATTTTTCGATGATATTATTAGTGTAACCCAATACTTAATTAATTTCACAATAAAAATGTGATTTGAAATAATGTACAAGTTGGAAAAAAATGTTATCCTTGTGGTAGATATTTATTTACTAAATAAAATAGTATACATCGTGGCAGTATTTAAACCATATATTAATATAACCTTATTCATTGTTGGCATAAGTTTTAATCAATTAGAATAATAATTTTTAATTACATATTAAGCATACTTATTCGTTGAAATTTAAATAAAATTAAAAATAATACTATAGTAATAATATTATCATATTATTGATTATTTGAATTTTAATTTATAACTATTGTTACATTAAAATAAACTAAACTTAAACTGTTAATGAATAATACTGACAACGATAATAGAAACAATATTAAAAGTAAACATTTTGAATCTATTATATTTTTATTTGCCTTACAAACCTCTTGACCAGAAAACGATATTATTTGAGGCCTTACAGTAGAAGGGTGGCATTAAAAATGTGTACTAGAGCGTGCGTGAGAAAATTATTCAACAATTTTAACCAAAAAAATAATCGTCAGCAACTCAACGGGTGACCGACAGGTAAATCGCGTAATCACGTATTTGCATTTTATTAAATGAAGACACACATCCTCTGGGTGTGTATGAGTGTTTAACAAACAATATAAAACGGTTCACAACAGTCTGTTTAAGGAAAACAATGATTTAAATTTGTTGGACGTGGTCTGTGAAATAATCACTTACCTAAATGACATATATTATTACGAATTGCGTTTATACATGCGGCGTGGTCACCGGAGTGCATGATAGTTATTATGAAGTCGACATATGGTGAAAACAAACACAACCGGACATTGAGTGTGTATATAATAATAATAATAATAATAATATATCATACTGGTTAAGGCCAAATTTTATCGCACTTTCCCTCCAAATCACCATGCTAATGATCAAATTGTATGTGTTTTTTTCTTACACACCTAATATATATATATATATATATATACATGCTTCACTTATGAGATGACATAAAATTAATTGATTTAAATAAAAGTGATGCTATTTAAACGTCTTGTTCAAAATAATTATATAATTTGAAGAGCATGTCTACACAATAAATCATGGAGTGAAAAAAATAAAATGTACTACGCAGTTAATGCTAATATATATTATATCAGCATTATTTTAGATTAAACACTATTACGAAATAATGTAGTCACTAAGTAAATAAATTGATTTAATCAAAGTTCAAATCCAAGCCATCTACACTGGTCAGTTCGCGTTTCACAATTAATAACGAGAGAAAACCATGTTCTTATATACTGAATACATAATTTGCAGTTTTTTTAAAAGTAAACACGTGAATAATAAAAGGAAATTATGAAAAACAAAATCATTAATAATATTTATGTCTATAGTACAATATAGTGAAATAATAAATCATGCTGAGAACGTCAGTGGTCGATCGATCAAGAGTGAATCAGTTACAATTAATATAGTAATCTTTATTTACGTAAATATACTACTGCGAACGAAATACGAATGTGTTCGTGTTATAACAGCAGCGCGTCACGGCCGAAAAAAAAAGGAAAAATAGAGATTTATTAATTATCACAGTGGCGCTATGTCAGTACGTCGGCATCATCGCGGTCAGCGCATATAATAACTATTGTACTACTATTGTACACACATAACAATACGTAATATATATTATCATTACGTATCTATATAGCGATTTTATGTGTAGAGAGCGCACGGTGGAACTGAATGCAAAGCCGCGAAATGTACACGGGCAAAAATATTGAAAACCATTTGAGCAAACTATTCGACGGATCGGAATAATAGTAACAATTATAATTAATATTGTGGAACTTGTGTTCATTTTCGAGCTTTTTACGCGGAGGTGATCGATATAAATGTATTCTAAGCACACACGGTTGGTCATCAAACATTTTTCTAAAACATGACTAACACGGTGTAATACCAATTAAGTAACTAATATAATTCTGAAATTACACCGTTCAAAGAGCTACGTCACAGTTAGATGAATATAATTATCTTTTGAAAAATTAACATCCTAAATACACTTTCGATATTCCGATGCTGCATACATATATTGTCACCACAAACCACAAACTTGGTTCCACAATAAATATTATTTCTGTGGCCACCTGTCATAATTCATAAGTATATCGCTTGAAAACCAAACCGGAATACGACTTTATCCATGTGTGTATGTGTGTGTGTGTGTGTGTGTGTGTGTGTGTGTGTGTGTGTGTGTGTGTGTGTGTGTGTGTGTGTGTGTGTGTGTGTGTGTGTGCGCGCTATTGTGGTGCATGCGTAGGCGTACGCTCTATGTTTACATCCAAACAAACAAATACACACACATCCTACACATATTTATATATTACATTATAAACGTAATCAATTAAAAATAAACAAATACTAGGTTTTGCATATTTTATATTGGTGTTGCGGAAATGCAGCAGTGACAGGAAATTCGTTCGTTTTATAAAAAAATTTTCAAATATCATTAATCAGTGTACGGCGAAAAAAGACGTTTTTTATTAACTTATGCATAAATTAAATACATCAATACGCAATAAAGTAAAAAGAAAAATTTATATTTTACTCTATAGTCTATATTCAACAATTTATAAACTTTACTAAAATTTAAAACAATTTTAATCGTAATTTATTATTCACTCGAATTTATATACACAGAACTTACTTAACTTATGGACTAACCCTTGATATTTTTTTAACCCAAAAGAAATTGTCACAAAATTTGCAGTTTGATATTTTCTGCTTTAATTATAGAAATTTTTCATGTCGAAATTATACCAATAACAATGGATGTCGACATATTGTGTTTATTAGGTAAGGTTATAAAATATTTTATCGTTTTATTTTGTCTACTACAACTAATAAGTAATTGATGATTTTTTAATGAGCAATAAAAAAATGATTATAACTTAATTTAGAAACAGGCATATTATTTAATGCTATTTTGCTGCCAGTTTATTGGTTTAGACTCGTATGTGTGTATATGGCAATAACGATGCAATTTTTTACTTTTATTATTAGTCAAAAAAGTGCGTGCCATATCTACAATATTATGAAAGTTTCTGTCCGGCCGCAACCGTTTGGTGTGGCGCCAACGGCATCTAAAATTAAACGTCCTCGCTGTACAAGCGGATACGATACCGTCCGCGCAACCACGAAGTCAAAATATGCTTTCAAGTTAGTAGACTCGTCTATAATCGATGACATATTATTAATTATTATTATTACTATGCCTACTGCTCACAAGTCCGCGTTGTCGCGCGCTGTTTGTACGGTCGGCCACCGCGTCGAAGAGAAAGTGTTACATTTCAATTTCTATATACCTACTATGTTTATTTTCCATATTATGCAAAAATACCTATATCTCTCGATAACGACAGCAACACTCAATGTGTTTAACGAACCGTCGCAACCGTATGGCAATTAATACTTCATCGAATTAAACGTTGATAACAATGGATTGATTAAGCCGCTTAAACTTTCGTTGCCTAAGTACACGCCAATGAGCGTATAATGATTATGGAAGTGGAATGAACTAATATGGCCAACGGCTATTATTTGTGTAGAGAATCCTGAATTGCAGTGGACGATATCCGTATTAAGGTTTTAGAAACAATTTTTTAATTTTTATCGAATACAGTCTTTACATGATTAATTTTCCAACTAAACCAAAATATGCCCAGTGGCCACCCTTCTAACAAGAAACCCGATTAAAATTTTAAAAAATTATGGCTGCACTCTTATTATTTCGGTTTTTCACGTGAATATACGGTTTATCATATAAGTACATAACCACATAGGTACGCTTTTAATTATAATATTGTACCATGGTTAATTATTATTTTGGTTAAACTTTACAATTTTGATCTGTAATAAAATATATTAAATTTTTCATTTATCAATGGTTCGAAAAATGTTATAAATATCAACTAGTGTACAGAAAAATATGAATTGATTTTTATCTGTATGTAAGATAAATCTAGCTCAATAAAATATAATAAATCAAAGAGAAAATATATATTCACTCAATACTTAAAATATTAGTTTTTTGCCTTGTATTATAATTTTAGACAAGTCGTATGCATAGTCAATTTACATGAATTATTCATTTTTAATAAATAAAAATATCGCTGTTTACTAAAACACTGCAGTGTTTACTATTCGTCATCAATTTAGATTAGTACCATGTAAATATTATACATCAGTAATAAAATTTAAAAATAACAAATAGCTGCTAAATTTTACTTAATCTCCAACTGTTGTGTGTAACTTCGTGATAATATATAATAAAGTTTCTTTCACAATACGTGCATGAAAAGTAATGTATGCAAGAACACATTTAATATGACCTTGACCAAATCGCGTTTTTCCACTGCAGTTAGTATATTTTCTAACAGTTTGTATACAAATTTGAAGGCCATGATAAGACTAAAAAGACGCTTCACTAATGTTCACCTTAGTCTTCTATAATAAGACTATATGTAATATGTATAACGTATAACTATTTAATACTCTATTGCACTACAAGGTGATTTATCGCTGTCAGGTAATATAGTTAAACTAAAACCGTATAATAGTAAGTAATAATCATAAAATCCTTCATTTTTAGTCAACTCATTTTCAAGTATCAATATCAGGAAACAAAATAAAAATAAATACAACAAAAATAATAGTTTTTGTAAAAAAAATGTAGTCTATTTAATTCACTAATATTATGGAGACTTCAATGGCATGGTATTGGATACCTAATATTTATCTTAATATTACTAATAACATTTGTCCAAAATATAATCAAGTATAGTGAATGCATTTAAAATGTGAAAAATGTTTAGTTTGTAATTAATGGCCTGTAAATTTTATTAGGAATTTCGGGAAAATATTAAAACTAAGAAGTAGCCATGGAAACATTAAACAAATTAGAAAAAGCTTAACCAAAAAACGTGGTATACTTAAGGTTCCTTTTCTAAATTTACAGTTGAAGTTATTTTCTTATTTTTAAATACTTTATTATTATATTAGAGCCATTTCAAAAGCATTAATCGTATCAATATAAAATTGACACAATTAAAAAAATTTATCAAATTTAAATTTTATAGTTAAAACCAATAAAACATATTTGAAATCATTGAAAAAAACGATTGCATTAATATTAGTAATTAAATATACGAGTATATTTGTACAAATAATTTTTTATCAAAACTGACAAAAACGTAAAATGTCCGATAGTCGTTATCATAATTACTAAAATTAGTAGCTAAACAATAACGTCTAAATAAAAAATTTGCATAAACATAATAATTATCAAGTTATAAAAACGTTTGGATTTTTTAACTTCATAGAATAGAATACATCCTTAAAAATAAATATTTATTTTTTTACCAAAAAAACATTTTAATTAAATCGGTAGTTATATTGATAACCAATGAATTAAAAATTATACATTTATCAATACAGTGATAATGGTAAATACATAAATAAATTATAAAGACAGACATGATCAGTATTTTCATCATATTCCAGAATACAATTAGGATTTATAATAAAGAAAATTAACTTAAAATTAATAATGACATTTTTAAAGATATCAAATATTATTGAATAAAATGTAATAAATTGGAAGTTTTGGGGACGTTTTTATAGGAGTGAGGATGAGCACAAACTAAAAATAAGGAACAAAAGGTTAATTAAAGTTTAAAATTATCAAATATATCTCCTGTTTTGTCTTTAATGTGGTACATCTTGAAAACGGTATTAGGTAATGTAATCTATGAGTAGGAATATCGTAAATATAGTTTTATGATTACTAAATTATTAAAATAAACATTTTTTTTTTGGATCTTAGATTTTGTTGATATGTTTTTCTTTTAATAAGTATTTCTATAAAGTATTTAAAGTGTAATAAAGATACTTTGAATATAAATAATATAGTTAAAATAATATGATAAAATAATCATAGTTAAATTTAACTTAATTATTAAAAACCACTCCAAGGACATCTTATGTCTTCAGCGTCTGAAACCATATAACTTAGTTTCAGATTTTAGATTAAGGGTAAAAGCCATTTCATTGACAAAGTAACATTGTAACTCCATCAACGTGTTAAGCATGTACAATTAATATCTTGTATGTTAAGTATGTACATGGTTCAACTTATTTATAAAGACCTTTAAGTCGTATGATAAAGCTCCAGGGTCCTTTAAAAAAAAATTACAATGCATTTAATTTTACTAAAACAAAAGCGAGGACTAAGCTTGTGATTTTATTAAATATATTATATACTTTACTTAAATTATTTTGTGGTTATTTACTGATATATTTCATTTAAAAATAAGTAATATTTACATGTTATTTACATTTAAAATTATAAATAAATGTATTCTTCGAATAAAGAGATTATTATGTAGAACTACATTTTGTATGAGAATAAATAGTTATTAATTGGTCAAATTAATTTAAACTTTGATAGCAGATAAATTGAAATAAATTACCTATTTAGGATACAAAATATACATATTGATTAATGATTATAATGTGATTTTCTTTTAGAACTTTTCAAAAATGAAAATATATCTATTCCAATTACAACTATAATGTATTAACACAGTTAAATACTTATTAAAACATTATTTCTTTGAAAATATAATAACCCGATAAGAAAATTAAATTTAAAAAAATTTACCAGCAAAAAATGTCTAAATAAGTTAATAAAACTTAAGTTGACCTCTTTAAGAGCTCCAATATCATTGGGTAACATAGCGTCTCACGCAATGTTTTGGTCTACTGCAATTAAGACTGACGTGAGATGTTTTTAAAAGTATACTTTTATTTTCCACGCATTGTGTAATTATACAACTATACCAATTCAATAAATATTGTCCAATAAAATTATTATTAGGATCATTCTATCATCAACTGAAAATCATCGATATTATTGTATCAAATAATGTGTAGATTATATAATAAAAAATAAGTTTTTTTAATCATGAAACATTTAAAAAAACAAATAATTGATATAGTATTTACAGAAAGCTGGTGATTAAAAATTATAATATGTAAGAAAATATAGTTAAATTATCATAACACTTAATAATAATAGTTATTTTTTATTAACTGCTCTTAATTATTTAAATGTTTTGAGTAACGTTTTATTGAAAAGTTATAATATTTGTCTTCATTTAAAAAAAAATAAACAAAAAAAAATAGTTGAAAATTATTCGCAATGAATGTGAAAAATGTGTAAACAGTCAAATATAGGTAGAGTATTTAATACGTGGGTATATACGAATAAATATAGTAAACAAAACCCTAACAACAATGAACAAAAATCCACCAAGTCCTTGGCATATCGTTAATTACTTCGTCAGTTGCGTGTTATAGAGACGATCGTCAGCGAGTGAAAGCACTTACAAAAATACATATGGGTGTGTCATTTTGCCAATTGACTATAAGAACTTTTTTCTCACGGACATAACCGAAAATAATTTTTAAAAAACAAGGTTTTTAACATTCGCTCTCGGTTTTTATAATACGAAGTCTTTTTAATTTAACTTGTATACAGAAATGACGAAATGTGGGTCCAATATTTGAAATTCTGAAATTTGGAGTTTGTACATAATACAACAAAAACCTAATAATTGATGATCATATCACGATGCTATTTAGTCGATTGACAGGAACGTATCGTGCGGAGTTTAATTGTTTGAGATACAGCTGCTAAATATAATGAATAAATAATTAACAAGGTATATAACAGATTTTAAAGTACCTTGAAATTGTGAGGATTTTATCGAAAGCTGCTGGGACAATTTCGTAAATCATATTTTGACTTTCAGTTCATAGGTTAGAATTAGTTGATTAATTAGGTTAGTTCATAGATTAAAATTACTTTTGATAATTATATATAACCTTTAGCAAAATCATAATATATTTTTATAAGAAGTTTGTATTACCAGTTATTATATTTGGATAAGTTTCCGTTTAAACGTCACACATTACCTGTCTAAAAAAGTTTTTACTTAAAATGTTATTGAACATAATCGCATATTATATAAGGTAACTTTAAAATAAATGCCAAGTGAGGATCAAACTCTCAATATTTGCAGAGTCATAGTTTTTCCGAAGTTCAAGTACTTGTAAACTATAAGTAATGTAAATTTAGTTATTAAATACATTTTAATTGGGTGATACGAATGATACGATTATCTGTAGATTTAAATAAATTTAATGAATACTTGATTGTTTTTGAAAGTCAATATCAATAGACAAAAACAGTGTTCAAGTTAGATAGAATATATATTTATCATTTGAAGTTTGAACGCTATATACTAACATGATCAATATCATCGATATGTGCACATATTTAAGAAATAAAATGTTCTAATTTCCAAAAATTATTTTTTTTTTTTTTAGTAAATTATTTTTAATGTATATGAATTAAGAGTGGGTAGGTTTTTAAGCAGTGGTACCATCTTTTGTGGTTTTAATTTTAAATTTGTTTTTCTTCCGACTGACGTCATTTAACGCAACAGTTCATTATAGTATATAATATATTATATGTATAAGTAAACATAAAATATTACGTT
The DNA here is from genome assembly GCA_027580255.1 of Therioaphis trifolii. NCBI lineage: Eukaryota > Metazoa > Arthropoda > Insecta > Hemiptera > Aphididae > Therioaphis > Therioaphis trifolii. Next base: position 129,200,722 of record CM050404.1, read on the forward strand.
TTATATACAATTAACAAAAATAGTGACTTATTAAACACATACATAGAAGAAAAAATCTGTTTTACATTGATGTTGACGTAAAGCATGATAAAAAATAATAACATAGAATTATAGTTAATGATGATAATAATTCTAAATACCTTTTAATTGATGCTCATGATATAGTATGTTTTACATTTTCCTACAATTTATGATATCTTTTGTATTCATTTAAATTAGTAAAGCCTATTTATAATTTTCTTTTTTTGAATTTATTTCTATGATATTTTTTCCAACTTAATACGCCAAATATAATAATATTTTAAAATTAAAAATGACTGTTAAACAGATTTGACTTTTAAACCATTTTTCATAATGATTAATTTGTTAATTGAATTAATAAGTAAAATTTAAAATATTTTACCATATCAATCAGCTGAATGTCTGAATATTTAATACTATACATTTAGAAATGTCTATAATTTATATACAATTAAATATTACACTAATACTCAATATACTAAGTTGAATCAATCTCTAATAATTATTTAACATTATCCAGTATTTATATTCAAAATGTCTTCATTGAAACAAAACAAAAAAAACATTAATTAAAACGTCAGTATTATGACCTCGAAAGAAATATTTAAACAAATGAAATAATATTTTAATATCGTTAAATAGCATAACAGAGTAGTTTATCATTCAATTCAAATTGATTAACCAATACAGTAATAATGTAAATGATACTTTAAGTAATTTAATTAAAACATCTACAGTATACTATATTTATATTATGAAAAGAAACTAACTCTGATTAAATTAAAAATAAAATAATAATATTCCACTATCAGCACCAGTGTAGTTATAGTGGCAAGTGTTTATTTTGCCATTTTTGTTAATAATGAATTATTCACGTCTGCCAAATGTTATTACAGAAAAAACAATTGGCAATTAAACCACCTATTTACGAGTTAAACATAGGTTTTCATAGGGTTTTCTCGTAGATCAAATTGAATAAATACAATTTACTTCGAATATTTTTTTTAAATATAAATGTACTTAATCATCGGTTAATGAAACTCTCTTTAAAAATGAACTTAAATTAAATTGTTATCTATCACTGATATTTAATAGTAATATATAATTTTCTAAAAGGATCAGATACTTAAATACTTAAATCAATGTTCAATTCTATCAATTTTGTCAATTTAATTAAAAAAAAAAAAAAAATTATTTAGTTAAAAACAGCGAATTAAAATCTAGAAAATGTCAATATTTAATACCTACGATATGAGCTAATAATAAAACTATATAATAAAGAAAAAATTATTTTCTGATAAAAATTTTTAAAAAAGGTTTGAATACTCACTATGGTAACAGACTAATGATTACATTAGTATAATTTACAACTTACACACTACACTATTTTATTATTCCAATAGTTGTTTATTATTTTAAGTGTATAATATGACGTATTCCACTTATTATTACAGAGATGACTTTCATTAGTCATCGGTCATGCGTATACAGACCCCAATGGGGGTAGAAACTAAGAAGGATATACTACCATAATAACAATAATTGTATGTATGGTTTGATACTATTAGATGCATATCATTGATATGACGAATATAATGTCTGCGCTAGAAGCCACGAGCATACCATATCGATGAGTCATACGATACGGGGCGTCAAGTGCGTGCCACCCTTTTATTAAACAAAAACCCATAAGCTGCAGTGTTTTACTTAAGTTTCTTTAAGTATAAAAAAATTGAAGCGTGAAAAAAAATAGTTAACATCCTAGTTAACATAAGTAAATTAATATATGTTTTTGTGAAGATTTTTTGGTTTTTTGTTGAAATTGTTACTAACTATAAGTTAACTACCACAATTTGCTTCATTCATAGTTATTAAGAAAAACAAAACCAGACATTTTTTAGGAAAAAACGAACTTTCATATTATTGAAATAGTATATTCATGAAGTACATAAATTATAAATTTAAAACTCAAGTGCCCACTATAATAATTAAATCATTGGTTAAATCTTCTAAAACGTATTATATCGATTACAGTTATTTATGTTTAATGTAATGAACATGATTTTCAAACAAAACAATATCTAATGAAATAAATGAAGAATTCGATTCAATATCAACCTTTTTGAGGTATCAATTATAGGTTTTGAACCTTGTCTACTTCAGATGAAATTTATTCTGATCTTAAAGTAATTTATAATATTATATTTTTTTATACTCAAGGCACTCAAGAATATAATTAAGTACCTACATCATATTTCAATTTGTTTAAAATAAAACAAAAGGTTAATATTATACAAAGTTAATCCACATTCGTTTCACATACTTCAAATAGGTACGAAAATAACGATAATGATAAAACAGTCTATAGAGTACTGTATACATTACTTACAATAGTAACCTTTTCCTTGTAAACAAAGTCATTTTCTAAATTGTTTAGTATTTGACAATTAAAAAACGTACATATATTTTTAGACGATTGTTTATACAAATAATAAAGACATACGAATTCGATTTTAGATACAGAGCTAGTGTTTAAACAACTTACATACTTAATTTACAAAAACTACATTATTTTACTTATTTAGCAACTATGTAATTATTTATGAAAGTTTATTTTATTTATTAAATAATAATATGACCATACAAATATATGTACCCTTGGTTTTAATAATTATACATAATATCTAATAATTAAGAAATGTATTTGAATGATTAAAAATCATGAATTTAAAATTACCTATTATATAATAATTTTATATAAATTTATTATATTATTCAGTTATAATCATAAATATTGTATTAAAATTCATATAATTTAAGCAGCGAATTTCTAAGAAAAACTGCTAGGATAGTCAATTATCAAACAACTATTATAATTATTTTTTTAATAATTGGTAAGAACAGAAAATATAGTAACAAAACAATCAATTTCATTACATACACTACTGACTACGTAGGTATATATTTTTATTTGTATGTTTTCACCAAACTACCTCTAATCGAAGATGTAACAATAGTTTTTAACTCTAAATCATACAAAACAATCGTACATTTTCTCGAAAAAAAATCATTAATATATTCTAGTAGAGTAAATGCACTTTGTTCAGAATTGTATGTGTATTTATTTACCTATGTAAATAATAGGTACTTTTTGTGGTTATAAACTTACAGTTTAACATAAATTCAATTTCTCCCTCATAATAATTATATTTTGGAGAAAAAGTATTGAAAATACTGAGTTTGTAAAACAATATTACATCAATTCGAGAATATAAAAGAAAATCGTATAAATATTATTCGAAATATCATCGTTTAGTCTATTTCTATTTTACATGTATTGAATGATAATATATCAACCAAATATTATGGCCGAGAAGTATAATCACAAGATGCCATCGCTTAAAATTCTGTTTGAAATGCATTGATCGATCACACATATTAATAAGTATTTGCTTAAGATCAGCAAAACATTTATTAACTTATATTAACTCATAAATAACATCTATAGTATCTATACAGATTATAGATTTATACTCATGAGTCATGACGCATACATTAAAAAAAAAGTATATATATATATATATATAATATAGGGTGTTTCACTCAAATGGTAACACGAAATATCTCTGTTCAGCGACCTCGGATTGAATTTGGGGTTTTTCGAGAAGTTAGGGAATACTAAAATACACATTTTGTGATCATTTTCGAATTTTTAATTATGTTATTTTGCGCATGCGCAATAAAACTTACATTTTTTAAATAGCAACACCTATTTTCAACACCAGGTTTCGATAGAACTATTTTTTTTAAGCAACTTTGATAAACAAACTTTTTTCATATCTCAGAAATTGACGGAATTACAGCAATCATAAGTTTAAACAAAAAACATTTTTGTTAAATTTTTCAATGCTCTGTATTTTATCATTTTATTATTTTTTTAAATTGGAAACAAGATAAATGGAATGCATGCGTTTAGAGGTAATTTAAATAAAGTTAAACATTTTATTTTTATAATTAAGTTTAAATTTAATTAAAATTTTTTTAAAGATATTATTACAAATAATACAAATCACCTAATAAATTGTTCGAAGTTTTCCCCGTTGTTAAGTAAACATGATTGTAAGCGGCGCTTAACTTCGTCTTGAGTTGCCGTTATTTGTTCCTTGGTCAGTTTTGAGCATGCTTCGGTGATTTTTTGTTTTAAATGCTGAAGATTAATTGGTGGGTCAGCATAAACTACAGTTTTTAAATGACTTAAATTAAAAACTTAGGATTGCTGTAATTCAGTCAATTTTTGAGATAGGAAAAAAGTTTGTTTATCAAAGTTGCTTAAAAAAATAGTTCTATCAAAATCGGGTGTTAAAAATAGGTGTTGCTATTTAAAAAAATGTACGTTTTATTGCGCATTCGCAAAATAACATTATTAAAAATTCGAAAATGATCACAAAATGTGTATTTTAGTATTCCCTAACTCCTCGAAAAAACCCCAATTCAATCCGAGGTCGCTGAACAGAGATATTTCGTGTTACCATTTGAGTGAAACACACTGTATATATACCATAAGCACGTTAAATGTAGGTATTATTGCTTGATTAGTTCGAGGATTTAATGCATTAGATTTATATTTATCAAGTAACGGATTGAACTAGCTATTTACAATTAATTTTACCCAACATGTTTTCAGTAAGTACCAAATTAACTTGCATCATTAATTATTATAATACATACTTAACTTTCTTTATTTTTATGAAGATAACTAACGTTTCCGAAGTTCCGACGTATACCTCAACATCGATTTATAAAAAAAACACGTTTGAAAACTAATTAAACACATGTCAAAAGCATACTATAACCAATAATCACTCACATAAACATGTATTAAATTATGTATTCTGTTGAAAGTGTATGTTAGTGGAACAATATTTATTCCTAATATTCCTCAATATACTTAAAAAACACAAATGGTACCAACTAGGTGCAATACACACTTTATTGGATACAAACGCGTCTATATGCACCTACCTAAGGATCAAATATTGCGTAGAAAATTGAGTAAGTACCTATAGTCAATTACAACGTGTACATTTGTATGTTAATACCACAATATTGCAGTCAAAAGAAGAATCACATCCGAAGCTCCACTCGAGGCCTGTCAAAATACAACAGTCTAAATTCTAATAATATTGTATGATATACAGGGCCGTCCCGAAAAAATAACCATGGGGGGGTGTAGACTAACTAATTGCCAACTCGTGATCATAAAAATTGTCTCGCTTCGCTCGAATATTTTCATGTTATAATATACTTCATTACATCATTTTTTTAGATTCTGAGTGAAGCGAAGAATCTTATGGTTTTACAATGATGTTTATTTTTCATTTTTAATTTTTTTCTGTAAACACTTTTTCGTATAGAAAACCTTGTCCAAAAGTTTCGTCCAGCAACTTTTTAGATTCGAAATTGAACTGAGATGGTACTTTAGAGAGGTAATTTTTCTTAAATCTCCATAGTTTTTCCAGTAATCAAGAATAACAATCGAAAAACGGTAAAATCGGTAAAAATCCGCCGTAAACGAGATTTTCATTGTTCAGATTTTAGGTATTTAGTCATAAATCGAAAAGTATTGAAGCTAGAAACTTGAAAATGTTATCCAATATCAAATACATACTTTTTTATATTGGACAACATTTTCAGAACAATTATAGCACTTTTGACTTCAATATAGAACTTTTGATTTACCAAATTGTTGGAAAGTTTTTATGTAATATAATTTTAAATATTTGACAAAAAATTCTGAAAATTTAATATGACCTCATATACCTACCTAATTATCCTAACAAAAATTCAAGAATTGTGACTCAGGGTTTTTGTTTATACACTCTTAAATAAATTATTATACGATTTTTTACGATATTGTCTGATTTCTTTTAAGTTTATTTCTAATGAAATATTGAGTATTTGTTAGAAAGTTCTGAAATTTTAATACAAGTTTACTCTTATACTAAACTATCAATACCGATAAAATATCAATAATCGTGACTCAAGATTTTTTTTCCAAGCATTTAAGTAAATTATTATTTATCAAATTATTGAAGTTTAAATGAGTTATATTTAATTGAATATTTTATGAGGGTTTGATTACAAAAAAACTCACCAACAATTATACAAATTACCGTAAAATACGTAAACAGTATCTGAATAATAATATATTATATTACACTGAAGCTCTGCCCAGAATCGTTTTATACTAAATAAATGAGTCATCATTTCTTTAAAACTTAATACATTCATCACCAATATTTTGTACGAGGACCGAAGAGACGAAGGACGAACTTGTACCACCATCTCACTTACCAGCTTTTTTTTTCTTATTGTTTAAAACACATTTTTTAGTTTTATAAATTTGAAAAATAGTTATTATTCACTTTGGTATCAAATTAAAATAGTAGTATCTATAGTTACCAAAATATCTAAGTATTGTAGGTATTAAGGTATTTATATTATTGTGCAATATAATAAATCTACATTTTAACCAAAGCTTTTATTTAAAACAAGGTGTGTACAATAAAATTATGATGGTCAGGTATTCAAATACAAATATATACTATAAATGTACAAAACATAAATGATTTTTTTTTATATTGTAAACAAATGAACAGTTAAATACTTAAATCTCTATTCTGCGTTCTGTTACTTTTGTTTTATTTTTATTTTAGTTATCAGTTAATACTATAATAATAATATTATAGTTATTATGTTATTTTTATAAAATTATAAGTAAAGTAAAAATTTTTTTTTTTTCATAGGAAAATACTTGAATATTCATAATTTTACTGTGTAATATTAAATATAAATACTATTTATAGGTTAAATATTAAAATACTTAAAATATTATTAAATTGCCGACTCAATAGTATCGATGAAGCTTTGTGACAACTGGGCCCCAACTAGAACGTCGTGGGGGGGTGTCCCACCCCCTACACCCCCCTCTCGGGACGGCCCTGATGATATAACATAATAATAATAATAATAATAAACAACGGTAATTATTTTAACCATAATAATACACTGAACCATTCAATACGGTCCACGTGCAACTACCCATCCGATCGATAGACGAGATGCGCGTGATTCGCCGACTCATCAATTAAAACAAGTACAGACGTCGTCGCCGCGATTGTCGATCGTCTCGCGCGTGTGCATGTGCGATAAAATTCACGAACGCGCACGACCCCGCGAATAGGCGCCGAACGGACACGAAGGGAAAAACGTAGGCCGAATACGAACCATCCCCTCGCAAACCCGTTCACATCCCCGGTCACGCGGTCGTCAAAACGCTCATTGGCATAATACCATAACCATATTGTCAACTTATTAAGAAAATTAATTAATTACTATTACTGCGACTACGGTCACGCGCGCTTATGCAACACGGACAGATTCGCCTTGGCTTACCGGCGTGTCGTACTCGTCCGGCTGATAAATGTCCTCGTTGGACGACCGCTGGTGCGAAAACGACTGTTTTCTGCTGGCCGATTTCCGGTCCGACGACTTTGGCGAACTCATGATTGTCGGTCGCACATAACCGCCAGTCGCACACGCGTCGAGCAAAATATTATTATTAGGAGATAATGTTATATCGATGCAATATCTCGGGAGGTCGGCGACAACGACGATTGCCGAAACGCGCGCGAGTTAATATCAACGCGTTATCGATACACGGCGCTATGTTTGTCGTTTCTACACGAGGACGATACAAGCGAACGTAAAAACAAACTGAAAATTATTCAAAATCGACACGGCACAATAATTTTATCAAAACGAATGAAAACACTGCCGTCGTACCGGAATAAAAAGCAATACAGGTACACGTATAGGACGATAATAGCGTATTTAAAAATCACGGATCGTTAATTAATTAGAATAGTAAAAAAGAAAAGACGAAGAAAATAAAATTAACAGTAGAAAAAAAGCCAATCACGGTCGTAAAAACGAAAAAAAATATGACCAAACGCAACCAAGATGACAGATATTATTGTGTGTGCACGGGGCCCCGCACGGTGTTCCGTCACCGCATCACGGTCACGAGTACGAACGTCAATACGGCGCGTCGACGACTGACTGCCCGCCGTCGCACGAGCGACGGTATGCGGCGCGTGCGTAGTCAGCTGTTCGGCGGTCACCGCAGCCGCCGCCGCCGCCGCCGCCGCCGCCGCGTCGTGTCGCCCTCGTTCGCAGGCGAACGTTGCGACGGCTTCCCGGTGGACAGGGCAGCGCGCCCCTGTCTCGCGGGTCCCATCGATTTATTAATTTCTATTATTATTATTATAATCTTCATCAGCTGCATACAATTCGTGAAATTGTTTACGGTTACACATACGTAATGTAATACACGAGATATCATAATGTTGTTGTTCTGAACACTAATGCGGAGAGGAACCGCCCAAAAGCACCTGACGACGACTCGGCGCGGTGACGACCTCGTCGGGTCCGTGCACCGGTCGTCCCGCCGCCGACTGCCGCGCCGACACCTGCGAGACGGCTGCCGCGGCGGCGGGCGCGCCTCGACGACGACGACGACGACGATGATGATGATAAATGATAATGATAATCATTGTATTATGACGAACGAACGTGCGGCGCCGCCTGCGTGAACCGTACGAACGCCGATCGGAAGTTTATCGTAACACTTTGCAAGTTCGCGAAACGCGCCGGCGGCGGTCGTCGACTCTTTCAATACCAATATTACCACGCTATTACCGTTCGCCGTCGTTCGCGTGTCATTTTTCGCGCGCGGCACCACGCTGTCGCGGTGTTGTGCAGCCGCCGCGGTATCTGCATTGCATTTTAATAATATGATTATTCGCAAACTCGTTTCGCGAAACCGTTCGGAAAACATACGCCATTTAAATTGCAAATCGATAATATACGGCATTACGGCGTGTGGCATTTATGCGCGTACGCCCGATGCACTTCGGCACGACGTCCAATCGTAATACATTATTTTACGACGTCGTCGAACCGTTTCTATAGCTAAGCTCGTGTACTGGACGCGTGTGCACGTGTGCGCCGTATAATATAACATGACGTATATAAACGCTGATTCGTCCGACTGTATAGTGTTCCTCCGACGGTGGTTACGTTTTACCCGGCGGTACGGTACAGTGAAACCTCGCACTCGTACCACACCCCTCCTGTGGGTTTACAACTTGATACACGTATACCTACGCGTTTGTAGCGATACACTGCAGATATGTAACGTTTTCACTCGGCTCGTCTTTTTACGATCGTAGTATTTCATAAATACAACAAACATAATTATTATTCGTACGGTTTTATCTGAAAAACTGATGTGATTGTGACTAGATCGACTGTTTGAAATCACGTTTCAACTGCAAATCATATTGAATGTAAAAATTGGTCGATCGATCCACCTGGGCCGGTCTCTTCCTCGTAACATTATTTCCCGTCACTAATTTTTGCATCACAAACGGTGCATCGCACATTCGTACTCCGATAAACGCCCGTCCGATACAATTTTCCGTAAAACAATTATCCGTCATTTTGCCAATGTATAACGTTTCTACCTAAAGCCACGTCCACGCCAAGGAAACATTGTCGCATACATTATCAGATAAAAATTTTTAAAAATGTATCCAACAATGTCGGTGACAAAGATGGAAAACACGCGCACGTCTACAACAAAAACATTAAACAAAATATATTTAGCCTTCGTTAATATGTTAGCCGAAAATGACGCTTTAATAGCCGCAGCTGCGAGCGTTATGTGTAAAAAATACTAAAACGAGAAGATATTGGTTCGACCAAGTTTAAAAGTGAAATCTAACCTAACAACCACGTTTAACAATCCATTATTAGATTCAAATTCAAATCGAACTAATCAGCAGATGTACACGATGAATGAATTCAATATAAGTAAAAATAACGCCGGATTTTCAAGGAGTGTTTCACACCTACAACAAAGTTGGAAACGAAATTATTGAAATATTTCCATAATTTTGTCGGAAACAAATGCCGTATGCGACTATGTTTCCCTAGTGTGGACGCGGTTTAACATCTCATGGAAGTGAACTCACTTGTTCACTCTTCAAGACAATTTTTACCAAAAAAAAAATATTTAAAAACAAAATAAAAACTGTTTTAAGACGTTAAGTAAATATATTAAAAAATAATTAGATATTTCTATACATAAATATATTATCACTTAATGTATTTTGTACATTTATAATACGTTTCAAAAATATTTTTAGATTCTAAGTTGAGCAAAGGATCTTTTGGTTTTACAAAGAAGTTTTTTTTTTCTGAAGACACCTTTTGATACGCTTAGTTTTTATAAAAGTTTCATAAAGCAACTTTATGGATCGGAAAATTCATGTAAATTACACTTGAAGGATTTATTTTTCTCCTCTCATTAGAATTTTCAGGAGTGAGGAAACGTGAACAGGAAACGTGAACATTTGCAGTAAACGAAACTTTCACCAAATTAATTTTAGTTATTAAGACATTACTAAAAAAGTATTGTTGCTAGAAAATTGAAATTCTCGCCATATATTAATGAATTATTGCTTCATACTTTACAAAAGATTCAAAATGATTTACAACTTCTGGGCTAAAAATAGAACTTTGAAAATATCTTGTTTAGTTAAAGTTTATTGCTAATAACATTTTTAATATTTGAGAATAACTTATAAAAATTTAATAATTAATATATATTATGTAACACAACCATACTGATATACTAAAGTAACATCGATATTGAAAAAATTTCAAAAATCGTGACCCAGGAATTTTTTTTACTACATTTTTTCTAAATACTTATACAATTTTTACAGAATAAACTAATTTTATATCAATTTTCAACTTTATAATGTATGTGATAAAATTATTATACCATCCAATCACTATGAACCTCTGAGCACAGATAAAACGAAATGTTTTTAATCTTTTGGTAAAAAGAAAATTTTCATTTGTCAAACAAGAAAACATGGAACATGTTTGAAAAAAAAAACTCACTGACAATTAGACTAAAAATAATAAAATGTATAAATGGTATATTTGAAGCTTTGCTCAGAATCGTTTAACTAAAGAAATTATATATCGTTTCTTTAAAATTCAATACACCTATCCCCATTATCTTGTTCAATCTTGTCACCTACGGTGAGAAGTATTTCCATCTTTTTTAATTTGTATGTTATATTTTCTTAGTAAGTACATCAGTTACAAATTATAATCTTGATTTTCAAATAAATTTCATCCTTTTGAACTTTAAATGAAATTAAAAGACACATGGATTAAACATACACGACGTATTGATTAAACACAAATAACGGTAGTTGAACGACTATTTTATAAATACCAATTGGACCTATACTGCTACTACAGTATATTTAACAAATCACAATCATGAATCTAACAACAATAATATTCAATTTACTGACATAAAATTACAAATGTAATTATTGTAAATATAAACTTCCATTAATTCATAGTCTCAAGTATACGTGACCTAGTTTATCTTAAATTTAACGGATTGATATGCACCTACCTATTTATTTTACCACAATATTTTCGTTTCTAAAATACATTATGTATATACGAGTTATAGGCTTTATAATTTATAGTTATTCGAGGAAATTTCTTACGGTTAAATATAACTGACTGACAAAAGTTTAACGATGAAATAATGACATGGGGAAAAATTTTACGAGGAAGTGTTCAATAAATTGTAACTGAAAATCCAATTTTTATGAAACTTTTGTAAAAATGTTACATAAAAAATATTTTTTACTGATAATTTAACTAAAAATGATAAAATATGGACACGGTATCAAGGTTACTTTATTTGGTATATTTTTATAAAACAAATAATAATTCGTTTCTTCAAAATCAAAAACACCTATATCACCATTATTTTCATCGAGGATCGAAGAGACGAAGGGGGAAAACTCCTACGTCAATTATTTAACCGGATTTTTAATAATCTATCAGCATTAATAAATCTCTAGTAAAAAGTCGGATATACTTAATCCCATGAGAATTCTCCATTCCACGGACAGAATATTGGTAGATTGGTGTATTGAATTTTAAGGAAATGATAAATTATTTCTTTCGGTAAAACAATTGTGTATGATTACTTTTGTATGATTTATATCATTTACATGTTTGCCGATTTTAGTTAAATTACCGTAGCTTGTTTTTCATCAAAACTATATAAAATAAAGAACAGATTTTCATTTACCAAAAGATTGGAATCATATTTATTTATCTTTACCCAATGTTTCCTAAACATTGAATCGTAAAAGTAGGACTTTGATGTAAAACAGTAGATTCCGTCTTTATTATTCTAAACAACTACCTAGATATAAAATAAAGAAAAATTGTGGATAAAAATGTAGTTCTGTTAGTGTTTTAATTTGTGCGTAAAAATGTACTCTGATTTGAACTTTATTCAGGATTAAAAATAAGGTGAGCATGCTTAAAAAATCATCCTTTATATTTAATATTTATAGATTTTAAAATAAGATATAATTTTTTGACTATTTTAATATGTGCAAATAAAGAAAACAAACTTATTATTATTTAAAGTTTAGGTTGTAAAAATGTGATGAGATTAATATTTTAAGGTATCAAATGGTACCTCGTGTTTTGTTTAATCCATAATATAAATAAATTGATCAAATAGTCAATCACTAGACAAACTAAAACTAAAGATCATGAAATAAATATAAATATAAGTAAAGCACAATAACAAATCGCATAGATATAAAAAAGCGTTGAATGTTCAATACATTATCATATTATTTGTTAAACTATATGTATATATGATGCTGACACCAGGAATAAAGGATTGTAGGTAGGTCATACTCATAACTCATAAGTATATAAATTAAAGTGTAAGACCGGATAAATAATTTTACATACATTATGAGACCTATAAATGTATATATTTATTTTATCATTACGATATTACTTCTGAATATTTCAATGTAATTAATCTTAATAATAATAATAATAATAATTAAAAAAATTTATATTATATCATAAATTATGTATATATTTATCGATTTTTAATTAAATTTTAAATTATGAGAATTCGACACTAACACTAATTATTATAAAAATATTAAAGTTTTTGAATATTTAAGGTTCATATTTTAAATTTCACTATTAATTTTACTTTATTTTGCAGTAACATAATAAAATATTTTTAATTTTTAAATAGAGAGAGAAATCTTTTAATCAACTAATAAATTCGTAAATTTTAAGACATAATTAAATGTTCCGAAGTTTTTATATGTATCCATTTTTGTCTATATCCATCAATCTAATCGTATGTATGGATTATGAAATAACAAAATATAGGAATTTGATATTTACTTATTAAAATTAATATAACTACCCTTTTGCTACGTATGCGATCGCGGACTATTTTCATTGAGCTCTAAAAGCCGGCTATATATTTTACCCATTAATATTCATGAAAATGTACTAATGCATTCATTGATGTGCCAGTTGGTTTGTTACAAACATATAATTATGAATATTTATAGTCTTATGGAAATAAAAAATTTAATAAATAATTCTAACATTAATAATATTGGTACTTTCTAAAAAGTAACGAAAATAAATATTTCAGGTTTTTACTAATAAAAAAACTTGTTCATATATTTCGTTTCATGGTTTGATAAAATTTTAAATACACATCACTTGTATTTTTAGGTATGGTTCGCTAAAAATAACCAAGCCAGCTTATTATTACTCTAACTATTGACTTTAATTGAACTTTAAAAAACTCTAGAAGAAACAATTAAAAAAAAAAAAAAATTAAATTAAATACGTAAACTAAAAAATGTAAAATATGTCTAAGTAACGAATGTTCTAATAAAATCTCTTTTTATGTTTACATTTGACTCAAAATTAAATGATTTAAGATCCATAGATTCTAATAGTATATAGATATTATAGTATTTTCGCACATCTTACATAGACGTTTTAGTGTATTATCGTATAGTACCTATAGATTATTGTAACAAGATACGTACATTGTATAATATTACTTAAAATGTCTGTAAACAGTAGATATAAACTATAATAATCTACAATTTAATTTTATATGTATTTAATAAAATAGAAATTTATGAATCAAAAAGTTTTTTAATATCAGCGTGTACACATTTTTATTTCATTGACTTATTTACATAATATAACAAAGCTTAAATATTATAGCTGAAAAACAATGTTTATCCCACAACCTTAGATTATCAAGTCCGGCAACTGGTAAGTTTAGCCTGGTACGATACTCTGAATGCCAGGTTCTGCTCTGGTATCTTTACCTACCTAGCAGAATAAATGTTATACTAGATAAATTATATGATCAAGAGAACTATAGATATATAATTAAAAATTATCATCTAGGCTCTGTGATATGATCTAAATTTATTATAATATTCATGATGTGAACCAATTTGTTAAATAAATACTATACTATATTATATACCACACTAATATATTTGATTTATGATGTATTTAATATTTATTGAAATAAATTAACTAACCAATAAAAAAACTTTTGAAAGCTTCCTCCCCCCAATCATAATATAATATATTATATTATATTTACATAGAATCATAGATGTTATTCTAAATCGATTAATTACACGGCCAATATATATATTATATATGTGTGTATATATATATATAATGGTTATTATTACATTTATATTTTATGTATGTGTTTATCTAAATTTAAAATTCATGATATTTGTTAAACCGTCATACCTAGGTACTTAACTGATCATATTTTATGGATTCACCATAAACCAAGCGAAGTCTCAAGTTTTTTTTTAGCTGAAAACATAAACATTTATACGTGATATTGATGACTGAAAAAAGCCAGTCGACTATTTTACCTCTTACTAGCAAATTTTCCCAGACCATCAGGCGAAAACGTTAAAATATGTAGTACCTATATAATAAACAAATGAGCCACTTCAACTAATAACCCCTCTAAAGGTTGAAAGAAATCGGTTTGTCACCAAATATTTCTAATGCATGACTAATAAGCTACTAGTTAGTTAATTATATAATTAATGTTTCCGTTTTGGGATATACATTATTGCCTAAATTATTGCCTATTGCTTGTTAGTCACCAGGTATTGTCATTACTCATTACCAATAATTGTTGAGCATACAATGATAAACAAGAACATTCATATAGTTACCGAAGTTATCGAAGTAATTATATAAAGTAAAATTCACTAGAGTTACCCATTCTAAATTTATATTGATTACAATATTTGATTAAACAATGTATTTTTTTTATTTATATTAATGAGTGATTATTATTATTAGCATCCTACAATAATATTACTCAGTCAGTTTTATTTTATGTAGCATAATTTAAAATACTAAGTAAAAAATGTCGTTAAAATATTTTATAATACAAGAAGTATGTACTCTGTTGCTTTGATCCTTGGACAAGATATTGGTAGTGACTGATCGGTATATTATATTATAAACCATTTTGATGATTACGTAGTTCGCTTTGCACCAGATTGTGTATCACGATAACTATTATTTTAAATTTGAAAGTAGCGATACACCATTGCTTTCTGAAAATAAGTTTTAACGGCTCAGTGAATAATTTTATAATATTACTACCTAGTTTTTTAGAAAACGCATAACCATTGACATTAGTCAACCAAACCCCTTTATGAAATTTTCTAGTTTATAGATTATATTTTAAATATTTTGAATTTCATAAATATAAATAATTAAAAAATACGTCTGATGAGAAAACGATAAGTATAGAACATTAAGAACTTTACTGTATAAGTGCTCAATACCAATGGGTTACACTGTATGGATTACACATATAGACATATACAATAGTCTTGTAAAATACGTTAACTACTAAAATCTTTGTTCAACTATTCAACAAAAAAATAGAGTAGGTAGGTAGGTACCTACTAGATTACTAAAATATCACGGGTTATTGGGTGAGATTTAATTTACGAAATTGTTTGATATATTTAATATCATATAAATTCAGTTGATCAAAAAGAATTCGAAACACATATCCGGTTAAAAGCATCACTTGAATATAAATAAATATTTGGATAGTTTGCTAGTACCAATACCAGATGTCCTTCAAGATATCAAACACATACTATAAGTCTGTAACTATTCCTTACACTTGTAAAAAAAAAAGAAAGAAATAGTTTTTTAGTTTAACGTCACTGATTTTATTCACACTGAAGACCAGTTTAATTAATACGTACCAGTTTTAAATAATTAATTCAAATATTTTACATTTAGCAAAAAAATAGTATTTACTTTAAATTATTTTGTCATTTATTACATTATAATATGGAAATGTTTTTTATTTAAAAAAAAAAAAAATAATAATAATTATTTTATATAAAATTAAAATTTACTAAAACGCATTTGATTTCATGAAAAATTAATTTTTTCTGCTCATAATACACCTACCCACAGTTGGTAACATTATATATTTGTGTAACAAAATAACCATTACGAGCGTGCAAATAATTTGATATGTGCTGATGTCCTGGCGAAAAAACAGTATCAAAATTATATTTTAAGGTATTGAATTTCAGGACGAAATGTCAAATAGTACAAACTTTTATTCATGCAGTTCTCTACAAGCATTATCGTTATTTACGTATGGTATAATAATTAATAAATAAAGAATTTTAATCCAGTGGGCAGTGGATAGTGATATTGATTATATTTTAAAACAGGGTTTCAGATTTTAGATTCTGAGTGAAGCGAACAATCTTATGGTTTTACAATGGTGTCTATTTGTTTTTTTTCTGTAAGCACTTTTTCAGTAAGTAATAATGTTCTAAAAGTTTCATCCAGCAACTTAATAGATCATAAATTTGATTTACATGGTACTATACACAAGTCATTTTTCGATTTTCTCAATAATTTATTCAAGAGTATTGAAAAACTGGGGAAAAACGACGAAATTCGCCGTAATAGATAACACTTTCATTTCAAATCGACTTTGGTAATTTTGTTATAACTCCACAAGTAACGTTGCTATTATCGAAACTTGAAATTTTCACTTTATATTATGACGTATAACTACATACTTAAAAAAGTTTCAATAAAATTTAACAAATTTTAGGCTAAAATAGAACTTTTGAAAGTTTAATATGACTTTACTCATACATTTCTCTAACAATACAGAAAATTTCAAAAATCGTGACTCAAGATTTTTTATAAGCGTTTAAGTAAATTACTGTATAATTTTTACGTCAATTTTCAGTTTAAAGAATAAATTTGAAGAAATTGGTCTATCCGATCATAATGAATCTTTCAATAATAAGATAGAACAATAAGTTTTAAATCTTTTGTTTAAACAAAAACGTCTTCTTTTTGAAACAAAAAAAATTAAGTAATTTTGAAAAAAAAACCTACCAACAATTAATCGAAAAATAATGAAATATATGAACACAAACTGTAGTTGGTGGACGGTGGTAGAAAAATAAGGGACATAAAATGAGATATTATACACACACACACACACACACTCACACACACACACACATATATATATATATATATATATATATATATATATATATATATACAGTATGTCTCAAAAGTCCCGTATCACTCTTAATATCTCCATGTAAAATCACTATATTTAAACGCGGTTTTTTTTATAGTACTAAGTATGAAAATTCTGATTGAATGGCATCAAATTCATTTTTTTTTTTTTAAATTCAAAAATTTTCAAAAATTTTTTTTTACGCATTTAAGAATTTAAAACTTTTAAGATAGCCATTTTGTTGAACATATTTTTTAAAACAGTTCAAAAAAAAAAAAATTCTAAAATTAAATAAAAATTGACCAAGTTAGAGCAAGTTAAGTTTTTGAATAATTGTAGTAAAAAAATACTTAAAAATAGGTAACCAGTTTCACTGTTCAGCAAACGATATAAACGGCTATTTTTATTTCTATTCAAATCAAAACTTAAATTAGGAAAGTATTGTCGTGTGCTGAAATTAGATATTTCATTATTGAAATGTGAAACAATAATTGATTTTTTTACTACAATAATTCAAAAACTTAACTTGCTCTAACTTGGTCAATTTTTATTTAATTTTAGAATATTTTTTTTTTAACTGTTTTAAAAAATATGTTCAACAAAATGGCTATCTTAAAAATTTTAAATTCTTAAATGCGTAAAAAAAAATTTTTGAAAATTTTTGAATTTAAAAAAAAAAAAATGAATTTGATGCCATTCAATCAGAATTTTCATACTTAGTACTATAAAAAAAACCGCGTTTAAATATAGTGATTTTACATGGAGATATTAAGGGTGATACGGGACTTATGGGACATACTGTATATAGCCAATATATAAATAGGTATTAATAAAAAAAAAGGTTGCTGATCTGTTAAATAGTGTTTGAGGTATACATTTATTTTTATGAATTTACATTTTTTTAAACATTTGGCAAAATTTGGTAATACATCATACGAAATGTCATGGGTTTTTTAAAACCACAATAATCGTAGCAATTTAATATTTTTCATTCCAATGTATATTAACAATTTATTCAATTTAAACCAACAATTTTTCTCTTAAAAATGTCTGTACTAAATTGTGTAGAGATTTTGTGTTATTGAGACTTCCTAATGATGATAGCAAGTGTCAACTTCCTATTATTTCTGCCCTGAGCTCCTAAAAGTTTAACTTCAGCCTTGTCTGATAGCAGATAGATGGCGATGGTTATAATAAACACTATACAGGTCTATTATTTTGGAACATTTAAAGTCGATTCACACTATACGGAACGTCAATGTCACGTCAAAATATCGTCGGTGATACAGCAACAACACCTATCTCAAAATTTGACAAAATGAGATTATTGCTGAATATTGAAAATAAACGCCATACGGAAATATTTTATTTGAGACTTTTTTTAATTCAACAACTGGTCGCACTGTCAATAACGAAAATGATAACAAGACGCGTATCAAACGTATATCATTGGGAACATGTTTTTTGGTGTTCCTGAAAGCCTTCATAATATGAGATAGTAAAGTTATAGTTTCTGTATCAGCGACGATATGTTGTCATCTATTTATACGACAGTGTTTACATTGACTGCACCGTCACGTACCGTCAACGGCACGGAACGTCGACGTCGATCGAAAACTTTAGTTTGATGTGACGGTGCCGGGGTGCCGGTTCGTTCTAATTTGTTCGAATGGTGTGAATGCGTAAACGGAACGTCTACGCCAAAATTAGATCGTGTTTTTAATACAATATTAATAATGGTTTAAAATATTATATTATTAATATTAAAGTAATAACTTTTATGATATAATTATAATAGTAAAACATCTCATTATGGATGATGAAATTTTAATAGAAGAAGTTCGTCAATATGAAGAAATCTACGACACGTCACACGGGAAATACAGTGATTATCAACACAAAGATTTAATTTGGGTAAAAATCGGACAAAAATTAAATTTAACAGGTATGTTTCTCCCACAGATATATAAAAATACTTGAAGTTTTTTTTATATATCTGTGGTTTCTCCATAATTTGAATATATGTTTTATTAATTGTTTTATCATTAAGTAATAATAAGTCATAAACCAAAACATATTATCAGTGTTGTGCATTATCTAGATAATTTATCAAGATAAAATTGAATTATCTTTTTATTTTATCTAGATAAATAAATTAGTTATCTGAGAATAATCATCTAGATAATTATTCAGTTAATGATAAAAAAGTTTATGGTAAACAATTTTGACAAAAAATAATATTAAACCTCGCTGTGTAAACACTATTAAACTGGAGCATTATAATATGGTTTTTAATAATAATAATATTTACGAAATAATCAAGAGGATAAAAACTATGGTTTACGCTGAGTACGAATATTGATTGTTTGCTCGATAAAATTCGTCGTCGACGGAAGCATCGTCATTGTGGGAAAAACATTTTCAGCAAAAAATAGTTTTCATGTTAACGTTTACATACATTATTGTATTATATTGATTATATGTTTTATGTAGATGTAATTCCGTACAAAACAGAACCCGTTGTTTTTTTCTACTAACATTGCGCATAGTGATTACTGAGTAGCTTTATTCGAAACGGATAAATTTATAACATCTTCTCGTCCACTGAAAAGAAATGCTGAGCACATCGAATTTGAAACCGACAATCCTGGGCCATCTAAATGCAAACGTGAATTAGATATTCAAGATTTATCGTCTAAAATCAATGCATGCAACCAAAATGTTATTGCTATACTTGGGTAGTTGGGTCTACGATATTAAATATTAATTATCTGTTTTTTTATCTAGATAAAAGTGGTTATCTTTTATCTATTATCTAGATAAATATTTTGAGAGTTATCTATTTATCTCATCTAGATAAATTAAAATTTAATTACCTGTTATCTTATCTAGATAATTTATGGGTAATTTTTATACAACACTGAATATTACAAATTACAATTTATGAAATACAAAAGTAGGTACTTATAATGAAAAATTATACTAATCAATAATTTTATTACTTTATACATTACCTATATTACATTATTATTTATAGAAATTTTTCTCTTTGCCACGGCAATGATCCACTCTCAGAATTAAAAAATTGTTTGCATGTCTCACGTACAAGAAATGCAGAATTGTGAGCATTTCCTCCTTGCCTTGGAAGATTTTCCCAGTTAGGTTCACTTTCAACAGAATCTAACATTTGAGCCATAAAAACGTTATCTTTGATATAATTATGTAAAATACAAGTCGTTGAAATAACATTGTCTACATTTTCAGGTTATAAATTTATACTTCTAAAGTAAATTCGAAATTTTTGTACCAAATGTCCAAATGCATTTTCCGATACTCGGCGAGCTCTTGACAATCTGTAATTGAATATCTATTTTTCTATATTTCCGTTTATCGTAGAACCAGGGTAAGGTCTAAGTCAGTGGTTTTCAACCGGTGTGACGCGGCACACAGGTGTGCCGCGAGCGCCCTTTAAGTGTGCCGCGATAAATCTATTAATAGTTTTATAATTTTTTATTTACCAGCATTATTATCGATATTCGGCAAAAATCAAGGCTTTGTATCCGAATGGTTTTTTCGGGTTATAGGTTTCAGATTTTTGAATTTTAAATTGGGTTTTCAAACGGGTGTATAAAGGTGTTGGACAATTCGGATTTTGAGTACCCACAAATAAATTCGGGTTATATGTTAGAGGTATTAACCAATTTTTAGATTTAAAGCGGATGTAAGAATTTTTTGGTTTTATAATGTTAATTTGTTTTTGTTTACTCTTTTTCGGGTAGTAGATTTGGTCCAAAAGATTTATCCAGTATCTCTATAGATTAGAAATCATCTTGAGATGATACTTAAGAGATGTCATTTTTCTAATTTCTCAATAGGTTTTCCAACAATGAAGAAAAATTCAGGTTTTTTTTCAGGTTTTGGGTTAATTCGGGTGCAAAGCCTTGGAATCAGGTTTCAGGTTTTGCGTTTGTCGTTCGGGTTTTTAATTGTTTCTGGTGTTTAAATTATTCCAGTTTTATGGGGTCCGGGTTTTTGAAATAATTCGGGTTTCGGGTACATTCGGGTGCAAAGCGTTGGTAAAAACTGATTAATATCAATCATAAATTGCTGAATCATTAATCGTTCATACATAATATAATAGTGTTTAATATTAGTATGCCCGTCGCAGCCGTCTTTATCGTTTTACCTCGCGTCGTGGAACATTTTATTGTCTTATATAGTGTACACTGTACACTGTACATGCATTTATATGGATGGTGTGCCGCGAAAATTCTTTATGAGATAAATTGTGCCGAATTGTTAAAAAGGTTGAAAACCACTGGTCTAAGTAGATATGTCTTCAATGGAAACGCCTCATCTCCAACAATTACATGAGACGCTGGACATTGAGATCTTGGCAGTGGATATTTTAAGGAATTTCCACTGGGCAACATTAAATAAATTTTATACATCATAATAAAAGTTAACGTAAGCCTAAAGAAAAAAAAAAGGGAAATTTCAGAGTTGAATATACAAACCTGATCTACTACTAATATTACCATCATAATTCGCAAAACATCAATATCGTCAATGTAGTGAAAAATCATCGTCGCTCAGTTATTAAACATAACATCTACTAGGCAACAAAAAGTTTTCACTGGGCGACATTTTTGTCGCCCAGTGTGTTAGTTAAAATATCCACTGGTTCTTGGAAGGCTTCTTTCTTTCGGTACATTAAACTTATCCGTTTCTAAAGCTTTTCCAAAACACGAATTTGCAAAAATACCACTGTCACTATTGTTTCCGTAAGAAACTACGTCTACGGCAATAAATTTGTAATTCGCGTCTACCAGCGCCATCAAAACAATTGAGAATGTCCGTTTGTAATCAAAAAATTGTGAGCCACTATTAGGTGGCGAAAAAATCTCCACACGTTTGCCGTCTAGTGCTCCCACACAATTAGGAAAATTCCATTTGTTCCAAAAATCGCCTCCAATTTTTTCCCAGTCTTCTACACTTGGTGGCGGCATCACTTCTAATAATAACTTTTCTATTATAGAATCACAAACATCTTTAACTATATTATGGACGGTATAATATCCCAAACGAAAACTGAATGCGATGGTCTGAAATGAGTCATCAGTTGCTAAGAATCTAAAACAAACATTTTTGAATGAAAATTAAATTAAATTTTATAAACGAAATTAATTATTTAGAGAAAATAAACTGTATTCTTTTAGTTTTTGGAACTAAACGAATCCATTAAATATTAAAAAAATATTATCTAAATCAATAATTGTTGGGTTCTTAACTTCTTCCTATTTATTTTATGTTTTAACCGATGTAAAATTGCATTATATTGACAGGTCCAGCTTGTAAAAGTCGATGGATATCACTTAGAGATCAACTGAGAAAGGCACTAAAAAATAAAAAAGCTAAAAGTGGACAAGTCATACAAAAAAAATGGAAATACGAGGATTCTATGGCTTTTTTGATTCCATATTTTAAAGAACGCGAAACACGTTCCAATATAGCACCTCTCGAAAGTGTCGGAGTAAGTGAAGAATCAAACGACGAAGATATCTCTCAACTGAACCATGAGGAGTTAGATATTGAACGTGAAATTACTCCAAAACGCAGCATGAAACAAACAAAAGCATCTCCAAAAAAGAAAAACAAAACGGAAACTGTATCATCTGTTTTAATGCAATATTTATTAGATAGCGAAAATAATGAATCAAAAGAAACCTTTCACGCACATCCAATAGACTCTTTTTTCCATGGACTAGCTGCTACTGTTAAAACATTCTCGCCAGAATATCAACACATGGCAAAAAGCAAACTTTTTACAATAGTGTCTGATTTAGAGTGGGCACAATTGCAGAAAAACCAAATAGCACAATCAACACATTTGTCAACATCGGGCTCAACCTCTAATTCATCTAGTTCATCTACGACATTAATGCCAGGAACACAAAATAGGCTAACATAATATGCTAAAAGACAGTTGAGGACACCACTACAGAACTCATTAGCACTATATTTCAGACACCAACTCCATCTCCTTCTTCTAAACTAACCACATCACCACCAAAATTTAACCAACCACTGGAAGATTTTTCAACATCACACTTAGATTCTACTTCATACAAAATACCAGTGCCAAGAACTCAAAACAGTCTACCATATGTTAAAAGATTAGCACCACTAGCTACACGTTCAGACAACAATTCCATCTCCTACTGAAACAACCACATCATCACCACTATCTGCTCAAAATTATTATGAAAACTTTAATGAAATAAATTAAATATAAGATACGACTGAATTTTTTTTTTTTAATGTATTGTAAGCAAAAATAATTAAATAAAATAAAATTTTTAAATAAGTGAATAAGGAAAAATATTTACCTTAAACACACTATTAACTTTTCCTTAGCACTAATAGATTCTCTAAATGTTGTATTTTGTTTTGTAATTTGTTGTTCAATTTTAGATAACAAAATATAAAATATATCTTGAGACATTCTGAAGTATTTGTAGAATAATGTTTCTTCTTCTTTCAAATCACTAAACAATGTATGGTACTTACCAAATTGTTTTCTTTTTTAAACATCTCTCGTATCCATGTCCTTCTACGTCAGTTTCTGTTCTCTTCTTCCTCATCTAAAATGATTGTAATTATTGCCAATTTTTTCTTGCTAAATGTTGGCATGGCAAGTTAAAAAAAAAAAATATATGAAAATGGTGAAAATTCAGAGGAGTGAGCACATCGCGTAGGTAATATTTCCGTGGCGTTTCTGGATTTTGACGTTACGATGTGAATGTATGACATATTTGACGTGACGTTGACGTTCCGTATAGTGTGAATCGACATTTAAACGCCAATGTATAAACAAATTTACTTTGATAATCAGAATATAGAATTTTGAGAATCATGATGATTATAATTTTTCACTTAAGAAACAATGTTATAATTTATACTATAAATAATACATACAGGGGCGGACTGAGTACTGTCCTCGAAATAATAACGGCCCTAGAATTAGCCCCGAAATTTTGCCTAAATACTGTACTAAAAATTTTGAAAATAGGTTTACAACAATTATGACTTGGTATTGTATTATTCATAATATGGAAAAAATAACCATTTAACGAGAAAATAACGATTTTCGTAAGAATTCTATCTTTAAACACATATAAAAAAATCCTGACTAACGATTTTTAAAATTTGTTCAGTATTCTTATAAGACAATAAGAGTAAGATCATATTAAATTTATAGGCGTTTTCGTTCAAAATTTGAATTTTATTCGATAAACCTTCAATGAGTTCAAATTTCTATATTTAGCTTTTGAGTGGTCAATCTTTTTTGGATCTTATATCGTGGCTTTATAAGAGTGCTTTTGATGTTTAATGAAAATTTCAAGTTCTTAGCTCGATTATCTTTGGATTAATGCCAAATACCGAAAATGAATTTCAAGAAAATCTTGTTTACGGCAAATTTTACCATTTTTTGCTCAACTTTTCGGTAGTTTTTCATTACGTTTGGAAAAACTTTCAACTTAAGAGAAAAATTACCTGATAAAAGTACCAACTAAATGAAATTTTTGATCTATAAAGTTGCTGAATGTAGAAATCGAAGCACACCTTAAAATCGTCGAAATTCAAAAACGTTCACAGTAAAGAAAAAAAAAATAAACATCACTGTAAAACCACTACATTCCTCGCTCCTCTCAGAATCTAAAATTATCTTGATAAATAGGTTTTAGTATATTTCTGTAGGTATTAACAAAACCATACCTACTAAAAATGTAAGTTTTATAGTACCTAAGTCAATATGTAAAATTTATTAAGATAATAATTTTAATAACAATATTGACGAATGTTTTATAATATGTAATACATCTTGAAAGTCAACCTCTTCTAATATTTCCTTCTCTGCCGACATTAGCATAAAAGTTTCTAAATGTTCTTGAGTCAACGTTTTAGGGTTTCGTTTTTAATATTACTCTGTAATCGCGACGGAAGGTATAATGGACCG
This sequence comes from Therioaphis trifolii, assembly GCA_027580255.1. NCBI lineage: Eukaryota > Metazoa > Arthropoda > Insecta > Hemiptera > Aphididae > Therioaphis > Therioaphis trifolii. The sequence continues at coordinate 129,226,365 of CM050404.1, forward strand.
TGATTATGAGAATTGATTATAATGTTTTATTCGGCGGTTTCAATTTCTAATTATTTTTGCTAGGCGTAACTGTGTAAAGCGTAAGCATAACCCGTTGGGCACCGGCCCGTAACATGTATATGGGAAGCGGCTCACTGTCCAATAGGACAGTAACCCATAGACCTTATACTAAGCTTAGACTATAACTTAGCTTATACTATAACGTACTATAAGGTCTATGCAGTAAACCACCGGCCCAGTCCGCCCCTGAATATTATTATAGGAGTTTTTAAATAAACACGCATAAAATGTTGTCATAATAGAGATTTTGGATTTCAAATGTAAATCAAAATTACTTATGTTGGTCACACTGATTTACCATTTTATGTCGGTAGATAAGCAATTTGCCTTATCATTTTTAGACGCCTGACGCGCGGCATCACGTGATTTTACGTTCCTTTTTCTTCGGTTTCTTTATATTAATTATGTTTGTGAACTTATAATATTTTTATTGTTTTTAGAATAATTATTTGTATTTAAAGTCTCTCAAATTCACCATGGTAAGTTAAAGTTTCTTTTTATTTGTACATTCGACTTATATAAATGCTGTATTCCAAATAATTTTGTGGTTTTTTCTATGATATAGAAACCGTTGATGTTACAAGGGCACGAGCGTGCCATTACTCAAATTAAATACAATAGAGAAGGTGATTTGTTGTTTTCGTCAGCTAAAGATGTTACACCAAACGTTTGGTATTCACTGAACGGAGAGCGTCTTGGTACATACAATGGCCACACTGGAGCTGTGTGGTGTATTGATGTCGATTGGAAAACTACAAAATTTTTGTCTGGAGCTGCTGACAACACCCTAAGACTTTGGGACGTATCTACTGGTAATGTTGGGTGAAGATTTTATTTAATTGCTTATCAGTAAATAATTACAAATTGCAGGTGTGGAAATCGGTAATATTAGCAGTAATTCGGCTGTACGTACATGCTCTTTTAGCTACTCAGCTGATCTCGCTAGTTATTCTACCGATCAGGCCATGAAACAAGAGTGTGAGATATTTATTGTTGATGCTCGTGATGATGAATCATTCAGTAAGTTCATTTTTAATACATTTTTCATTTTAAACGGTTTCTTTGACTGTAGGCTCTTAGTGGTATAGAAACTACTTGGTTTAAACAAGCTAAAAAAAAATCTGTTCTACCCTAAAATGATGGTTTTCCCATAAGCTACTTAGTCTACTATACACTTCATCAATATATCTAATATGTTTTAACTATGAGAAGTACCTATTCATTCTAAAAATCCGGTATCTTCTTACTTAAAAAAAAATTTAAAACCAAGTTTAAAATAAAACACGTCCTGAATATAATGTATTTGACAATTTGCACTAAATGAAAAAAAAAGTAAATTTAATAATAAACCTTTCGGAAAATAGTATGTTATAAGATTCTAGTTAACTATAAACACCAATCTTTTATTTTTTTTTTTGTAATAATAATATTTTATTTTATTTATATTGCTTAGACCCAATTTGATAATTTCATCTTAAATAAGTTTTGCATTATAACTGTTTTCATGTTAGAAAGTAGATGCTGTTGTGTTATTTGTTTGCATTTATCTAATAGTTTATATACTTATTAATATTACTTGTCTCCTTTTACGTTTGATAAGTCATTATCAATATTATTTGTGATAATTTGTGTTGTATAAAGTTTAACATTTAGAAACTTAAATTATTTAATAAGTTTCTAATAAGTTGATCGCTTAAAATAATATGTTGTAAAAGATACCTAAATAATAATTTTACTATAATTGTAGCTATTTACAATTTTAAATAATAAAAAGTAACTACAAAAACAGTTTCAAAAGAATTTCTCAGAATATCTACAGAATTGATTTTGTGAAAACTAAATTTGATCTTTTGTATATACTTAAAGTATAGATAGACCAAGAAATTCAAAAACTTCATTTTGTTAGTATGTTTAAAAGTATCACATAAAATTCAATTATAATTAGAATAGTTAATTTATTTATTTTTTTTTAATATTAAGCAATGAATTCTTTCTTGAATTACTCTCATGTCTTTTTCAATATCTTCTTCCTTCATACTAGTTTTTTGTCCTTTCATATTCTTTTCACTTTGTTTAATTATTTTCTTAAGTTTCCATTATCTATAAAATGTAAAGCAAATAACCCCTCTCTTTATTATATATAGGTACCTATATGATTAGCCAGTTTCAGAAAACCATGTATAATTTATGTGCTATTTGTTTATTTATTATATTTATCTTGGTATGGATTCATCCCATATTATAAAATTAAAAAAAAAAAAAACATATTGGTGATTCATTTAATATCATAAGTGTAAATTTGTATATTTTAACTGAAATTTGTGAAAACTTAAAACTTCCTCGTAATTATATTTATATCTCAATAACTAAGTATTTAAAAAAAATGTATGATTTTGTTTTAGAGAGCAGCGCTCCGATCTTGAGAATGGCTGTGCCCGATTCTAAAGTAACATCTTTAATTTGGGGTACATTGGACCATACGATCATCACTGGTCATGAAGATGGTGCAATTACCCAATGGGATTTAAGAGTACGTAGTTTAAAGATAAAATGTTCATTTTTATAACAAAAAAATTACAAAATAATATAACAATGACTTTATATATATTTTGTTCACCACAGACAGGCAAAGCTATTGAGTCTGTTAAAGACCATCAAGGATCAATCAACGATATGCAAAAGAACCGACAAGGTACCATGTTTGTCACAGCATCAAAAGATAAAACTGCAAAATTATTTGACGTTGATGACCTATCAGTGCACAAAGTTTATGTGACAGAACGTCCTGTCAATAGTGCATCACTATCACCAATATATGATCATGTTAGTTCTTAATTTGGCTATATATATATTATTCAATATTGTTAAAACATACTTATTATTATTTAGGTTGTATTGGGTGGTGGTCAAGAAGCTATGGATGTAACAACAACGGCAGCTCAAGCAGGAAAATTCGATGCTAGATTCTTCCATGTAATTTTTGAAGAAGAGTTTGCAAGAGTAAAAGGTCATTTCGGTCCCATAAATTCATTAGCGTTCCATCCAGATGGGGAAAGTTTTAGTACTGGCGGAGAAGACGGTTTCATAAGAGTACAGTCATTTGATCCATCATATAAAGAATTCAGATTTGATTATTGATAATGTATTATACATCAGTGTCAATAAAAAAACAAACAAAACAAATTTATATATAATATTAATTTTAATTATTTTTGCAAACTTAATTTATTCTTATCAACTAGCTATGTTTTATACATTTGAATTACTACTTGCGAAAAAATCTTTGGAATATAAAACAATTTATATTGATCAATATTTACTTATTAGGTCTTAAATATTTTAGAACATGTTTTATCTACCTTTTTAAAACTATTACTACTTATTTGATTAAGATATTAAAATTAATATTGATTTTAAAAAATTAGCCTAGGTAATTTAAATTGCATTTACATAAGATTTGTTAAAATTGCAGTATGGCTATATTTAGTTGACATATTACTCCATAAACTTGCATAATACATGGTATGTGCTCCTGGAATAACAAACGTTTTGTAAAAGTTATAAATGTATATTTATCTAAATTTTAGATTATGAGTGAATTGAAGTATGCATTGGTTTTAAAATAATATGTATTTTTTTCTTGTATACGTAATCACTTTCAGATTGTAATAATGCTCTAAAAGTTTCATCCAGTATCCAGTATCTCCTTATATTAGCAATTCCATCTGTTGGGTACTTAAGAGAGATCATTTTTCTCTATTATCATTAGTTTTCCCAAGCTAGAATTGTTTAAACAGCAAACTAGTGCATTTTTACAAATATTCTCCAATTGTCATGAATTATTTATTTTTGTAATTCCAGAAATTGTTTTTTTCTAAACTTGAAAATGGCATCAATTATTCATCATAAGGATTTCCTATTTTGGAAAACTTAACTAGTTGATACTAGAATTATTACTTGAGTTTCGCTAAGAATCATTTTCCGAAAACAATGATTTATCAATGATTTCAAATTTCAAATAATATCATTTTACATATAACATTCGCTAATCATAAAAGTGACTTATCTTAGGTTCTTTATACAAAACACCATTGTCCTATCTAGTACCGAAAAATACCCATGTTACAAAGTAAGTCAGGTTTTTAAATTTTAGATTTATTGTTTTAGAGATATAAGCATTAAAATTTGAGGAAATCAGAGTATAGTAAGTGTATATGGACATGATACTAAAGCTTTTTTCTTTAGCTACTATCAACTTGTGTATTTATAACTTGTAAGACATAAGGTATTGACTGAAAAACAAAAATTAAATTTTAAAAAATATGGATGTATTCTTTTCTGAATATTAAATACTCAATTAAATAAAAAGCTTTAACAATTCTAATTCATGGACTATTCAGTGTTAAAAACAAAATGGTTCATAAACAAATCAACATGTTTATAAATCAAACATTCTTAAATCATACGGAGTAAAAAAGTATAAATCATTAAAAATTTATTTGATAACACCATATTATATTAATAAAATTCAATAGCTTAAGTCATTATTTACTTTCACCCATGAAATAAATTATTTGAACTTATAATATTTAGAATGTGAATAGAATTGCAATATTAGACATCTGTGCTGGGCCGTGTTAAAGGGGGGCAAATGGAGCAATTGCCCCCGGGCGCCTTAGTTTAGGAAAATTAAGGGGGCGCCTTTATTTGTGTTTAATATGCTACCATTGGCCTCAAAAGAAATTTTGTCCCGGGGCGCTGAATTACTTGACCCGGTCCTGCATCTGTGTTTAGTATTAGAGCCATTAAAGATGTAAAGTGGCCTATACTCCACCACACTAGGTACATATATGGTGTTATATAGTTATCAGTTAGCATTAACAGAAAATTAAAAATATTACAATTTGATAAACTTAACTAATTAGTATAGACCAAGTTTTCAGTGTTTGTCATACTTGCTGATAAAGGAAGCAGGCTTAATTTAAAATAATATAGTGAGAAATATTAATTAGAAATTAATAATTTCATTTTTCCATAATATAGTATACATTTAATAAAAATATTCTAATACATTATGAAAATATAATGTTTTAAAATAAAATATTAAATAATTTTTTTCCCAATAAAAAATTGATTTTATGGGATTAATTTGGAAGGAACTAAAATTGAAACTAGACCTAAATTAAGGCCAGTGAATGGCTATGTTTTGTTTACCTAACTTATAAGCAATATACTGTATTTTTATATAATTATAAATGTATAAAGAAGGTATTTTTAATAATACCTTGAAAATAAAAATGTATTTATTATGAATTTCAGTGGAAACTTCACTTATGATATTTTTACATACCTGTCATTAACAAACAGTAAAACATCAATTTAACAAACCGAAGGCTCTGTTTTACTTAAATTGTTTAGCTGTAAGATATTTTAACTGTCGAGCCAAATGTTTTTTTATAAAGGCTAATAAAAAAAAAAAAAAACAAACCGAAGATCATTAAAAAAAAAAAATCATTACATAAAAATATTTTTTTTTCATTTTAATAGGTTGTTTAACCTACTGATTTTCACAGTAGTTATGAAAATATAAAAATAATATATCATGGCTTTATAGAAGCGATTAATAAAATTAATAATTTTTAATGTGTATATCTATTATCTACCTAATTATAGTATGTATCTTATGCAATATTTTTATTCTCTATAACTTATGAACAAATAATGGCGCATAGTTGACGTCAATAGTAAGAATGATTTTATTATAATTTTTATTTGTGTATAAAAAGTAAATTTTGTTAAATAGAGATTTCCCAAAGATTCTTCTAAAAATTGTTTCTTGTATCTATGTGTTATCTATGAATTACACATGAAGTTGTCATTTATATGATACATAAACTCGGGATACCTTGTACCTATATACATAACTTTTTTTAGATTCTTTGTGAAGCAAAAGTTGTATTGGTACAATGATGTTTATAATTATTTTTTTTTTTCAAAATCGTTTTAAAATTATTGTACTACTCAACTATGAAATTCTATAGAAAATGCTTGATGCATTTCTTTCACTATAAAACTGAATAATAACAAGGCTTCAAAAAAAAAAAAAAAAATTGTAAACTTAAATTATGATCGTATGTCAGCATTTCTTAATTGTTATGGAATTATAATTTGTGTAATATTAGTATTAGGTTGGCAATTTTTTTTCTCCACTGATTTTAAAACAATGTTGAAAAAATAGGTATAAAGTCAAAAATTATGTCACTCAGTCATAATAAAATTATCATCTTTATTGCATATTGCTTCAACAGCTATATTAGCCTAGAGCCGTAGTCCTTAGACTTTAGAGTGCAATTTAAAAGAGAAGAATATTTTACTGATATATTTAAGAACTAGGTGTATTTTTAATGAATAATGCATGTCATACATATAGTAAGGGTTCTTTAAAGTTAATTAAGAATGTTAATTTTCGGAAGAAAGTCAATAGTTCGGAAATATTTTCCTAGTTCAAAGCTTCTTTCTGGTTGAGTGACACAGCCATCAAGGTTTATGCGTGTATGGTGTATATTTTAATATTGAGAGCATTTTTAAACTACCTACCTATACATGTATTTTGCACTTGAAATAGCTAATATTATGCACACATTGAGTTGTGCACAAGGGTTGTGGCCTTTGTAGTTGGCCTTTATTTTCAATATTTTTATTTTTGATTGAGTTGTAAAATATAGATGACTTATTCATGTAGCTCGGATATTTTGAGTGACTTAGTTTACTGAGTAGGTAAGAGATTATCGGAACACTTTTACAGAGTTGAGGGAGTAATTTGGAGTTGTTTGGTAGGTAGGTATCTACCTATCCACAATAACACAACTTGGTAAATTGTTTGAGTTAATAGCCCCAAATTATGCTACTAAATAAAGATTCATTTAGAATTAATATTTATCATTGGATTATAGATTTGTTCTTGTTTAACCGTTCGTTTTATTTGAAAACCAACATAAAAATTCAAGCTCCTCTTTAGTATCTAATATGAGCTTTTATTACATTAATGTGTTTAACTATGTTTTATATATTTTGGTTTATATAATAGGTATCTACCTAATTGTCTAGGAGTAACATCTCAGTGTGATGACTGCATATAACAGTGGTATACTTACCTATATAACTATTTTAACTATATTGTAATTATAGCGTTTTTACATTCATCGTGACGTAAGAATATTATTAGTTTTTACATTGGTTCTTTGAAATAAATATTTTGTAACCCTTAAATTATTATAAGGAAGACAAATCAAAAAATTCTCAAACACTTTTATGATTTTCAGGCAAAATTGGTAAAATTGTTTAATCATAATTGTTGTTACATAATATTACTACTTTGGTACCTACTCAACTAGGTATATCGATATTAAACCGTTATAAAAAAAGATGAATAAAATATTCGTCTATAGCGTTTAATAAATAGTGATCGTCGATCGGTTAGATTAACTTTTAGGTTTTTGTTGGTAGATAGGTACCTAGGTACCTAAAACAATAATTAATATAGCTCACATAGTAACTAGTTAAAAATCTATTTTTTTTTTATAGTAAAAAATTGAATGATAAAACTAATTAAAAAGTTTTGTTTTATTTATCATCATGGTATTCTATTTAAAAAATAGTAATATAATAAAAATAACACTAAATGATTTACAATTTTTATAAACCTAAGTAATTTCTTTTCTATCATTACAATAAGATTCGATTTATTTTTACACAATAAAAGCAAATATATTATGTATGATTTATATTTATAATTAAAATGGTAAATAATAGGTGGTTTGTGAATGCTTACTTTAAATACCTACCTAGTATACTTTTAGACGTTTTATATTTATTTTGACTACAGATAATTTTACAAAAATAGTTCATACATTTAATATCACATAAATTATTCATAAGCATTACGATAAAATTAGAAAGCAATATTTTCGACTAGAATACATAACAATAATTCAATGACTATTTTAATATATAATTTCGATAAAAACAATTTTTCGAAAAGTCTGAAAGAAATTTTAAATAAAATGTTTACATATGCAAAAATTAAATTAGGTATTCTGTATTATTTAAAAACCTATCGAATCGTTAAAGTGTTATTATGTGTACAATTTTAGTTTGTTACGAATAAATATCAAAAATGTTAAACGTCGAAGAGAGTACAAGGTAGGATACCTACGTGATTTATCATGTACCAGTTCTTATACGTTTTCGATCGGAAAATTAGTTCGATATTTGTCGGGGGAATAATAAATTATGAGCTTTGAACTTGTAACCATAGAATCGAGCGTAAATACATGTATTTATATAATATATCTAATACCCGTGTTTGTGTAAATACTTTTAACCAATTTAAAACTTTGAATACTTATTCTCGGTATTATTATACCGACGCGACGCACGTCAACTCGCACCGCACGGTCGGAATCCGCCTGCGGTAGATACCTATAGGTATAGGTAATGCAATAATATAATACGGAAACATTTATTTTTTATTTTATTATTGTTATAATTATTATTATATATGTTTTTTTTCCTCGAGGAAACTGATATGCACATCTCAGAAGACGTATAATATTACCTACATCGATGTGTCGATATTGGATATCAATAATTATTCTTGTAATAATATTATGGTATACCGTATTACTTTATGTTATGATATCGTCGACTATTACACGGGTTTTACGCGCACAGGTGCACGCACAGTGTAAAAAAATGATTTCGTGCCGCGGCGTCGATATACCATGTATGTACGTATACCAATACCTATGCATACACGTTCGATAAACGTTTTGTTGTACCTATCGAGAACACAAAGAAAAGAAAAAAAAACCGAAAACGATTTATGTAGCATACAGTTATAATAATAATAATAATAATAATATGTTATTAGATATGTACACACATTAATGTTTTTTTTTTTTATGAAATTAATACTTGCGCTCACGCGTGATATGATGACAACGAATATGATGACAACGTGATATGATGCACACGCGAAAAACGTACACGTGACGGTTCGGCCGAGTGTAGGTACGCGGAGCGTGTGTTGTACGAAATATACTATGATTTATGTAGGTAGGTTACGTACGATACACACGGGCGTACGACGGGGCGACGACGGCGACGGCGACGATTTCGGAGGGTTAAAAAAAAAAAAAATCAAACAATTTTCTGTTTTTTTTTTTATTATTATTATTATTATTTAGCGCCTGGTGCCGCCGCCACTGTTGTTGCTGTCGTCCTCGTCGTTGATGATGATCAGTTTGGGTTTGGACTCGACCGACTGCTGCTGTTGCTGTTGCTGCTGCTGGTGGTGGTCGTCGACCGCGTGCGGCTCGTTGTTGTTGTGCACGCCGCTGGAGGACACGATCTCCTCCTGGGACAACTCGCCCGCGCCGGGCACGCGCTGCTGCTGGACGTGTTGGTGGTGTTGGTGTTTTTTCTGTATCAAGTTCTCGATGTGAAACGCCAGGTTGTGCGACGACACCGTGTCGGCGGCCACGTGCTGTTTGTCCGTCAACGACTCGGCCGCCACCGGGGCGGCCGCGGCGTTCCGGCCGGTCAGCTGGAACTCGGGATACACCGCGAAGTGGTGGTGATGGTGGTGGTGCGGGCCCTGCGGCTGTTGCAGCAGCGACTTGATGTCCTGTGGTGCGTTCTGCAAGCGCGTCGGTCCAGAGACGCGGAGGGGGAGAAAAAACAATATAGTAAATAAATTACACGAGCGGCCGTGGAGAGAGAACACCCCGGGGATCGGGGGAAGTTCCTTGGGGCCTCACCGTGTTCATCGATTTTTTTTATTTTTTTGAAATATCATATTATATATATATATATATATATATTTTTTTTGAGGAATGAAAAATACTCGGAACTGTGTTTCTATTGTTTAAAATTTGGTGTTGATTTTTGACTGAAAGTCAGTAAATTTCTTTTATCGTACGCCAATAGATTTAAATAGCTAAATTGGAAAGAATCATGTCTAATCGTGTTTTTGAATCCAGCCTATCAGAAAACTTTACTCTTGTCGTACATATAATACATTGTTCCGATGACCGACGACAGAAAGAGTAAGAATAATATGGTTTGTTATTGTTTCAGTTTGTCGTAAAAAACGACTAACAAAAAAAAAAAAAAAAAACTGAAGACAGTGAATAGCATCTCCAAGATTGATTATAGGAGTATATTATTATAACGCACAAGTATAGTTTCATCTAAATATTCGTATATCGACTAATATATGTTGCGATGAGGAAGGCGATGGAATTCAACATTTATTTAATTTTCAATGGACATTTTACAGTTCCTTAGAGATATTTGAGATATGAGAGAGATAGAGATGTCGAACGTGAGCATATTATCCTAGGATATTTATAGATGAGGTGCTTATTATCTCTCCCCTATAAACTATATTTTTACACCATTAAATAATTAAATTAATTATTCTTATGAGAAATATTTATAATAAATTTTTTTTTGCGGTTTATGTTCAGTTTTTTTAGTGATCTTTACTAATCAGCAAATCAGTTAACAACGTGTGAGAAGTTGTTTTCTTGAATGCAACGAAAACAATTCGGCTATAAACTAATCATTACATAAGAACATTTTTCAAATATGTAACTGTTAAGCATCGAAAAATATTTAGCAAATAAATCAATCACTAAATTTCATTAATGGGTTTTCCACCAAAAATATAAAACGTGCTTTGATTAAGTTAATTATCAACTTTGTTAAATTATGTCAATTATTATTATTCTCATACAGTTATGAACAAAGTAATTCCTCGAAAGTAAGGGATGTATATTTTTAGCACCCCCGGAAATCGAGGTCAAATCGCACAGTTGTATTTATCACACCGTATCGATACACATTCTTATTGAATGATCTTATCCCCCGATGCCCCCCAGGGTTGGGTAAGAATATCCGAGAAAGTGTACGCCGCCGGTATAAATACCACAGCACCGTGCCACAAGAGCGGGGATGGGTGTAAGGTCCGGCCTCGTGGTTCGACCGTGTAGTACTACCAGAGTCGTGCGCTTACCGTCTGGTGCGGGCTGTGCTGCTGGTACGGCCTGTGCCGGCGCATCCGCCTGCGCCTGTAGTTGCCCCGTTCGAACATGTCCGCCGCGGCCACGGGGTCCAGCGTCCAGTAGCTGCCCTTGCCGCCGCCCATGTTGTCGTCCATGCCGGTCCGGCCACGCGGTATCTTGATGAAACAGTCGTTCAGGCTCAGGTTGTGCCGGATGGAGTTCTGCCAGCCCTGCCTGTTGCGCCGGTAGTACGGGAACTTGTCCGTGATGTAATTGTATATCTCGCTCAGCGTCATCCGCTGGTTGGGCGTGGACGTGATGGCCATGGCGATCAGCGCTATGTACGAGTACGGCGGCTTCTCGTTGCAGCCTGCGGCCGCCATGTCCGCGGCCGCAACGGCTGCCGCCGCAGCTGCGGCCGCGGCCACAGCGTTTTGCTGCTGCTGCTGCTGCTGCTGTTGCTGGTGCTGCTGCTCGGCCGGCTGATCAAACAAACCGGTCGCCGGCACCTGTGGAACGACGGTCATCGTTTGTCATGAGTACTTTTGAGTAGGTTAGGCACGCCGTTATATAAAACATACAAGTGCGCGCGATGTACGTGAACGTACGGAATATGTGCAAAATGACGTATTATTATATTTCACACGGCGCGGATGGCGGATCCCGGCGTGCCCCCGACAGGATATCGGACACCGTACACACACACACACACACACACACACACACACACACACACACACACACACACACACACACACACACACACACACACACACACACACACAGACACAGACACAGACACACACACACACACACACACACACACAGACACACACACACACACACACACACACACACACACACACACAGCGGTGTGCGGGTATAAATATAACCCGTTATCGACGTATCGTGATGAAATGTTTTAAAAATATTTCGTAAAATTGTTACTTTTAATTTTTTCTTGTTATTATTTTGAAAACTAGAAAAAGCGATCAGTGCATAGAATTATTACGCAACTATTATTGTTGTCATATACGTATTATATAGATACGCGTACAAAAACTTCAATGCAATCACACGAATGAGGAAGTAGCCCGTGGCAGGCTGATACCTGCAATCGTGAATTATGTAAAACTTTTTTCGCAGCTTTGAAATTCGAGATTGTACTATCACGATAAATTAAGAGTGAAGTTTAAACCAACGAATCGCGATCGTTTTAAACAATTGTGAAGGCGGGAACAGGTTATTTTTACAATATTTATGTAAGTGTGCATGAGTAGTTTTAATTTTCTAGCCCACCAAAATGTTTTATAAGCGTTACGTGTTTAATTAAAAACTCAGTGATAAACAATGAGTATATCTAATTATATGAGTGTAATAAATCCAGAAAAATGTAGAGTTAAATAATAAGTAGATACCTAGTGTTGTGAGTGTTATAGACGTGTACAAGAATGTCATATTTAACTATATTTGACGCCAGTGTTGTTTACGTATTTATCTTACGATGATAAAGTATATTTATATCATAATACAGAGGTTGTATTTTGTTCTCAAATTTTCCTTCCAAACATTTTTATAAATTAGAAGTTATCACAGTAAAATTAATAAATAATCATTTCTTAAAATGGTTTATTCGAATATACTTTGTCTTTAACCATTTTACTTAGCAGAATTGATTTTACTGTTTTAGATTCTAAATGAAAAGGGACGAACTATTGGTTTTACAATTATGTGTTTTTTTATGAATATAATAATGTTTTTGAATCATAAAATTGGTCCAAAAGTGTTTGTTGAGCCTCTTTATGTCGAGGGTTTGCTCCGACTGTCTTCGAATCGGTTTCGTACTAGTTACGGTATAAGGGAAGCCCTTAATCTTGATTATGTCGAATACGATTTTTTCATAACAGTTGTTTCTATTTCACCTGTCTACTGTCCGTCATAATTTTACGGCATATTATGACGCGGGTACCATCAAAACCCCACTTACTCGCAGGAGGGGGAGATTTTTTTGAAACAATTATCGAAACGTTCTCCAACAAAATACATAAATACAGAGTGATTCAGCAATTATGTTGTATCAGCTATCAGTTTTATCACATAAGTATTAAAAAAAGAGGGCTATGTTTATCATGAGAATTCCTTTTTTTAGACAAATCTAAAATAATAAGTAAATCTTATAATTTTAAATTTCCTTATGGGGTAGTTTTGGGGTAACTTTTTAAAGTTTAATGTGAATCTATACTTTTTTTTGCTTTCATAACGTGGAAATATTTTTGTAGTAAATTTCAGCGTTGAAAAAACATTATTAATGTAAAACTTTAGGTTTGAGAACGATTTTAAGTTTTTAGAAATTGTATTACAATATCGGTGTGCGGTGCTGTTGCGCTAGTGGTAAAAACTCATAATACATTAAACATGTACAACGCTGCAAAATTTAAATCACTTTCATCGCCTGTCAGACTTAGAACTTTGCATCAATTAATGTTTTTTAACGATTTAAATTCACTATGAAAATACCTTCATATTGTATTGGAAAAAAATATAAGTTCCCATTTGATTTTCAAAAGTCAACCCATTTCAGCGTAGATAATATTATGATTTCCTTGAATTTCCTCCATTTTAATTTCCTTGAAAAAGAAACTTTTATAATATTGATTTTACTCTTATTGAAATATATTTATAAATAAATAAATAAATAAATATATGATAAAATTGCTGCAACTCAAAATTTATTTATGTAATATTACATACATAGTACTTAGTATATCTCAGAATGACCAAATTCGATCCACGGGAGTTTTATTAAATCAGACATTTTTTAGGTATCGACAAAATTGTTTGTGATTTTAACTTAAATTTTACAGTTATTGAAAAAGTAAGATAAAAGCAAAGATCCTTGCGGTGAACGTATACTGCCCGGCGTGTCACTTGTGGAGGTGAGACCATATAATTTTGGGCGGCGATTTGAAAAAAGTCTCTAGTGTTTCTCAAACCGTGGGTCCTAAACACATTTTTAGTGGGTCACGAGAACTTTATGTTTCATAAAATGTTTATACTTTAAACACAATAATTACATTAGTTTTATGTAAAAAAAATTAAAAATTATCATTTAAGTGTTTTTGTTCGTTTACAACTATTTTTTTTTTTTGTCCCATAAAACTATGTGATTTACGATAAATATCCCGGGGAAAATTTGGGTCGTGATGCTAAAAAAGTCGAGAAGCACTGGGATAGACGTTATTATCGGAGCGGCGCACCTGTTGGTAAAATACATTTCATTGTGACGCACATTAGCCCGGCTGTGGTATACATCGGCGCGTGCGCGTTAGACACTTACCGACGGCATCGCCTGCGGTTTGTCCGCAAAGTTCACGGTGTTCTGCAACCGCAGCGACTCCTGCAGGTACGGCAGTATCCGAGACTGCAACATGTGCTGGTAGTGCTGTTGGTACAGTATGGGCAGCTGGTGGAACAGGGCGATGGCCGACAGGTTCTGCGGCACGGGCGGCAGCGACGCTATGGCCTCGGCCAGCATGTTGCGCTGCTGGTGACTCTGCAGAGACTCCTCGTTCTTCATGTCCACTGGATCCGCGGCTGTATGGGTTGGCTGTTCTTCCGGTGAATGGGGTCGGCCCCCACGGTTCATCTGAAAACCCGCAACACCGTGTAGACGTCAGGACAGAGTTTTGGCAAAGATAACAATATGGCTTTGTAAAATTTTTGTTTTTGGGGGGGCCGATTGTGTTCGTGCCATTTATCGTTCATAAGTTCATAATACAATATCAACGCACACACACGCACACACACACACACACATACACACACACACACACACACACACACACACACACACACACACACACACACACACACACACACACACACACACACACACACACACACATACACACTAATAAATTATTGTTCTACTTGTTTGTTAAACGGGACAACCGTTCGAATAACAGGTTATAAGTTCAAAGTTAGTAAAGGGTAAATAACCCGTTCAGTGCATCTTGAATCCGGGAAACCGTCTTGGTTTGAAATAGTTCGGCCAATGAAGTCGTATAAGTGAAGAGGCTTTGTTGACTTAAAATATATCAGTCAGTAGTTACTGAAAAGCGTTGAATAGTTATACATTTTTGTCCCTCCGATATGTTTAGATGACAAACGACTACACGAGCTTTATAGATGAAGTGACCGGGTCACACATAATATTATAGTAAAAAAGTGTAGTGAAACGTAGATGAATAGATAAGTTTAATCTTCATTGGCGATTCGCACTGTATGTGAATATATAATTTATGATAATTTAGACAATATTTAATACAACAGTACGAATAGAAAAAGCAACAAGTGCGATATGCTTGAACGTTGAACGAGATTAGAGTGATTAAATCAGACTTATCTCTGGTCTCTGGAATGAGACGGTAAACATAAAAAAAAGATTTTCTCCTACGATTTGTTTCAAGAATTTCCATTGTACATCTGCGTTGGATAGGAGAGTAACTACAAGAGAGCACACAGACGTGAAGTTCACAAGATTAATTCTAACATTGCACATGATGAGAGAGAACCAGTCTTATAAATACGGTATGGCATTCCAAAATAAGGCGAATAAGGACGTAAAAGAGAACGTTTATACATGTGCCATTTTAAATAAAACTACCACAGCGTGTGGTTAATTAAAACCAATAGTTTTAATATTTCATAATAAATTAATTTAATATACTTGTCAGGTCATATAAGATTAAATCATACACTGAGTTACCAGTTTCACGTTTTCATGATGGAAAAAATCTATGAAAAGAGGATAAATTCGAAAGACGGTTATAACTTAGCATTTAGATAGGTTCTATATCAAAAGATCAACAAAGATAATTATTCCTGGAGACCAAACATTGGAGTTCATTCAGGAGAAATTGGCAGGTAGTCTAATATTTAATTTATTTGATGATTGTACGAGTACAACATACTTTTTTGTATAATAATTTATAACTCACGTAACTGCAATTATTTTTTAGAGCATGACACGCATAAACGTTTTTTTTACAAATGTTATTTGTTTTGTACAGAAAAATCTCAATCGAATGATACCTGTGCCGAACATCTGTTGGAATTTTACGATTTATGTAATATGTAATTTTTGCGCACACTTTCAAGCATAAAATTGAGATTGATAATAAAATGTATATATATTTCTAAATAGCACGAAACGTGATGTATGATAGATAGCTATCTTAATTTGAAAAAATTTATGAAGTAGGAATGAATGTTTGATATGGAATGACAATATAGGTACCTATTATATTATATTTGTATGCCACATACATCGTTAGTTATTAATTAGTAACAAGTTAGATCATTTTTTTTCTTCTAAATAATCACAAACGATTATAATTAAATTGTTGAATAAGTCAATTATTAACAAATAATATTTTTATCTTTTCGAAACATAATTTCTATATATGATATAACTATAAGTCTATAAGTATAATAATATGCATGGAAGAATCTAATTTAGTTCTGGGTTAGGAAGGTTTTATACATTATTATTATGTTATATATATATAGGTGATTTTAATTTGTACCAAGTTATATTACAAAAACTACAATAAACTTGGACGCTGTGACTAATATTGAACAAATCTCTCCATCGTTTTTTTCTTAAAATTCGAAATTTACACGGATTGTATTTTATTTGCGTTTTATTGTAAAATGAGTCAGTAAAAATATGTATAAGCCGTTGATAGTATGTAATATGAAAATTCAATACATTTTTTGTAAAATTTAAAAAATCAAAAAACTAAAATAAATTAAAATTTTGACGATGTACTGAAAATTGAATTAATGCAATATGTATCAAAATAATTCAAACCTATATGTCAATTATTTAGACTACTTTTAATTTTAAAGTTATTAAGATTTAAAATTGTTCGCAAGTAAATTATTCTAGTAGCATGTGATTACCGTATACTTAAATTCAAGATTAAAATTAAAAAAAAAAAAAAAAAAAAAAAAAAAAAATGAATAAATATGTTAAACTCTGGTCATTTATTTTTTCCCAGACTGTGTATACGCCATGTAAGTGCTAAGTGCTTGGTGGCGAAATAAATGGTATGATTTCATTAAAATTCTATAAATATTGCACAATAAAAAGGTTTGGGTTGTCATCAATCAGTTGTCAAGTTTACCCCGCCCAATATAGATAAGATATGGTTGTGTTAAGTTGTTTTCTTTTAAAACTGTTACTGTTTATTGTTTATGCTGCATAATCCAATACTAATATTTAGTGGAAACAAACTATGTATTGAGCATTTTAGGTCGTTGAAATACGTATCGCTAAAGCGGATTAAACACACTGGTTGGTGCGGTCTCGTCTTCAAACCGTAAGAAACTATGTATGTTTGTGTGTGTATATGTATGAGTGTACCTATGTGTTGACTTAAGATGATAATAATGTATGTATATTTTTTATTTGATGAATTGAATTTTTTTTGTTTTAGCGCCATTTCAATTCGTTCAAAAATATATCAAACATACCGATACGAGCTGCAGTATCCCAAGATGCTGTCCGATCGGTCAACAACTTGTAGTGTCTGGTGATTCTGAAAAATAAAATTTCTTTTATTGTAAAAGTTGCCTACTGTAAATTTGTTTTTGAGCAATCCATTTGTTTTTTGTTTTATTTATTATTCTTTTTTTACATAATGGAATGAAATTAATACCGAATGCCTTTTATTAAAACCCTATGACTTTCCATCAATAAGGTAACAATAATTCATATCAACACGAGTGCAATATCCAATATTTTATAGTCGTTAGATGTGGTATTTTATTTTATTATTATTATTATTATTATTTTACTAGCACACACGACCAATGTAATAAATCGTTATTTAATCTATTCACGATAACGATTTACACAGTGGCTGTGTGTGCCGTGTTCCCCTACGTTGGGAATAATTGTTATTGTTTAATATTTTTTCAATACGCGATAAAAGACAGACGCTGTTGACAAATGTGCCGTTGATGCATTTGTGTAAAAAAAAAAAAAAAAAAAATAATAATAATACAAAATAACACACGCTCGACCACATGAAATAATAATAATAAATAATGTAATTATTTATGTTTTTTCATAAACAATTTATTCGAAAACATTCGATCGCGGACCGAAATCGCCGAAACTATTTGTAAAACAATAATCAAAAGTAACGATCACTACCGATGGTTTGTTGTTTTCATTAATAATTCCGTGGTTAAAAATTCAAACGCCACCGGTAAAAAAAAAATATTAGAAAAAAATACAATGAATAATAATATGTTTTTAGATAGGGCGTAATAATATGTATATTTGTACCGATGATTCCATGTCCCTGCCCCGGTATACATCCCACAGGTGTGCGATGTACAGCGGTGGTTATTCGATATTTAAATAACAATCGTCAACATATTTCGATGATTTATTCGATAAGAGAGAATGCATTTTAGGCAGTAATCTTTATTATAGTCATTTAAAATAATTTTTGTTTTTGGTATAGTTCAAATTTTATTTCCTTCGTTATAACGATCGATGACAGAAGATATACATTGAACCTAGTTGTAGTATAACGCTGATTTAGATTAAAAAATATTGAGTTCAAAATCATACAAATATGAGGGGGATTGCGTTCAAACTTTTCAAACTAAAAACGTTGGAAAAATACAGTTGATTAAGACTTCAGGAATAAGCGACTTATTTAATATTTAGCAGATACTCAACAAAAAAAACCTGTATCACTAAAATTTACACTTCAAAATTTACATGCAATACTTAATTCTATTTTTTGAATGAGTGTTTTATAAATTATAGGTACTAACCGTTAAATGTATTACTGAAAAAATTTGGACAGTGAAATGTAAAACACTTGTAAAATGAAGAATAAAAAATAAATACTGTAGATTGTATAATATTACCTACCTATTTGTTTAAGTACTTGTACTTATAACTTAAAAAAAAAAATAAATAGAAGGTACCTATATTCGTATAGATGTTTATTAATGTGTATTACTACACTATGTATAAAGTAATACATATTAATAATGAATTAAATATTATCCATCGAAATTTAACTATTTGTATGATTATATAGTTAGGTTAGGTACTAGCTTAAAAAATATCATTTTTAAATATTATGGTTTTAACAATAATATTATTTACATGATTTCAATATTATTCTTACTGTCAATAATGTTTAATACAGTTGATTTGTTGGTTAGTGGTATTGTAAACTATTAAGACAGGGCTGTAGGGACTGAAGGGAGTTTCATCTCTTATAATAATAATACAACTCATTAATAATACCCCCTTATCTATTTTGTTTTATTTCTATCCAATAATCAGTAAAACTGTATCATTTAAATTTAAAACATATTTCATTACATACTCGTTGTTTACTTTTATATGTTTTATAGTGATTTTAATTGTAAGGCTTTAAATGGTAAACCAGATACTTATTCATAATATAAATATTTTTAATTTGCAATAGACTAAAGTTGATCTATTTTATTTCATTTTTGTTTTTAACCAGTTCTAGAGATGTTTATTTGAATTATTTGATGTCAGATTTTTGTTTTATTATTAGCAAGAAAACTTCATGTTAAAATTAAATCCAACTATAAATGAAAAAGATTATGTTTGAAGTGTTATGGTTGTAATTATGAGTTTGATATACAAATATCACATAAACGTCTAGTTCACAAGTAAAACATTTTTTATACAAGTTATTTTTATCCTGGATAAAATAAACAACAAATAATATAAACAATAATATTTAAGTTATAAAGTTCACATGATGTCAAGAGCACATGTTTCTTTATATTTTTCTTCACTATATTAATTCTCATCTTTTAAAATTTAAATGGATAACACAAAAATAAATTTCATAAATAATTAAAATAACGAATTGCATTAATTTAAATGATTATAATTTAAAATAAAAATTATCTAAATTAGTAAAAACTGTGAGAATGTCATAAAAATTATTTAATAATCTTTCATGATATATTTTTTAAATCATTTTTCACGTATCAAAACGATTCGTTTAGATTACTAGCGAATCGGTCATGGTGTGGTTTCAAAAAGTAGGTACTTAAATAATTTTGTTTATTCGTTTATAATAATATATATAATATATATATATATATATATATATATATATATATATATATATATATATATATATATATATATATATATATAGCAATTCATTCAATTTATTACAATAATAGATTAAAACATATAGGTACAAATTCGTCAAACGTATTCAAACCATGTCATCATATGTTATACATACCTACTAACAAAATTATAATTTGATGCCTAATGTTAACAACTTGGCCTGGTTTTTTTTTATGAAATTAAAAAAAAACATTTATGTCGTCAAAATAAGTTTTAAATCCAAGGCATATAAATGGGTACTGAGTATATTTATGTTCATTTTAGTATGAGTATTCACTTTTGTACTTATTCATAAACATTTAAGTATAAAAGCTTATAACTGACAAGTTGAGCTATAGCAGTACTGAGTAGGACTGTAAAAGCTAACTACAGGTTAACAATATCATTCAATTTGAAATTTATCTTATCCAAAAATAAATTATAAACTCTATTTTTGATTACATTAATTTTAAATAGGTAATTAAGAACTCAATTAAATTTGAGGTCAAAAAATAAATTACGAACTATAGTTACAAATTATCATTTAAATTTGTTATTAATTGTGCATATGTATAGTGTATATGTATTTTTTCAATTATAAAATTAGAAATTTTTGTTTTTTAAACGTGAATAAAAGTAAAAAAATTTCAAGAAATTTTTAATTAAAAAATAATTTAATATTATACATATAAAAGTAAAAAAAAAATATTGATGATACTTCTATATTTTTTTTTATACATATAATTTATTATTGATTTTATTTTGTTTAATAAATAAATAAATATACGTATATTATAATTCAAGCTGATAAAGTTCATAACCAAATTTAAATCAACACCTAGTAAATGGGTTTAGAGGTCGGAGAAACAATTTATTTATTTCACTAGAAGATAACGTCTATAGTTATTTGTTATCTATAATAATAATATGCCATAATGTAGATTTTAAAAAATGTATCGAAAATTAATTAAAAAATTAAGATAACAATTATAGTTAATAATATTGTAACGATTAAATTGTATCATAATTTGCATAACACATAATTACGTTATTTGAAACTTTTTTTTGCTTGAATTAAGATTTTATATCAAATAAAAAAATCATAATAATTATGAAAAGAGACAGTAAATTATATAAAGAAAATTACGTTATGTGAGTGTACTGTAAATATATTTGTTGAGTCATTTTAAGTAATACTAGGTATACATTTTTGTTTAAATTTTAACATTTTGTGAAAAATTAATTACCAATTATCAATTAATAAAAGTACATTTTTAAATGTACCTATCTCTAATAGATGAAAACTACTATAAATACATACACATCTATGTCTAAACAATAATTACGGTATTACAGTCGTAATTAAGAATGGATAGTATTGGAAATGTATTATGCTTTTGAAATCGAAATTAGAATTTAAAGATTGTTAAATTGTAATTTTAATTTTAGAAAATTATAGACATTGCAATTACAAATAATTAAAACTTAATATTAAACAAGCTGCATAAGTTTGTGCTATAGTTAATTTTAAACATCCAGTTTTTAAAATCAAAACTGCCATAAAAAATGTTCATATTAAAATATAATTGTTACAGCTAATTTGTTTATGTTTTCTTCTTATCTCCACTTGATTAGTAATTACTTATTAGCCACTGCAGCTGTATACTATTTAAATTGTTGCTTGTTTAGACATTTACTAATAAATAATTATTATAAAACTAATTTTATTCTGAAGATATGTTTTTTATAAGTAACCTCTTTTAGTTTTGCTAATAACCAACTTTAATCAATTTAATATTATATGAAGTTTAATATAATCTTTGTGAATATTAAACAACACAAAAATATGTAAAGTCGTAAGTAATTTTATATACTTTATTTGACTACGTATACTTTCGATTTCGTTATCAATATTCAATATTCTTATTTGTAATTATCTTATCATCAAGTGCATAATATTCGTTTACATGACATTGAAGACACTCGAAAAACGTGCGTATACCTACCTACTCGTAGTTTGCACATGGTCTAGATTATAAAACAACGACAATACCATTTAAGGATTACGTAAAAATCTATAATTGAATTAATTACAAAGTTAAAAACAAATCATTTAAATTTACTAATAAATAAATTGTATATTATGTCTTATAAGTTAGGTATAACTATTGTGAAGTTTCGTAGGCTATTGAAAATCTATTCAAATTCATAATCAAACGTTTTATCTATTACTCACAAATTACACTTGTCAAATTTCTGTATAAGTTAAATATAATATGTAACAAATACATATTAATAGTAAAGTAGATACTAATTAGTTATTACGGAATATTACATTTATATCAAAACAAAAATACAGATATTACCTAAATGTAATCTATATAATTACTAGGTACCTGTTTGTTACCTGTTTGTACTTGTTGAACGTAATACGTATATTAGAATTTCACTAACTTGAAAATATGGTTCAAAAGTAAAATATTGTAAAGTTGTACCTACTTAATGTTAACTGCTTTGTTCAAATCATTAAACAGATATTCGTTAGTATAATAACTCGTTTAAAATTTAAAAAAAATGTATTCTATATAAATGATATTGATTATATATATATATTAAAAGGAACAATA